>JAWWLV010000075.1:1456932-1484874 GCA_035041135.1 Platyrinchus mystaceus
CCAGGAACCAGCAGTAGGACAAGAGGGCTCGGTCTGGAGCTGTGCCAGGGGAGGTTTAGGTTGGACATTAGGAAGAAATTTTTTCCAGAGAGAGTGCTCAGCCATTGGAATGGGCTGCCCAGGGAGGGGGTGGAGTCACCATCCCTGAAGGTGTTTGAGGTGAGACTGGATGTGGCATCAGTGCCATGGTCTGGGAACCACGGTGGGGTTGGATCAAGGGTTGGACTTGATCTTGGAGGTCTTTTCCAACCTAGCTGATTCCCTGATTCTATGATTCTATGAAATCGAGCTGGACCTGTGGCACTGACTCTGCCCCCAGCTCTGGGAGCCCAACCGCCCCCTGGGCCAGTGGGTACCAACCAGCTTCTCCTCCCCCCTGCCCTGCCAGCTGCAGCCCTTCCCCGTTTTCCAGCAGGGAAGGATCTTGCTGGGATATTTAGGAAGCGGAGAGAGGCAGCAGGTAGAGGCAAACACATAACATGGCCTCTTTTAGGATATATTTTTGCATATGTGCATCATCCCACCTCGAGGGCAGCAGAGCCCCTCAGCTGGGTTGATGAGCCCCAACACACTCTACCATGGGACAACTGGTTCTTCAGGCATCCAAAAAACCCTCAACAAGGCCATTACTTTCTACTTTTTCCCCTCAAATGAGGTCCCATGCTTAAAACTTAAAGCTGGAGGTCTGACATCACCAACCCCCCCAGACATCATGAAAAATTAAAACAGGTCTGGATATTCTTATTCCCATCTGAACATTACACCCGCTTCTCGCTTGCTTTCATCGGCTCTTTCCTGAATTTTATTTGCTGCTGAAGCATTTTGATGCTTCTCATGTGAAAAGGAGAGAAACTGAGCAGCAGTTGGGAGGCTGGAGCGGCCTGTGACACGAGTAAGGCCTTGGAAGAGATGATTAGGCTGATGAAAGAGCAGAAATGCCACTTTCAACTTAGAGGAAAGACAAAAGATCATCATTAGTCAGCGAGATATTAGATGGGAGCGTCTCAAAGCAGGCGAGTTTATGTCCTTAAATGGGAATCAGAGCCAGCAGTCACGCTTTTGAAGTGAAATGTTACATCCAATGGTGTCTGTGGCTCCTCTTCCTGTCTTATTCACTGAAATCCTCCAAGAGGAGAGCAGTGTTCATGGCATCAGCCTGTCTGACAACCATTATATGGCTTTCAACTGAAAAATGGCTTTCCACTGCCAGAGGGCAGGGTTAGAGGGGATACTGGGAAGGAATTCTTGGCTGTGAGGGTGGGGAGGCCCTGGCACAGGTTTCCCAGAGAACCTGTGCTGCCCTTTCCCTGGAAGTGTCCAAGACCAGGTTGGATGGGGCTTGGAGCAACCTGGACTAATGGAAGGTGTCCCTGCTCATGGCAGGGGATGGAATGGGATGAGCTTTCTGGTCCGTCCCAACCCAACCCATTCTGGGATTCTGGGATTACACAGCATCAAGGAGTCTCAGCGCTTTTGCCAAGCGTTCTTACAGCCAAATTTTGCTTTCCAGACTCAGAACCTGGCAGGCAGCAGGCAGGGGGATGCTGTACCGTGTCTTTGGGTCTCTCAAGGGCTTGTCTCTCCCTTTGCAGACCCACCCCTGGTGAACTTGTCCGTGGAGCCGCAGCCGGTGCTCGAGGACAACACTGTGAAGTTCCACTGCTCTGCCAAGGCCAACCCCGCCGTCACCCAGTACAGGTAAGGTGACCCCCCCTCATGGCACCACACACCTGCTGAGAGCATCTCACCTTCCCACCTCCAAAGCCTCACCTCCAGGTGACCAAGAGCGCTCATCACCTCTGGCCGTGATTTCTGGTGGCCATTCTACTTCCCCCCTGTGTTTCCCAGTGCTTGGTGCTCATTGTGGCTCATCCCCAGGGCCTCTGCTGTCCCCCAGCCAGGGGATGCAGTGGCTGGAGCCAACCCCTGATCCCTGCAGAGCAGCAGAGCCCTGCTGTGGCTCGGTCCTTATCCCAGGTCCCCACTCCGACGGCTCCCTGATGCCGCACTTGCCTCGATGATGTTGTTACACGTACAGAGGCTCCGCTCGCCGCGTTCTGCTGCATTCAGCAACTCCTCAGTCAGGGATTCATCGGGTTTGCAGTGGATTAAGAGGCCTGGCACCGAGCTGGCGGAGCCATCTGTTTAGGGACATAACGAGCAGCAGCGAGCACCGAGTGAAAAGTCTATTATGAGAAAATTCCTGCCTTTTTTTCCACACACTCTTTTATGGCTCGAACAATGCAGCTCCTTCCCTGTCTCTGTGTAACCCTTAAGCGACCACCGTGAGCCTCTCGATCCCCAGGGAATCTCTCTATCTCCAGGGAGCCTCTCTATCCCCAGCAGAGTGGAGCTGAACTCGGAAGGGCCAGAGCAGAGTGGCTGGGCTGGAGGCATGTGGGGTTCCACGGGGGATAGGCTTTCCTTGAGTGGGGTGTTCTCCTTGAGTGGGTGGGATCATCACTGCTGGCCAGGGTCTGCAGTGCCCCTGCAGTGGCCACGCTGAGCTCAGAGCAGGTCACGAGTGGTTGAGAACTGCGGGAGGAGAAAATGAGTCGCTTGCAGCTGCGGGAGGTCTGGGGGATCCCTGCCTGCCCCCTCTGTGCTGACCCAGCCCCAAACCTCCCTTGGTCCTCCCTCTTTTCTCTGTGAGCAGGGGCAGCACCCAGGGAATGGCTGGAGCTGTGTCAGGGCAGGCTCAGGTTGGATCTCAGGGAAAGGTTCTTCCCCCAGAGGGTGGTTGGCACTGACCAGGCTCCCCAGGGCAGTGGGCACAGCCCCAAGGCTGCCAGAGCTCCAGGAGGGTTTGGACAACACTCTGAGGGGCAGGGTGGGATTGTTGGGGTGTCTGTGCAGAGCAAGGAGTTGGACTGGATGATCCTTGTGGGTCCCTTCCAGCTCAGGACATTCTGTGATTCCATTACTCATCCAGGGGTCAGTGAGCGGGTCTCCAAGCTCAGCCCTACCCTGTTCTCCGTGTCACATTTCGTTGTCACTGCAGGTGAGCAAATGGCTCTGCACTGAGCAGTCACTGCCATGGGCCCTTGAGAATGTGTGTGAGGGCTGATACGTTGGAAAACACCCTACTCTCAAAGGGTTTTTGGTCTAAGCAAACAAAATATGGGAATGGAAAGCGGGGCAGGTTGTCGGCACGCTTTGGGAGAAGAGACCATCGTGCAACCAGGTACATCCCCATACCAGCACCACCTCAGCAGCTCACCCCTCCTGCCTGGAGTGTGCACAGGCTCACCATCCATTCTGGCTTTGCAGCAGCATCCATGGATAATAAGAGAGGAGGCACCTCCGGGGACAGGTTCCCATGACCCACCTCCTGTTAGGCTCATACAGCTTAATTAGTACAATCGAGTTTTCTGGTAGGAATGATTCCTTCCAGCTGGATATCAGCACAACAAAGCAATAATTGTGTTCCTGGTTACACAGAAGAGTTATTAATTTGAGAAGTCAATTAATGTCAAAGATACAAATAGCCTTGGTTTAATATTTACAGTTAGGAGGAAAATAAAGTGTGTGACGGGCTGGGTGAAGGACCCACGTGGCTCTGACTCCAGCACTGATTCTGGTACAGTCCAAGGCAAAACAACCACCTCAGGCCAAGGAACCAGACAGTGGCAAGAGCCTGGCAAAATTTCTGCTCCATCAGCCTGATCCTCAACAATGGGACCTTCCACATCAGCCCTGAACCCAGTCTGGGCTGGAGCAGCCTTAAAGGCTCCTGTCTGGGTTTTTCCCTTCCTTGAAGTAGGATTTTGGGCAAGGGAGAATGGCTTCAAATCAATGGAGAGTAGGTTTAGATTGGATATTGGGAAGAAATTCTTGGCTGTGAGGGTGGGGAGGCCCTGGCACAGGTTGCCCAGAGAAGCTGTGGCTGCCCCTGGATCCCTGGAAGTGTCCAAGGCCAGGTTGGAGCAACCTGGGCTAGTGGAAGGTGTCCGTGCCCATGGCAGGGGTCTGGAATGAGCTGAGCTTTAAGGTCCCTTCCAACCCAAACCATTCTGGGAGTCTATGATTCCCCTTGGCTGTTTCCACCCTCTGGATCCATGCCCAAGCCAAGCTGGATTGCTTTTCTCCACCAAGTAGAGACAGACCCACTGCACTTCTCCCATCTCCCGTGCCACCTTAGTCACATAGGGTGTTTGGTGTCCCCTCTGGCTGCAAATGCCTCCCTCAGCCCCCTTCTTTCCTCTCACCCATCCTGAGGCCACAGGTCTTGTCACCCTTCCTGCTCCCTGAGCCTCAGCATTCCTGCTTTGGCACAAATGGCTTTGGGATTTGTTTCATGATGGATTTTATTATCAAAACTAGTTGCCTATTTTCTTCATGTTATGCCTTCTTATAAAAGTGATTTTGGTGGGGGGGGGAAGAGGCATGAAAAATTCAAGCACTTTGGGTTTTTTATTTCTTGAGTTCTCTTAACATGTAAACTTCACACGAGGCTTCTTCCCTACCACTGTGACAAGCAAACAGGATTCGGCAGCGCTCGGTGGGGCTTCCTTCTGCTTAATGGCTCTGATTGATGGAGGGGGGATTCACTTCCCTTCCAAAAGATCCCACAGCTCTTCACTAACTATATAAAGGTGGCAGATGTTTCAGCACTGAAGCTTGGAGTCCTCTGGAGTGGAACATCCAAGCAAGGAGCCCCCTGCACCTCGACACTGGCAAGGAGAGAAGGGTGGGACAGGGAAAGTCCTGGGACTGAGATACCTGGAGGTGTGAAAAGGAAGACTGTGAGCTCAGTGCCATCCTCAGGGTCAATAAAGACACCACCACTTGTGAAAATTAACTTGTTCTGCCTTAAAAACAAACATTAGAGAGAAACTGTGATTTTTTTTTTCTCCTTGGGAGACGGCCACTCAATATTTGTCCTACGGCTTCTCTCATCCTCAGATAGAGACCCCAGATCTTCAACACAGGTTTATTTTTAACCTCCCCCAATATGGTTGTCAGTAAACAGCTCTGAACACAAAGGCAAAAATGTCTAAACAACATAAATCCCCTTTTCTGGCCATAAATCCACAGCCAGCTCTGCAGGACCATCCCTGCTCCCAATACACCAAGTTGTCACCTTGCTGGAATTTTTAAGAGGCAATAGGTTTTGCATAGGGTTTGCATCCCAGATTTTTCTGGCTGGGAAAAGCACATGAGTTCAAAAATCTCACCCAAAAAATGCTCCTCTGGGAAGAATCCATGAACTGGACTGTTTGTTAGGAAGAAGGCACTGAACCACCTCCACAGTCCTGCTGACCAAGGTTTTAAGCCCAGACCCTTTCCTCTTTTCAACAGAGGGGTAAAAGAAACAAAATCCAACACAATTCCCCAGGAGACAAAAATCCCTCTCCACCCCTATAAAGAACAGGGTTTTGATGAAATAGAGGCGGCTGCTTTTTCCTTTAGAGTTTTTCTTTGTGCTCTCTTCTATAATACATCACACACGGGTGGGTTTTAGTGCAAGGGAAACCTGGATGGAAAGGAGAGCCCAGAGCCATCCACTCCCAGAGCCAGGGTGGAAAGTTACAGCCTGCACTGTCCTCACTTCTGGGGGCAGGGGGTTAATGACATTTTGTCAAAATTGACAGATTTCCATGAAATCTTTGGCCTCAGTGGCGTTTTCTAAGTCAGAATCCTTCTTTCTTAAAATCTGCTGGCATCTCAAGGCATTGGGAAGCAGGCAGGGCCAGGGCAGAGTGTCCTGTGCTGGAGGCACAGCTGCTCTGCTCCTTTCCTTAGCTGAGAACACTGGAGCTCAAATCCAAGCCCTTCTGCCTCACTGGCAGGAGCCATTTCTTGACAAGGAGTGTCTTTTTCCCCAAGGAGGTTTGTTTGCCCACGATGTCACCTGGGCTGTCACTCACAGGACAGGCCCATGTCTCCAAAATCAAGTGGAGGGAGTCAGGCAGAGGCTGGTGAGGTGTCACAGCAATCCCTGAGCAGGGGGGTTGATGTAGGGATGAATTAATCTGGGCAGCAGGATTTTGCTCATTTGCATGTTTTCCCTCTCTCCATATAGAGTAAGCTTTGCACAGACATTTCCTACAGTTTCTGAAGGGTCTTATACCCCATCTGGCCTGGTTTTACCCCACTCTGCCTGGGAATATGTTCCCTTTGGAGCTGAAGAGCAGCTCAGCCCACCAAAAAGCTGCCAGCAGAGCATCTCCCACTCGGCAAAGCCTCGAGGGGACCTGGGCTGCTCGGCAGCCCCTCAGGATGTGTCCCCGTCTGCTTTAGCACCATGGACATGGGGCTGGAAGCCCAAAGGGGCTCCCTGGTGTCCCAAGGGTGGGACCCCAGGTGGGGGAAGGCTGGCCCTTCCTCTCCCCTTGTCTCGAGCCACTGGCAGCCTCTGCCAGCCCGTTGGCAGGTGGAGCATCCCGGTGCCAGGCTGGAGCAGCAGCAGCAAACGGCTCTGACGGGTGGGCACATCCCACCTGCCTTCCCTCGACAGCCCGCTGCCCACGCGCCTCTGCAGCTCAGTGGACAGTTCTGGGATGGGGGGGATGGGAATTTGGGAATTTACGGGCTTTCTTTTGCTGCAAGCAAACGGTCAGGAGAGGGAAAGGGAGAGTAATTAGCTGTCGCCGCTGCTCTGCCACCTGCGATGGCGGGTGAAATTAATGGAAAGCAGCAGAAGTCGGGGCTACGTGAACCGACTCCCAACCAGGCCCCCTCTTTACTCCCTTCAGATCTCTCTATTTGCCAATCTTCTCGTGGCTTTTGATGTCTGTTGTGTGTCTGTGGGGTGGGTTTTTTTTGCTGTTATTATTTATCACTCGCAGTAAGAAAGAGAATCTTTAAAGTGGCAGCAGAAAATGGGAAGGTTTAATATTGCAGGAGGCAAAGTCCCTCAGCCTTTCGGGCTCCTCAGCTGATGATTATTTTTGTGGAGTGATGGGTAGCTGGTGCAGGCAGGGCACTGATACATATCTCATTTTGTGCATCCACACAGTACTCTTACCCCCAGGGCTAGTGCAGACCTTTGCAAATAATATTATCTTTGTAGGGGTTGGTAGGGGGACATTTGGAGCACCAGCTGCAGTTCTGGGTACCACTTCACTCACAAAACAAGGTGTGGGACTGATAGACAGGCACAGTTGGGAAGAGGGAGCGATCCCTCCCAGCGGCTGCAAGGTGTTGAGCACAGCAGCTGTGAACACACCCAGCTCCCCATAACAGTGTGGGACATGGCAGAAGGTCCAGCTGATGCTGCAGCAGGAGCAGAGATCAGGAGGAGCTGGGGGGCCCTTGTTTGTCAGGGATGGTGCTGCACCACTTCTTCTCCATCCCGTCAGAGAAGTGGGATTGTGTCGTGTGAGGTCCCAGCAAGCTCCACCTGCCCTTCTTGGGCTGAAGCCAAGGGCACCACCTTCCCAAATCTTCCTGCACCAACCAGCTTGGTGAGCAGCAGCTGCAGGTCAGGGCTTAAGGGGGCCTGGTCATGATGGGTCAGAGCTCAGAGCCAGCCCCAGCACCCCCCTGCCCTCACCACCATCGTCGAGGCACCGCGTGGCTCACTCTGGAGCATTGTTTGTTTGTTCACTCAGTGGGCTCCAGTCTGCAGGAAAGACCTTGTTTGGTAAATACTGTTTTATCTGTGAGCCAGCAGCACACGGTCGCTCATCAAATATTAATCCAAACTCAACTGCTTCTTAACAAGGTTTTCTTTAAAGACATTTGGGGCTCCAACACACTTGGTGGGAGGAGGCAGTGTCCTGCCTTCCCTCTGGCTCTGCACAGGGGAAACAAAGGGACAGCAACCAGAAAGAGACCCCTGGTCCCGTTCCTCCAGCCTACCCCACAGGGCCCTGGGTCTGGGTGGGATGCAGGGTGGACATTTCCCAGACAGGGAGATGAGGAGCCCAAGTGCCTTTGGTAGATCTGGTGTCTCCAAGGATCACATGTCATTGCCAGGGGCAGGTCTGGGAGTGTTTTGGCTGCTGGTCTTGGGGGAGAAAGTGGCAGATTTGTTGGGTTTCAGGTAGATATGGAAAAATTGCACCTGATGTGGACAAGCTGTGAGAAGAGAAGGAGTACATTACGATCTGCATCAGCTGTGCCTTGGCCTGCCTGCCGTGCACTGTGCATCTCAGAGGCATTTGTTCCATGGAGACACATTCCCACACTTTGTTTGAACAAACCCGTAGGAGAAGTTCAAGCTCCACAGAGCATTGCTGCTCTTTATCCTTTCAGCCCTGTCTGCACCGTTTGGGGACCTGCATCTCACCAGATTTATTCATGAGGCGCCTCAGGCTGCCACAGAGGAGTCGAGTTCTCCAAGAGCACGTGCCCCATGTCCTGCTGGGAACGGCTTGGAAGTTTGCTCAGCCACTTGAACGAGCTCCCTCGCGGCTCAGCACTGCTTTGGTGTGTGGCAAAGAGCCAAGGAATGGGAGTGTGAGGGTGACACTGGGTGGAGGAGCAGCACAGAACTGTGAGAGCGTGGGGAATGGAAGAGGGAATGAGCAGCTGGCCAGCCCTTGCTTGGCTTGCTGGAATCGTTGCACTTTCACTCCCCCAGTAAACGTGGCTGGATGGACCAACTTGTTGCCAGGAGCACATCCAT
Source organism: Platyrinchus mystaceus (assembly GCA_035041135.1). Taxonomy (NCBI): domain Eukaryota; kingdom Metazoa; phylum Chordata; class Aves; order Passeriformes; family Tyrannidae; genus Platyrinchus; species Platyrinchus mystaceus. The sequence continues at coordinate 1,465,508 of JAWWLV010000075.1, forward strand.
CATCAGTCAGTCATGGGCCCAACACACAGACCCAGCTTCTCCAAAACAAATCCCCAAGGGAAGAGTGAAGAGACAGCCCCTGTCCCAGGTGAGTGGTTGTAGCAGAGGGGGAAGCCCAGAATGAAGGTCAGCAAGTCATGGAATCACAGAATTGTTTAGGTTGGAAAAGCCCTCTAAGATCATTTAGTCCAATCATTCCCCAAGCACTGCCAAGGCCACCACTAACTCATGTCCCCAAGTGCCTCATCCACATGGCTTTTAAATCCCTCCAGTGATGGTGTCTCCACCACTGCCCTGGGCAGCTGTGCTGGACAACCCTTTCAGGGAAGAAATGAAGAAATGTTTCCTAACGTCCAACCTAAAGCTCCCCAGGTGCAACTTGAGGCCATTTCCTTTCATCCCAAGTCACTGATTTGTAGGGATTCCTAATTCCTCATGCTCACTCCTCAGGGATCAGACCTGTTCAGATGGGGTCCCCGTGCCAGAGGGCTGCCCCCAGGGATACATCTGAAGCAGGATAGAAGTGAAAGTGAGCTAAAACTGCCTCCAGGCAGTGAGGAGAGCTGAGCTGAAAGATGGGTGCACCCCATTTCATCTGACCAGGATGAAGCCACATCTGTAGAGCTGAGGAATTTTGGTCTTAGGGAAGGAAGAGCTGTGGGAATTGTTTGCTGCTGCCGGGAGAGATCACCCTGGGCACTGGGAGCAGGATGCCTCTCTTCCAGCTGGCTCTCCAAGGGTGAGTTTGGCCTCTGGATGTGCACAGCATCCCTGTTCCCGGGTGAAGGGCCGGGGGAAGGCGTGTTTGGAGTTTAATGCTTTTCCATGACACCACAGTTGTCAAATGGACACTGCCTCATCCATTTAGCTGAATATGTTCACAGATCCGTAGGCTGTAAAGGCCAGGAGGGTTTACTGGATCATGGGAAGCTGATGCAGAGATCTGGGGCAATGATTTCATTGGCAACTTTTGAGGGAGAAGTGGCAAATGATCCATTTAATGGGCACTGCCTGGCACTGCCTCCAGCCAAGCCACAGCAATGGCTGTTTTCCCTCTTCTGGCACTGTAAAACCTGAATATACTTTAATATGCAATTCAGATGGCTTTGGAAAGTGCCTCCTGGGAGCTGGTGTGTTTTTATGCTTCTTGTTTTTTTCTGCCCTTAATAAAAGACCCAGAATAAAAGTGACCATCCCCTCATGCTCAACGTTCCCCAGAGCTTTGATTACTGTGACCACAACCCAGCTGGCCCATTTTTGGGAGTCTCTGCCAAGGAAGGGGGATCTGCAATATTATTAAGTCTTATTAAATTGCAGTCACACCTCTGGTAATATTTAATAGGTATTGGCAAGGGTTTGAAACAGGCTGAGGAGGGGCCAGTGACTGCAGAGAAGGTGGGAAATCACCGGCCATGTGGGCACGTTCCCCCATGTGCATCATGCTCAGTGTCAAGCTGAGCATGGGAAAAAAAACACCTGGATGTCCCCTCTGGAGAGACAGGGACTCTTTCAAGGCCAAGTTGGACAGAGCTTGGAGCAACCTGGTCTGGTGCCCCTGCCTGTGGCAGGGGGTTGGAATGAGATGAGCTCTAAGGTCCCTTCCAACACAAACCATTCTGTGATTCTGCGATTCTTCAACCTGGGGCAACCCTGCAGGGTCCTGCAGAGCCTCAGGGGTCCCATCTGCCTAGGAGGTGACGTGGAGAGCAGCTCACCAGACGTCTGGTCCAGGCAAGAGGCATCTCAGCATCTTCAAGTGGAACGGTCACTTTGGTTTTGCTGCCATTCCTTGGCAGGCTTTGGACTTTCTCCCCCCAAACCAGCTCCCTCCTTCAGTCCAGCTTGGGAAAGGTCTCGTTTATGCCAGTGTGCAGTTTTTGTTGCCTTCCTCCCCCCGTTCCCATCTGCTCCCTCCTCCTCGGAAGGCCGAGGCCGCCGTCTGTCCAGCGGCAGGACGCTGCGAGTCCATATGTTGTCCCTCTGCAGGGCTGTCACCTCTCCTGCTGCCTCCCACAGCCGAACTCGGCGAGGGAGGGAAGAGAAGCTGGAGCGGGGAAGGGGCCCGCAGGCATTTCACAGCAGTAACAGAATAAATCTAATTTATAGACATAGCAAAATGCAGCTAAAGCGGGAGTTGAAATGAATGCAAAGCACACTGAGGTCTCAAGTTATCGGCACTGTAACATTTTTCCTGACTATCTCTGTTTTCCTGCCTGGGTTTGTCTTTGTAGCTTCCTCCCAGACAACTGGACCTTTGCTCTGAAGTGAAAATGAAAGCTGGGGAAAGAAAAAAAAACCAGCGGGAAATGAATTCTTCAGATCTCCTTCGTGATGCATCAGCCCCATCTGCCAGCTCCCTGTGACAGGGAGTGGAGTGTGGCTGGGTGGCAGGTGGAGAGGGAGAGACAGGCTTTAAAAAAAGGAAATAAAATAACATAAAATAAAATAAAAGACACAACTATCCCTGCAGCTGGGAATGGGGGGGCTCTGCCAAGGCACACAGCTCCAGGTGAGACTGGGAAGACAGGGTTGGAAGACCCTCCCTCGCTCATGGAGTTTTGAGGACAGGGAGATTTGTCTTCCCGTTCCCTGGCTTGTCAAGGTAATGGGAACAAGCGGGTGGGAGATGTTCAGAGGCAGCTCAAACTAATTAGGAGAGAACGTAGAGGAGAGAGAATCTGATGGCTGGGAAGGGGGAAAAGGGGGGGGGGGAAGGAGAATGCTTTGTACTGGTGAGCACCATCCCTGATGTGGAGATGATTAAAGGTACCAAACAACAGAGTGATGGAGCAGCCAGTCTAAACCCAGGCTGGATGGAGCTGCCAGTCCAAACCCAGGCTGGATGGAGCCACTCCCATGGAGGGGCTGCCAGAGGGGTTTGCAGCCATGTTTCAGGAGGACTCACTGAAACATGGGGTGCACCACGGTGGTGGCCATCACCATCCCGGCCAGGATCACTGGCATCCCAGGACTTGGCAGCATGCTGAGTATTCCAGACTCTGCTCAGTTTCCCAGCATTGGAACCTGTCTCTAAAGCATCTCATTTCCAGCAAACTTTGCACCCAAACCTCTTGGTGCTACCGAAAGCTTTGGAGTTGTGGTTGTGTTTTCTCAGCCTTGTCAATCACCTCTCCTTCAAGAAACTTTCCTGGAGCTCCTTTCTGGAGCCCGGGAATGTGACTGGGAAGGAGCATTGCTTCCTCCTTTGGCCAGATCTCCTCTCCCTTTGCAAGGAGAGGTGGAAGCTTTTTGAGCCTAATTTAGCAGCCTTTAATCTGAGTTATTCCAAACCACACTTGCCACTTCCTTCGTGCATTGCCGCAGGATGATGGGCTGATTTCACAGAATGAAGAGCCTTAAGCAAATCTTGTCACACAAGAAAATTGATTTTTCAAAACTGACTTTTACAAGATTACTGGCCGTTTTTCCCCCTCATCTATATCGTTCCCTTCCAGTCTCATGAGGTGGCTTCAGATCTAAGGAAATTAGAGATGCTGTGACTAAATTGAAAATGTAAAAAAGGGGAGAAAGAGGGGAAAAAAGACACCTCCTCTCCTGCTGCCTCTGAAGGATATGGCTGCCTGTGAAGTAGCAAAGATGCCTCCTTCACCTCTCCCACTGCCACGTCAGGAGAGGGTCTGTCCAAGGATTATGCCAACACCTCACAGGGAACATCCCCTGCTGGGCATTCCTTGGTGATCCCAGGCTAGATCACTGGGGTTTTTTCTTTCTCTCCCTCAATCCATACATATTATTTTCTCTTTTGGAAGAAAAAGAGTTTTATCCTGCCGCTCAGGTTCAGAGACATCTCAATGTGTTTTGTTAAAAAAAAAGGAAGACAGAGGAAGAGTTGCCTTGAAGTCATTTCAGACAGCTTAAAATATGCTAAGCTTTTGTGTTTCTGCCATATAAATAATGAATCCTCTTACAGCTTCTGAGTCGGGGAAGACATTGATTTAAGAGGCCTTCAGCTCTGTTTGAGGTTTTTCTGCTTTCGTGCCAGAATGGGGGGAATGTGACCAGGGACAGGTGAGGTGTGAAGGATGAAGCAGGGATGAAGCAAGGAGGACAGGGGTGGGGACAGAGGTGGCACCCACCTCAGCCCTGCAGGCACTTTCCTAAAGGATTTCACTTCTTTGGTCTTTTAATGCAGATTTCAGGGGCTAGAAGGGTGTTAAATGGAGGATGAAGTTGTTGGCATCTACTTCTCTCCCTGTGACCGTGTCTGTCCCGGTAAACCAGTGGTGATTTGGTGATTGCAGGCAGCACCAGTTACTGTTCATTTGACTAATTCCCCAAGTGTCACCCCTGGAAATGTCCCTGCCTAAAAGAGCTGTTGGGATAGCTGCAATGAGGGCCAACAGGCATGGCAGGAATATGGAAAAACCCAGGGGATGCTGGTGTCCAGCAATAAACCCCCGGCATCCCCCTTGCCCTCCAGGAACACGTGTCCTGGTTATTCCCCAGTACACATGACTGGACACTGGCAGTCAGAGGGCTCATCCCACCACATGTAGGCTGCTGGAATGTGGATCCACTGCTGAGCTTGAGTAAATATCACACAGCTGGGAAGTGGGGCTGGGTTCCTCAGGAAACAGCAAATCAAGGGGAAGCAAGGGGAAAAACTGGCACAGGCTGAGCTGTGGCATGGGAGCCTTCCCTCCACAAACCTGGGGGACTCTGGTAGCCATGGTGAAGACATGCTGTGCACCCTGAGCTTCCTCTCCACCTGGCATGGAGTTATCTTGGCGTGTTTGTTTGGGATAAACAGCACCTACCCTTGCACAGCCCATCCCAGAGACACCCCAAAGGAACTCTGGTCTCATCCAGCAGCAGATCGTGGAGTAACTCTGTTCACTTCAAGTGTCAAAGGTATCCTTGGGTGCCTGTGCCTCTCTGGAAGCTGCTGGCAAATATTACAGCAAAGGGAAAAGGCAGGATGTTGTCTCTGGATTAGATGGTTGTTTGTAAAGCATCAACCAACACTTATTGCTTGGCTCACTTTGCTGCTGAAGTGGGTAATGAAGGACTTTGTAGCTGTTACTTCTGGAGATGTCTTTTTTTTTTTTTTAAATGCTGTTCCTTGCTGTTTTATAGAAAACTGTTTAGACCAAGGCAGCCAGGTTGGATTGTTTTCCCATGACAGGGCTGAGAAGGGCAGTGTTGGGCCAGGGTGTCGAAGGGCATTCAAGAGGATTTGCTGAGAAGAGTGACCTGAGCATAATTTTGGGGATGGATGGATGGATGGTTGAATTGACAGATGGCTGAGGGAGCTGGGGTTGTTTCACCTGGAGAAAAGGAGGCTCAGGGGAGATCTTGTTGCTCTCTCCAATTCCCTGACAGGAGAGTGACGCCAAGTGGGGGTTGGTTTCTTATCTCAACTAACAAGCAATAGGATAAGAACAAATGGCCTCAGGTTATGTCAGAGGAAATTTATATTGAATAGTAGGAACAATTTCTTCCCCAAGAGGATTGTCTTGGCACAGGCTGCCCAGGGCAGTGGTGGGAGTCCCCATCCCTGAAGGAGTTTAGAAATCATGTAGATATGGCACTTGGGGACAACGTTAATGATGGTTTTGGCAGTGCTGAGGGAATGGTTGGCCTTGATCATCTTGGAGGTCTTTTCCAACCTGAACAATTCTGTGATTCCGTGGATGAATTTCACACTGAACAGTTGAACAGACCTTTTGGTGAACTCGTGACTTTTTTCTACTTCCCCTGTAAGCTGCCTGTGTGTTTGCACAGAGGGAACACGCTTCTGGATGCTTATTATTCCTCCTTATGACTCGCCAGATCCCCAAGTCACTCACAATTCAGTCAGAGGCAGCCCAAGTTCCTTATACAGAAATCCCTGCCTTTGGCATCCTCTGTGAGAAGATTCCCAAAAAATAAGGACCCAGCCCCTCTCACCCAGGGCACAGCTGCCTCTGTTGATAATCCCAATGTGCATCATTTGATCCAGACACTCTTCAGCCGTGAGTAATTCACTGTTCTGGCAGGACTGGCCAGGGAACCTGCTGGAGAAGGAGCTGGGCCTTCACACCAGCCTGGGGATGTGCCAGGAGTCAGGCAGATAAAGCCTAAGGAAGGAGCCTGAGCAATGGGATGGGAACAACAGCTGTTGTGGGGAATAAAAGGGCTTTTAGGGGTACTCAGTGGGTTTGCTTGGAGCTGGAACTGGAAACTCAGAGGGAGTTGCCTCAGGCTAGTGGACACCATTTTTGGTGGTCCAAGGCATCACCTGGCAGTTTGACAAATCCAAGGTTGGTCACCATCCTTGAAGAGTTGATGTAGACCTGTCCCAAGCTCTGTCTCCTCTCTCCAGGCCAGCACAAGGTCAAACCCTCTCACACTACAGAGATCAAAGCATAAAGCCCTTGAAAACATCCCAAACAAGCCCAGGTCAAAACCTTGGAGGAGCTTTAGGAGCCAGCCAAGAAAGAAAAAACGCTTTGAAAAGCCCCAGATACCCAACAGCTCTCTGGCTGTGCAGGAACCCCATGTGCAGGAAGGAAGGAGGCATTTCTGCCCGCTGTGCCCATCATTTCTGCCCTGAAAAGTGTGGATTTGGTAGTTCCAGTGATCTGAAACATGAGGTGCCAGCCCAGAACCACCTTCAAGATCCCCCAGCAGCAGATTTCTTATGTCAGTGAAGACCTGGGGTTTTCTGTCTCCATTCACCACTGTCTTTTTCCTGCCAAGCCCAAAGGAATTGCACGTTGAGGTGTAAAGTTGCAAAGGCCACAAGCAGGAGGGGGGAAATATGAGCTGGAGTAGAGGGAAAGGCAAGTTTGAGCAGCTTCACAGCACTAAGATTCACTTTGCACTGAGGAGGATAAACACAGAGAAGAATTAGCTCCTTGACATGCCAGCATCCATAAATCTGGCTAAAGACATCCTGCTACGGGGGTGGAGTGGGGCAGGAAGACCCCAGAAAGGATTAATCCCATTAAATGATTTGAGGAAACACAAACCACGTGATGAAATTGGATTACCCAAAATAATAGTTAAACTATTAGTCATGTCTATTGTGTGGCAGGGTAAGTCAAGATGATGTAGGCAGGAGAAGTGAAATGCAGCATCATTGCCAAGGGGGTAAAATCCCCCCAGGAGAGGTGACACCTCCAAGCTCATCCAGGACTGGTGAGGTGACTCACGTCCCCAGTATTTCCCCAGGATAAGCAGTTTTGGCAGCTGGCTGTTGTAGCCTGAATGGTTTTAAACTTTCTCTGCATATAGAAAAATCAAGAATTTAATATTGGTAATTTAACTTGGAGGGAAAAAGTGCAATTTTCATATTGTGCCATGACTCTGGGGCCATGGATTCTTAAATCTTAAATCCTCTCCTTAGAGGGAAGAGGAGTTACTGTGAAAGGAGGTGAATTTGTGAAAGGAAAGGGGCAGGAAAACATCCTTAGTGGCAAGAGAAGTGCCAAAGAGGGATTAATGCGGACAGGATTGGTGCCCAGCCTTCTCCTGTGAGGGGGTGGAGGAAGAAGGGGGATTTTAAAAAGCGGGATTAAAACAGCGCCACATCTAAAGTGTCTGCATTTTGTTTTGATCTGTCAAGAAAACAGCTCGATTTGCAGAAGGAATCACCCAGTCCATGAAGTTTGATGCTTCCCTTTTGAAACAGTAATAGCTTTTCCAGCAGCACCTCTCTGGTTTCCTTCCAGGGGAGGGATGAGCAACTTTACCAGCTCCTACCAGTGCAGGGAAGGACCCAGAGGGACACAGCGGGATGGGCCTTGGCCAACCCCTCCCTGCTGCTAAATCCGGTGTCTGTGGGCTGTGAGTGTCAGGCACGTGCTCCAGCCTGGGATGCACATGCACTGGGCAGGCTTTATTCCCCACCATCCCCCGGCCAAGCCACCCATGGGCTCCAAGGCCTTCCCGTGCCTCTGGCACACACAGAGCTCGGCACGGCACCAGCTGCAGCCCCCGGGAGGTGCCGGGTCCAGGGGCCCTGTGGGTGGCATCGGGCCATTGATTATCTGCACGGCTCATCAGCCAGCACCAACTATCCACCACGCTTGATCAGTCAAGTCATTGTCAAGTTAACAGCTTTGTTTACTTCTCCCTCTCGGCTTCTGTGGCCAATTTGTTCCAATCACTGTGTTAAGAGAAAGACTACTTTGATTGGTTTCTCACCAAAAATGAACCGCGGCTGGTGCCGGCTGGACCGGTTATATGGCTTTAATTGTGTCATCTGGGAGAGAGAAACCTGTCCCCAGTTCTTCCAGGCTCCCATGCCTCAGGCAGCACAGAACTGACCCCAGGGTGTCCCTGCTCATCTCTGCTCCCATATCCCAATGCTCTCCACAGAGCTGAACTCTCATTGAACATCTTCAGGTGTGATTTGGGGAGCTTCAAGTAGCCCCTTACTGATTGTCCCCCCCACGGGACCGCTGATGGCAAGGAGGAGATGCAAAACCCGAGCACCACCCTGCAGTCTGCAGCTGATGAGCAATCAGACTCATCCCAGCCCCCTGGCTTGGCAGGAGGGGGAAAGCTGGAGCCAAGATGAGATGGGAAATCAAGCCAGAGTTTTCCCCTGCACAGCAAGGTGTTATTATTAATCATCAAAACCTGAAAGTGTTTAAACACAATCCAACCCCAGTTAGCAGTAAGTGGTGAATCGTGGTGAGCGCAATCAGACACCAAACATGTCCTTGTTAGGGACACAAGTCTGAAATTTGGGAAAAGGTTGCAATCTTTTCTGTTTATTTGTTTCTGAAAAAAGCCACGTGGGAAAAAAAAAAACAGGCAGGAGGAGATGAGAAAAATTGGCATCTCTGCTCCAAGCACAGGACATGGCATTGACTTTGTGGTGGAGCCACGGTGCCCATGTGGAGATGAAGAGGTTTGGGAAGAGGTCATCACTGCTGTGTGTAGATGGAGGTTTATCAGGATGGGAGCTGGAGGCTTGGAAGCCTTTCCTTGAGTACCGTGGGTGCCATATGCAAGTAAATACCTTTCCAAAAGTTTTCTCCCCCTGTTGTCAGCACAGTCGAGACCACGTCTCAAATCCTGTGCCCAGTTTTGGGCCCCTCACTACAAAAAACAACAGTGAAGGGCTGGAGTGTGTCCAGAGAAGGGAATGGAACTGGAGCAGGGTCTGGAGCACCAAGAGCAGCTGAGGGAGCTGGGGGGGCTCAGCTTGGAGAAAAGGAGGCTCAGGGGGGACCTTCTCACTCTCTCCAACTCCTTGACAGGAGGGGGGAGCGGACGGTGGGGGGTGTATGGACTCCCAGGGAACAAGGGACAGGATGAGAGGAAAAGACCTACCCACCAGGGTAGGTTTAGATTGGATATTAGGGAAAATTTCTTCATGGAAAGGGTTGTCAATCACTGTCACAGGCTTCCCAGGGAAGTGGTAGAGTCACCATCCCTGGAAGTGTTAAAAAATGTATGGATATGGCGTTTAGAGACATGGTTTAGTGGTGGCCTTGGCAGTGCTGGGTTAGCATTGGACTCAGTGATCTCAGAGGGCCTTCCCAACCCAAACAATTCGATGGCTCTGTGATCATCCCAGCCCCTGTGCTCGAGGGCCAGCCAGCCATCAGCCAGGATGCTCAGTGTTCTGCTCAGGGCTCTGCCCTCCTGGACTGCATTCAACCCAAGCTGGAAGGCCCAGTCTGGTAATTTGGGTGGTGGAGAGATTACCTATTGCCTGTGCTGCTGATAACTGAACACACGGGACGGAGGACGGCAGCCGTGCCACTGAGGAGCCACGCAGGGCCCACACATCTTCATTAGGGAGGGAGGGAGCAGGCAGGAGAAGAGGAATAACCCCATACATCACCATTATGAAAATTTGCCCTTAATAAAGAAATAATTTGGGTGATGCATCATGCCGGGGCTGTGCAGGGGAGTTGTGACGCCGCTCGGGCTCTGCACCTCACTCCATCACTCTCACAAGGCTGTCACTCACTGGAGATGCCAGCACGAGCCATCCACTGTCCTTGTCCACCCCAGGCCTCCATGAAATGCCAGCACATCACCCATAAAACACCATCCTGCACCATCAGCTCCATCCATGGGGGGATGCCAGGGGAAAGTGGGGTGGTGCCCACAGCATCCCACTGGCAGCTGTCACACATGGGGATGAGAGGGGACCCTCACATCACACACTAGGAACTGAAGGTACTGCTGGCAGTAAAGCAAAAAAAAAACATTCTCCGAGCAATTGCTAGCAATTAATAGCCGTTCCCAGGAATGAAATGTTAATTAATTCATTCCCCGAGCCATGCATTTATTTAAGGTATTTGTGGGTGTTCTTGGTACTTTTATTAAGCAATTAAAATGCGTCCAAGAAAATATTTATCCATTTTAAGCAATTCTTAGTAAACACAATTTATATGGCAAGCGACCACTTTATTTTGAATTGTTAATTAAAAACGACGACACACTCCACTTCTCCGGGTTATAAAGCCGCCAGCGCAGCCGCTCCGCTGGGAGTGCTGGTTCAAGGAGCACACCCCCCCTGCTGGCAGCTCCCAAAATCCTCCTTGGGACTCTGTAGGATGGATTTGTGCGCAGTCCAGAGAGCCCTAGCAACTCCATGTTGCCCTCCAGTAGTTCCCGTGCTGCTTCTGGGAGGAGCTGTGACCTGATGAAGACCTTTCTAAAGAAGACTTTGAACAGCCCTACAACTTTCCCGGGCTGGGAAGTCAATATCTTGTTCAGGCTGGCTGTGTGTTGAAGAATTCCAAGCCTGTGTAGCAGAGCCAGAGGGATGTATTTGTCAGGCTGAGCTCAGGAGGATGATGCGCATTAGTGACGCTCCTCCATGGACCGAGGCTCTGTAGGGCTTGTTGTGCTCTTGCTCTGACTGTGCTGAGCTCTTTGTGGGCTCCACCAGCCTGGAAGCCCAGCCAGAAACAGGGTTCTGGGGAAAAAAGGGATGGAGATGCTGGGTAAAACTGCTTGTGCAGAAGGAGACCTGGCAGACCATCCCAGTGAGAGCCTGGGAGGAAACATGGGTGCATCATCCTGGGTTTTGGCAGGTTTCCTTTGGAAACCAGAGCAGGAGAGGAAAAAACATTGACAAATGAAAACCAAAACAAAAGCCAGGCATTGCTTGGGAGCTGACAAATCCCAAACTGTCCGTCCTTATTTGCTTGCATGTACTCTTAGCTAGGAAGCGATCGATGGAGTCAGAAAAATGCTATTTCCCTGAAGAATGTCTCCTTAGAACAGTCCCTCCCTTCCTCTTCAGTGTAGGTATTCTATTTTTTGTTCATTCTTTAATCACCAGCTTTTCAGTGCTGTCTGTAATAACCCCTTTGAAACTTGGATCAAAATATCTCTTTCCCGGTTGAAATTTGTTTTCCTCCCTCACCCGAGCAGATTCAATTTGCAGAAGATACTGAACTGGGAGGCACCAGGTACTCCCTCAGAGAGGCCAGAGGAAAACAAAGGCACGTTAGAAATACGGGAAAGGAAAGAAATAACAAAATGAAACTCAGCCAAGAGGGGAAGAAATGCCCGTCTGGGAAAACAGGCAGAGATGGTGCTTGGTGAAGAGAAAGGAAGAAGAGAAAATATGCACATCTCTGTTATGGGGACAGTCTGGGAGAGCTGGGGGGGTTCACCTGGAGAAGAGAAAGCTCCAGGGAGACCTGAGAGCCCCTTCCAGGGCCTAAGGGGGCTGGAGAGGGGCTTCAGACAAGGGCCTGAAAGGACAGGACAGGACAAGGGGGAATGGCTTCCCACTGCCAGAGGGCAGGGATAGACGGGATATTGGGAAGGAATTCTTGGCTGTGAGGGTGGGGGGGCCCTGGCACAGGTTGCCCAGGGAGTCGCAGAAACAGGTCCTGTGGGCAGGATCCCCAAGGACACACCCTCACCCCTCTCCTGGGGCAGGAGGAGCCCACCCTGCCCAGACTTATCCCTGCAGGGGGGTCTGGCTTAGGAAGAAAACCAGCAGCAAACAGGGACAGGTCACTTTGTGGGCAAGTGATACAGGGAGAAAGTAAAGGAGGTAAATTTATATAGTCTGGAAAAGACCCTGGGAGGCATGTTTGCAATCAATAAATACCTTCAAGGGAACAATATAAATGAAAGGAGTCCCTGCTCTCCAGGGTGGACAAGGAGCACTGGCTTGGAGCCAGGCTTGGTGCAACACGGCCCCTGAGACATGAGGAAGAAATCATGAAGAGCCAGCAGGTGATGGATGGGGCTGCTGGAGCATCCTCCCATCTTCTCTGCCCTGTTTTATTCAGATTCTGTTTATAAATAATTACTGAAGGGTTAATAGGTGAGTAAGACATGTTATGGGCTCGTTAAAACCCTGAATAAGCTGCCCTCTGGCTGTCCACAAGCCCATCACGGGAAGCTTTACAAGAGGGTTATCAGCTGCTGTTATTAAAAACCAATTTGACATTATAAAAGATCTATACTGCTCGTTCAGCCACATTGATTTAGCCGTGTTAAGCCTCAGAAAACGGGAGCAAGGACCTTGATCTCTGCTGAAGCACAAAAAATTGCTGTTTGTGACACATCTCCGCGCTCGGGAAATCCAGTTTTGCGGAAGCGATGGGTTTTGAACAAGCCATAAAGCACCAGACCACGGTTGTTGGGGGGTGTTTTCCCACGCAGCTGCAATGTCAAATAGCTCTTGGAAACCTTGGCCTCAGTTTTGCAACATCCAGGAAGACATCAGCTGAAGTCTGTCCAGCTCAAATCCACCTGCTCCGTCTGGTTCCAATTCCCGGTGCCGTCCGTGTCTCTGCTGGGAGGAGGAGCTGCAGGCAGGTGCAAGGACATGACCCAGAGAGCTCACAAGTCACTTCATCCTCATCTTGAAGCCTCCTCCTTGTCCTTTGCAGAGCAGGGAAGGTGGATTTGTGCACATTACCAGGGAAGTGCCTGGCACAAGTGAAGCTCTGGATTCTCCCAAAGGTTTGGTGCTGCAGCCCATCCCATTGAGCACTGCAAGGAAATGGCCTCATGTACCTGGTGTCTCCCTCGAGCACCTGAGGAGCAGAACAACACCCTTCAGAGGCTGGAAGTTTGCTCATGGCTTGGAGCCTCTACGGGTACAAAGTTGTAAAAGGACTTAACAGAGCAGAAATGTTTCTGGCAGAGAGCACAGGGCATTTTGGTGTTCACTACTTGGAATTTCCCTGTCCCTCTAGCATTCTACCTTCCCTCCTTCCTTGCTTTCATTCACCAGAAGTTCCTGAAATGTGGATTCAGGCCTTTGTGACCAGCAAACCAAACAGGAGACAATGAGAACGTGTGTCCTCTCCATCCCACAAGCTGTGCAAAGCTTCAGAGACAAGATCTCAGAGCTCTGTCAGATCCCTCCATCCCTCTCCTGCCCCATCCCCGAGGAACAAGCTGCTGCTGCAGCGCTGGCAGATGGTCTCTACGATGGGCAGCAGCGTTCCTGCAGCAGGGGGGCAGCAGGGCAAGGCAGATCCCATCGGGAGGCAGGGAAGCGGGACGCTGAGATCAGCCCTGCTGGCTGATGCCTTGCAAGCCGCTTGGCTTGGATTGCAGTTCCCTTTGGAAGGAGAAAGGCGTCACCAAAGCATCACTGACCATGCAGACCTTTGGAGCAGCACCTGGAAGGCGTCGCTTGTGCTGGTTTTTTCCATAGGGAACCTTCCTCATTAACACACGAAGCGCAGCCCTAGAAATAAAACAGGCATCTCCTGATTAATTACTGAAGGGGGAGACCGGGGAGGAGGAGGGGAGGGAAGCTGAAGTGGCCAGTCAGCATCTGTTAGAGGTGCAAAGATAAATGGAATGTGAGGGCAGGTCAGTGTATACAAATCACTTCCATCTGCCCACGAACGCCGTGTCATCGGGGAGGTGAGGCTGTTCGGAGCTGGCAGGAGTCACTGAGGGGCACATTAACAGGTACTTTAGGCTCTGGAAGCACTCAGGGACTGCCACGGACCAGCATTTCACTCTCGCTCAAGCCCCACCGAGGCACTTCTGTGCTACAGAGCCTCGGCACGAGCTCCCTGCAGCTCCAGTTGTCCTTGGTGCCTTTGGGGCAGCACTGAAGCAGTGGGGACCCATAGCAGAGCAATGGGAGTGAGCAGAGAGCAGCAGGAGACCCGTGGGAGGACCAAAAGCAGATGCCTTTCACCTTGAGGGAACAGCTTTCCCAAAACCAGCCCCACGGACCCCAGGTGGGAAGCTGCCTCCATGGCTCCTGCCTCTGTCCAGAGCCCATCTCCCAGTCGTGCATCGTTCAACCCACCCAGCACAACCAGAGCAGGGCAGCCCCAAGACAACAGGGCAGAGATTCCTCAGGGAAACCGTTTCCTTCGATTTACCTGTCACTTGTTTGGGTAGGGGAGATTATTATGTTTTTTTCCAGGCTTTCTTTCCCTCCCCCAAAGAGTGGCTGGATTTTCACACTGCCTGACAGCATCTCCTGCCTTTCCCACCCGTTCCCGAGTGGCAGGTTGCCAGATGGTGCCCCATTAGGTCACATTTGCTCATTGTTTGGCAAACAGCGGCTTAATTCAAGTGCTGAGTTGACAGCTTGTTCTCCAAGACAATTTGCAAGTCGCAGTGTTGCAAATGCCAGCTTGGCTTTTCGGAGGAATGTTATTTCAGGTGCCTTAAAGGGATAAAGTTCTCTTTGATTGGTGAAAAAAAAAATAAAAGAAAGAAAAGGGTAAAAGTGGGGGGCAGTGAAAAGGTTTTTAGTGGCTTTGATGTGGAAGGATGTCATTGGCAAGTGTTCAGGATGGGACTGTGGTTCCCTGTCAGCAGAGACCCTCCACTGAGGTTTTCACAGTTCTAAGGAATGAGGTGCGTTCCCAATGAAACAGGGAAATAGCAACTTTGGAAAGGTCTCAGTGGGGATATAGGTACACATCTCTTTGATGGCCCCTCTCCAAAACCTGCACCTGTAATCCCCACATCCCCCAGGGAAGGGGACAATGCTGAGGACACATTCATGTCCCTCCTAAAGTAAAGGGCACCCTGTGCTGTGCTGCCCCCACCTCTACGACCTGTGCACACGTGGAGGTGACAAGAGACACGAAACAGCACCGTGATGATGTTCTGTTTCCTCTAACAGGTGGGCAAAAAAAGGCCAGGTTATAAAGGAAGCCTCTGGTGACTTCTATGAAACCATTGTGGACCACACCTTCTTCTTTGAGCCCGTCTCCTGCGAGGTCACCAACGCCCTGGGCAGCACAAACATCAGCAGGACCGTGGATGTCTACTGTAAGTACCCTCAGTCCAGATTCCCAGGGTGAGCAGAGCTGCTCCATCAGTCAGAAGGGGACATGGTCTGATGTGTCCAGGGTGACCAGGACTTGCTGGGCTCTCCTGCTGCTCAGATTTCGTAAATGCTCCAGTGGTGGGACCCCTGATTTCCTTGTGAGCTCACGGGGTGGTCCCAGGGGAGCTGGTCCCTCTGAGGCTGCAGCAGCACCTGGCCCATAGGCCTGTCGAGACGTCGCCCTGAGCTCTCTGGTGTGAGGGTTTCTGGCTGGCACAGCCCAGCACTGGCAGTAACCCTGGTCTCCTCTGTGCAGTTGGGCCCAGGATGGCGACAGAACCACAGTCCCTCCTGGTCGACCTGGGCTCGGACGCCGTCTTCAACTGTGCCTGGACTGGGAACCCCTCCCTCACCATCGTCTGGATGAAGCGAGGCTCGGGCGTGGTAAGGACTGCTGCAGGGAGGTGGGGCATGCTCAGGGCATGGGGTGCTGCGGGATGCTTCCCATGGAGCAGAACACGTGGTCTGGGAGCTCCTGGCTGGATGAATGCTGGCTCCTCCTAATGCCAAGGAGTCCCAAGAGAATTGATTCCCATGACGATGGGCATAAGGGTTGAACCGTGACCAGAGCAGCGCTTAACATCTCGCTGATGGGTCATGGTTCTGCAATTCACCTGCAGGCAGCTCCTTCTGGGGTGGACCTTCCTGGGATGGTCCATTCCGGGATAGTCCATTCTGGGATGGACCTTCCTGGGATGGTCCTTTCTGGAATGATCCACTCTGGAATGGTCCTTTCTGGGATGGACTTTCCTGGGACAGTCCTTTTTGTCATAGTCCTTTCTGGGATGGTCCTCTTCTTGCTACAGGGAGATCAAGATCCCTCTCCAACCACCACATCAGCACTAATTCCTGGAGGCATCAGCTGTGGGAGCAGCAACCAGCAGAGCCAGGGGCTCACGCAGTCAGAGGGCACTGGAGGCAGGAGAGGTGATGGGCTGTGGCCTGCAGAGGCCTGGAGAGAGAGCCTAGGGCAACTGTAGGAGTTTTTTCCCAGGCATTTCACTCCTTGTTTTAGACCTGCCATGGTTTTTTAAGTACCAGCAGTGCCAGGATCCTGCTGAGACCCTCAGCCAGGTCTGCTGCGATTTTCCAGGTTTAATAAAGCTGCTCATTGCACAGTGGGGGCAGGGGGAGAGCAGACACATTGCAGCCAGTCTATAGGGGGGCTTGCCAAAGCCAGCTGAGATTTCCCTGGCTGTCCAGGCACAATTCCCAGGCGTCTGCCACCTCTCCCACCATTTCTGGGCTTGAAATCCCCAAGTCAATCCCGGCACCCTCCCTTGCACCTGCAAATGTGGGTGTGATTCAGCTGCAAGTGTGATTCTCTCCAAGGTTTTCCGGTCACTGCAGCCAGCAATATTTTTCTCTTGTAGTTTGAGAACTTCTTGCAAAACTGGAGTTTGTAAAAACTCAGATGAATAGGAACGGGATTTATCATTCCAAAAAAACAAACCCCCTGTGATGCTTCTTCATTCCTTGGTCAATGGCAGCCAGTGATATTTCCATGCCGTGTCAGGCATTTTTGGGCTCTGGAGCTGGTAACACACATTCCTCGTAACTCAGGTCTCTTGTAACTTCTCATCAACCACCCTGAAAGCAGCCCCCTCCTCTCTTCCAGGTCCTGAGCAATGAGAACAAGCTGACCCTGAAGTCCGTGCGCCAGGAAGATGCCGGGAAATACGTGTGCCGGGCCGTGGTGCCGCGGGTGGGCGCGGGCGAGCGGGAGGTGACGCTCACCGTCAACGGTACCTCCTGCTTCCCTATCGCCAGCCCCTCCTCATTTCCTCCTGCCGCCAAAATATCCCCTCAGATATTTCCTTCCGGAGCAAATCCCACTCCCAGTCAGATCAGGGAGGGAGGACAACAGAAGTAAACCGGGTTTTGTGTTTATTCTCCTGGAGATTCATGAGTTAAAGCAAAAAAACCCCCAAGGTTAGCTCAGTCCCATGGGGTTCCTTATTACCAACAGGGGTTTATTGAGTAGCTGGGAGCTGGCATCTTTAAATCTTTAATAGATTAATCTTGCAAGCCCCTCGCAAGGTCAGAGAGCACTGTTGTCTCTGTTGTACAGCTGGAGAGCTGGGAATTGAACCTGGAGCTGAGACCAGCAGGCTAATCCCTCTCCAACCCACATGAGGATTCCTGTGGGGATCCCTGTGAGGATCCCTGTGAGGTTCCCCATGAGGATCCCTGTGAGAATACCTGGGAGCATCCCTGGGAGGATTCCTGGGAGGATACTTGTGAGGATACTTCCATGGCTGCTTGGGACTCACCCACCACGGTGTCAGGATGTGCCCCAGACCCACAACCAGAGCTCTGGAGTTTAATGATGCCCTGGCCAGGACCCTGCAGCTGCTGCTAACAAATTTCAGCCTAAATATGGCAGGAAAAGAGGTGGGTGGGCTGCAAATGGTGTAAAGAGAGGCTGGATTTTGCTTTGTCTCTCACCTGCATGACAAACCAGCAGCTTTCAGTCCCAAGACTGTCACAAGAGAAGGAAACAAGCAGGAGGCAGCCCAGGCAGCAACAAGCATTAATTTTAAAGGCAGATAATGCAGATGGGTGGATGCCCCAACCTGGAAACATTCAAGGATAGGCTGGACAGGACTCTGAGCAACTTGGAGATGTCCTGCTCACAGCAGGGGGGTTGGACTGGATAACTGTTAAAGGTCACTTCCCACCCAAACCATTCCAGGATTCTATAATCCTAGAAAGGGAAGCCAAGGGCAACACAGCAGGGGACTGAAAAGCAACCACTCCCTCGTCTCCGACTCAGCTCCTCGGCGCCTGAATCCTCCTTCCCTGGAGGCTGCTGGGCTTTAATTAAACTTAAATGAGCTCATGGAAAACAAAGCAACAAATTAGCACAAACAAAGAACCTGCTCCTTCCCTGACACCTACCAGGCACACCAGGATGCCTTGAACGCAGAGCAGAGGGTTCCGCTGGCTCCAGGAATTCGGAGCGTTCAGCACGGAAAAGCTGCTCTCCAGAGCTTTGCAGCTCACACCTGGCAGAGCTGAGGAGGAGCAAATGAAATCCGTGAGTGGGGTTCACTGCTCAGCTCCCAGGAACTGACTGCCTGCAGCATGCCATCCCATAGGATGTGCTGCAGGGGGGCTTGGTGCACCCCAAAGCTGACAGTGTTGGGACATCCCATCACAGGCGTTGGACCAAGGGAGAAGCCCACACCTCCAGGTCCAGATGGTGTCCTGGCCCCCCAGGTGAGGAGAATCAAGCCCCAGAGCAGCATACCCAAGTGTGACATCACCAAACACCAGGGCTTGGCAGCCTGTCCTGCAGCTGGAGCAGCATTCCAGCTCTGGAGCACAGCACAGTGTGTCTAATCCAGCTAATGAATTCTGCTGGAAGCCTGTTCTGCTGTAATTCGAGAGGGAAGTTGAATGCCTCATATTTTGAAGTGCTTTTAAATCTAGAGGGTGATACAATTGTCTTGGTGCCTCTCTCTGTGGGCTGGGATTCGTCACAGGAAAATTAGGCATTTAGAAGTGTCTGTTCTGGGCTGGCTGCACAGACCCTGATCAGGGCACACAGGCTTTGGAGGGACTGATCTTTCCCCCAGAGAACCCGACTCAGGGATCATCCAACCCAGTCTGAGCCTGCAGTCCCACCTGCACCAGCCCATCCACTCCCAAAATTGTCTGAAATCGTGGCACGACGATGCTGAGGTGGGAGAACATCCTCCTGCCCTCCCCACACAGGTCTGTGGGTACAGAGCAGCCCATCCCCATGCCAGAGCCAAGGCCACC
Source organism: Platyrinchus mystaceus (assembly GCA_035041135.1). Lineage (NCBI taxonomy): Eukaryota > Metazoa > Chordata > Aves > Passeriformes > Tyrannidae > Platyrinchus > Platyrinchus mystaceus. The sequence goes on from JAWWLV010000075.1 coordinate 1,484,535, forward strand.
AGCCTGCAGGAGGCAGATAGCATTCAGAGTCTGGTTAGTGGGAAGGAGGATTATGCAAAGCAGCAGCATTTGGCAGGACCGGAGCAGCAGAGGCACGAGAGAAGGGAGGAACTTGGTGCCTCATAAATCAGCAGCAGTTGGATTTACAGTAAAGCCTCTTGATGCTCCTGACTGCACCCAGCCTGGTCACAGCTCCCACCCTGGCAGGAGAAGCCCCCAAGATCACCTTCACAGAAGGATCACCAGTCTGTCTGTCCAGGCTTGGAGAGCTGGGGGTGTTCACCTGGAGAAGAGAAGGCTCCAGGGAGACCTGAGAGCCCCTTCCAGGGCCTAAAGGGGC
>JAWWLV010000075.1:1484974-1553543 GCA_035041135.1 Platyrinchus mystaceus
CCCCTTCCAGGGCCTAAAGGGGCTCCAGGAGAGCTGGAGAGGGACTTGGGACAAGGGCCTGGAGGGACAGGACAAGGAGGAATGACTTCCCATTTCCAGAGGGCAGGGATAGATGGGATATTGAGAAGGAATTCCTGGCTGTGAGGATGGGGAGGCCCTGCCACAGGTTGCCCAGAGAAGCTGTGGCTGCCCCATCCCTGGAAGTGTCCAAGGCCAGGTTGGGCGAGTTCGGAGCAATCTGGTCTAGTGGAAGGTGTCCCTGCCCATGGCAGGAGGTGGAACAAGATGGGCTTTAAGGTCCCTTCCAACCCAATCCATTCTATGATGGTGCTTTGCAATATTGGGCAGCACCAGCCAGCCCAGGGCTTCTGCAGGAAACAAGGAGTTAAACCAAACCCTCCTGCCAAACCATTCTGTGCTTGGGAGGAAAGGTTCAGATGGACTCAAGCAGACTGGAGCCAAAGCCATCCTTTCATTCCTGAAAGCTCCTGCTCCAGCCCCCTCTTTTGTGCGAGCCGCCAGGACCGCACAAATAAATTGGGACCGACGTGCTAAAAATAACCTCCCCCAATAGCTCCATCATTTATATCCATAGCAACATTGCTTAGAGCCTTTTCCCTGCCTGTGGGCTGTCTCACACTCGGTGCTGAATGCCAGGCTGGAGATCGGCAGCTTTCATAAGGAGCCAGAGCCTGGTGGAGAATCAAACTCCGGCCGCGAATGCGAAGGGGCTGCAACTTCGTGCTATTATTTCTGGGCATGTTCATCTCACAAATGGTCTTTAGTCATCCACTATTATCATGATGATAAGCCTTCGACTCTGAACTCCTGAAGCAATAATAAAACCCGAAGCCATTGGCATTTGTGCCATTTAAAATCCACTCGCCTTGGGGAAAATGATCCTTTTAATGATTATTAAGCCATTTTTCTCTAGCGTCACCCAGTCTTGGAGCACTTCCAGAATTCGTAAGTAACATACAACCATTGAAATGGAAAGGAGATGGTTCTTTTGATTATTATTATTTAGGTCTGGCCTTCAGATCCCATCACTGCTCTCGCCTACAGAGGCGAGATCTTTAATGGCTTTGGGATCATCATGTGAGCAAGCGCATCACTGACCACGGGATCTGATGCCTGATGGCCATGAGGCAAAGCAAGGATTCAACCCACCCCCACTGAGACCCTTGGGAAAGCTGGGCTGTCAACGATGGATGAAGGAGCATTCACACCTTGGGATCATGCCTAGACCAACATCTTGAGCATTTAGGCAGAAAAACATAACAAAGTGTGGGGGGTTTTTTTGTCTTCTTCAATCAAAAGGGGCACGAAAGTTTCCCCTGACGTACAGCTGTGCCCATTACATCAGAACAAGTCCTGACCTTCTCGCCCAGCTCCTGCTATTCCTGATGTTGACGGCGGCTCCCTTCCAGCAGTAATTTCCTGAGCTGCCAGAACCGTGGCCCCTGGTCAGTGAATTGTGCTTCACTGAGCTTATTTGCCATCCATCTCCCCTGGGAACAGCATAGGGAAGGAGGGACAGGGCTGTGTCTCAGTAGGAGGTGTGGGGGGAGTGTGCGAGTTTGGTGCAGGAAGGGGCTACTGGGATAATTCCAATAGGAAGCTCTACGTGGGAATGCACCAGAGGGAAGGATTTAGTGTTTTGGTACATTTTTGTGCATTCTGGAAATCCATAAATGGGTGATCGGAATGAGAATCAGTCAGGAATACCCAGGTGAATATTTCTCCCCACTTTACCCCAGACTCCTGAGACTTTGCTTAAAGGAACATATCAGTTGCAAGTTGGGAAAATGGGAAAAGTCCGTGGGGAAAGAATGGGGAAAAATCCACAAGGCTGTATTTTCTGAGAAACCTGGAGACAGACTCCAAACCAGGAGTGACAACCTAGAATGGACACCCAAAATTCCTGAGCTGGGACAGGGGCAGATCTGCCAGCCCCTGCCTGTCCCCTCTCCCTGCAGCCCAGCTTGGTGCTGTTTTCTCTTCTGCCAGCAGCAAGCCACTCATGGAAATGCAAATCCACTTTAATTAAGGAGGTTATCAAAGAGCAATTAGGATCCCAGCTCTTGTGTTGCTCCCTTGGAGTCTCTCCTGCAGGGCTGTTGGAGAGTGAGGGACGCACCAATCCCACCCAGCTATGATCTCCTCTCCCACCCCTTTTCCCCTAATCCCAGGATGTCCACCAAAGCAGGACAAGGACATTTCCTATCCCAAGCTGGCTTAGGTGGTGTTTGGCCTCGTATTGCTCAGAAATCTGAATGGGGGACAAGGTTTTTTCAGCAGAAACCACTCCACCACATTGGGCAGGCAAGTGCAGGTCACTGAGGTACCAGCTGTGCCTCCTTTGCCCTCCTACCACTTCCTGAAACACCTGGGGATAGTTGACTAAGGAATCTGGGAGAGCACAGAAGAGGAACCAGACGGGATGGGATCCTGCTTTGCTTCTGAAGCAAACAGCCCTTCTCAGGGGGCAGGTTCACCACAGAGAAGGGGACAGGGTAATTTACACCAGGGATGGGAGAGCAGAGATGGGGAATCCCAGGGATCTGTGGGGGCTTTGCAGAAACCCAGCAGAGACCAAAGCCCCCACTCAATGTCCTTCTCCATCATGGGAGGTGATGGAGCTGTTGCTCCACCCTTGCCCCTCAAAGATGGACCCCAATGTCCCTCTGTAGTTCCACTAACCCCCCCCATCCCCAGCAGTCCCCACGGGGTGCCAGCAGCCCTCTCCTCTCTCCACAGGGCCCCCCATCATCTCCAGCACCCAGACCCAGCACGCCCTGCACGGCCAGAAGGGGCAGATCAAGTGCTTCATCCGCAGCACTCCACCACCAGACCGAATTGTGAGTAGCACCCGGGGCACGGCGGGTGCCTGGCACACCCTGGGGTGCCCCGGGCTCACCCCTCTCTTGCTTGGCAGGCTTGGTCCTGGAAGGAGAACGTCCTGGAATCCGGGACCTCCGGGCGCTACACGGTGGAGACGGTGAGCACGGACGAGGGGGTCATCTCCACACTGACCATCAGCAACATTGTCCGGGCTGACTTCCAAACCATCTACAACTGCACTGCCTGGAACAGCTTCGGCTCCGACACCGAGATCATCCGGCTCAAGGAGCAAGGTGGGCATTGCTGGGGGCTGCTGGGGGCTGGGGGGCAGCGGGGATTAGCGCCCGGCTGGGCTGAGAGAGTGGGGAGATGCTGTGACAGGCAGGAGGAAAGCTCTTGGGATGCCAAAGAGGAAATTAAGAAATTAGGAAATTAGGAAATGAGGAAGGACGGTGACAATGCTCCAGCCACTGTAGCTGTAGGATTGCATTGTTAGGGTACCTGGTCCTGGCAGAGGGGCAGGAGGGGGGATTCTGCCTCTGCTTGGTAAGGTATTCCCGATTTTACTGTCCTGCTGAAGATGGAGGGCACAAGATGATCCTGCACCACTTGTTCCCCGTCCCACAGCATGAGGTGATGCCACTGCCCCGGGCTGGAGGATCACTGATAGCCTTGGAGAGACAGGAATGGCTGCTCTGAGTGGACCCCACTGCTCCACGGTGATGGGAGTGAGTGGGAGGAAGGTGTTTGGGCTGGTGGAACTCTCCATCCCGGCCACCAACCACCACCCCAGCACATTTTACAGGGCTGGGCTTACCCACCCAGCCTCGAAGCAATTGCCAGGGGATGGCCAGGGGATTTCCACTCCCAGGGCTCTCCATAGCAAGGGAGGGAGACGGCTTGTGTGAGGAATGCTTAGCTCCTGGAGGAACTCCAGTTCTCCTCTATTTTATTAAATGCCAGGGCAGGCAGGTGGATTGTTCTCATTAAGCCATGATTTATAAGCAAGGCTGGCGTCCAGATTAAATCAGAGCTAAATGAACCCCTTAAAATTAGCCTTGGGCTCCTTCCAATGCAAACAGAGCCAGTGGTTTTTCCAGGTCGCCTGCCAGTCAGCGGGAGCGCTCGGCGGCAGGGCCGGGTCCCAGCGGAGGGTGGCCGGGCAGGCTCGGAGCTGAGATCCCACCATCCCTGCAAGACCATGCAAGGGGACAGCCCTGCCCTGGGCAGGGGGACACTGAGGGTGGCAGAGGCCATCCCCTTCACGGGGACAGCCCTGCGGCCGGAGCAGAGAGCGGAGCAGAGGGCTGAGCGCTCAGGAAGGCTGCGGTGGGCGCTTGGGCTGTGCAAGGCTGTGGACACTTGCTTTATTTTCAAACAGGTACGGAAATGAAATCAGGAGCTGGTATTCAAGCAGGTATGGAAATCACGAGCTGACCGTGAATGTGAATTGTCCCCAGCCATTACCACACCTGAGGGCCCGGCATCCTCCTCCTGGCCCGGCAGCTTTCCGGCAGGGCAGGCAGGGCAGGAAGGGGCGTAGGGAAACTGCAGGGCAGTGACTGGGGCAGGACTGGGAATCTGGAGAGGTCAGCAGAGATCCCCTCTGCCACTGACCCACTGTGCAAACCAACACTTTCTGTGCCCCAGCTCCCCAGACCCCGAGAGGGGGATGGTGTTACACAGCCATGTTTTAAATGCTGCGGAAGTCCCAGAAAGTGCCATTATGGGACAAAAAAAGAGGGAGAAGTGCAAGTTTCCAGGGCTATTTGCAGGCATCAGCTTGTTTCAGCATCGTGGGAGAGTGCTGGCCAGCCTCCACTGGCCCCAGAGCAGGGCTGGATGGATCTTGGAGCAGATGTTCTGGGATGTGTTGCCCTTATGCCTTCCTCATCCCCTGCCCCAGACCAGGGCTCCTGGGGGAGCATGTGGCCAGCAATCTGCTCTTTCTCAGTCTGCCCATCCCTTTGGGAGACAGTTTATCATTCCAGCCATTCCTGTCACTGCCCCTTTGCAGTTACCTTTCTCCCAGCCCAGGAGAGAGCCCTGGGTGCTTTCCCCACCCCATTCCCTATGTGATTCTCCATCATCTTCATCCCCATTCCCACCTGCTTCTCACTGAGCTCTGCATTGCAGATCCCACTCCCCCAAAGCCAAGAGCTAGCCAGCTCTCCCAGGGTTCCCAGGCTCCTGTCTCCTCACCCTTTTGGTCCATATTCCCCTGTGAAGGCCAAAAAAATCCCATAAGGAGTTGCTACTGTTGGCAGGAGCACTGCCTAGCAGGTGGCCTCAGAAAATCCCAGTTTCTTCTTGCCATGGCTCAGCTGGAGTGTTGGAGAATGCTGGTTTTAGGGTGAGCTCCTCAGGGCAGCTGGATCCAGCTTCAGCATCTGCTCCCTGAGCTCCAGCTCGAGGCTGCAGAGCACTGATGGGACTTGCCTTTTCACTGGCTGGGCACTCTCAGGGGTTTGGTGATGGATTCAGTGCCACGTGAGTCAAGTCACCAGTGGCCCAGCTTGAGTGACAAGTGACACATCAAGGGACCAGCAGGCCCAGGCAGGAAATTCATGAGCAAGCCTGAAAGTGAGAAACATCAGCTCTTTTAAGATCAAGTGTGAGCAGAAGAGCTTAAACTCAACCAGCACCACCGTTTTATCACCCTGCAGTTCCCAAATTAGGGCTCAGGAGCCAGGAAGTCCCACAGCCACTGCTAAAGGTTTACATGAAGTGGCTTTAGAGCTCCCAGCTGGGGTTAGATAAGGAAGAAACCCTTTGCTCACTACACAGTGGGTGCTGGTGAAATTACGACTCCCTCCAGTCCCACCAGTATGGGTGTGTGCCCCCTAGGAAAGATGAAAGGCACAGGCAGAACCTGTGGTCTCAGGTCCAGGATGAAATTTGTGCCCAACCCCAGCTCCACACCAGTGGGAAGTGGAAAATGGTTCCTGTATTCCAGTCAAGTGCAGCCATGAGGCTGCCAGGCTTTGCTTAGCAGCGTCACACACGTGTCCCCATGTCCCCAGGGTCCAGCAGCATTCACATCCCACACCTGCACAGACCTCTGAGGAGGACCACCTCTCTGCATCCATTTCCCTAAATTCATCCCATCCATTTCCAAGGCAGGGACTCCAAGGAGAAAACACACACTGTAGGTGTCCAGGGAAGTGGAGAACACACGATCACCTTTCCATCCTGGAAAGGGTTATCCCTCTTTGGGGTTCACAAGAGCCTACAGGGCACTTAGAAAGAGCAGAACCAGGGACCTGCAACTTTTGGGGAGAGGGTCTTTGGGATGTGGTTTATCAACCCAGGCAAGGGAGGCGATTTGTGGTACTCACAGCTTTGGTGTCCCACAGTGGGAGAGCTGCCTGTCACTGCCTGTCCCTAATCCAGGGAGCAGCAACCAACCCAACACTCATCATTAAGTTGGAACTGTGCTTGCAGGGAGCAGAGGGACTGAGCAGGGAGATAACAGGGCTCAGGGGCTCCAAATATGACCCCTTCCCCTTAAACATGATTTCATATTTCACCTCCCTTCCCCGCATCTCCCAAGCTGCTGCCGGGATCTGCGTGGATAAATCAGCTCTGCTGGCTGAGCCACAGTCCAAAATCCCTGCTGGGAACCCAGCTCCAGAGTTTTTGTAGGCAGGATGTAACCCTAGCTCTGCCTCCCACAGACTCTGCCTGCACCTCCCACCCCACAGCCTCAGCCCTGGTATGGGCCATCCCTCCTGTCCCAGTCTTTGTGGCACCCTCAGGAGTTTGGGAAGGATGACAGAGTTGATAAGCCATGGGAAAAGGCAGGAAACTGGGATATAAAACTGGCAGGAGCTGTGAATGATGGCTCTTGGGTTAACTCATCCATCAGCCTGCTCAGTTGCCATTTCTCTTTCTTAGTAATATTAACACATTGTCTTCTTCTGCACTTCATCCTTTCAGGATTCTCATTTGTTGACCTGCAGGGCACTAACAAGAGCAGTTGTTAACCTGCTCCTCTGGCTGGCCCCTCCTCTCCCTCCCAGGGGAAACTGAGGCACAGAGAGCTCAGGGCTGCACGAACTGCAGTGTCCCACGGGCAGCAGGGACGGGGGAGCGGGGAAGGAGGCCCCAAAACCCTCCCCGGGCTCCTCATTGAGCCGCTTGCCAGTAGCAGGGGTGGGTCCCTGGGGAGAAAAGCCACCTCTGGGGCCTTCATCCTGCTTCATGCTCCCTCTCCTTCCTCTTGCAGAGTCGGTGCCCATGGCGGTGATCATCGGCGTGGCCGTGGGGGCCGGCGTGGCGTTCCTGGTGCTGATGGCCACCATCGTCGCCTTCTGCTGCGCCCGCTCCCAGAGGAGTAAGTGTCCCCCCCTTCGGGAAGGGGTTGGGGGAAAACTTTGGGGAGGGGGCAAATCGAGTGGGTCAGGGAGAAGCCAGAGGCTGAATTTCCTGACATGGCACCAGCACAAGCTGCTTCTCATGTTGGTCTTCCAAGTGTTTGCTGCGAACGGCAAACATTCCCTTTTCCCATGGGAAAAGGGAAGTGTCTGTGGGAAAACGTGCTGATCTCTGTTAGCAGCACAGGCAGCTTAGGAGGCATGCAGGAAACCTCTCAATCCCTCCCCTGGAGAAATCCTGATGTCCAAGGGGAAGAAGCAGCCTCACTGTACCACACTGGTGCTTAAAAACCCTCCACGGTTCTGCTTCTAATTCCAATTTTCCTGACATAACATGCATGTTCCTGGTGGGAATGACAGCCAGTGGAGGGATTTCTGTGGGATATGTGGGTTTTGGAGTCTGGCTGCAGTGGGAATACAAGTTAAAGTGACATTAGAGACATAGGTAGAGGAGGAGGAGTAGTGTGGCATTGAGTGGCCTCATTAGAAGGACACCAGGAAATTAAAGAATTGTTGGCTCCATGAAAAGGCACCAAACCAGGAGGGAGAAGAGTGTGATTGTCTGGAGCATCCCAAACCTCTGGGGAGAGGAGGAATTCTCTGTAGGACCCCAAGCTCCTGAGACACTTGGTACAGATGCCAGGATGCCAAGCTCTCCATGTGTGTGCCAGAAAACCCAGTTGTTTTATTTCTCCTTTTATTTCCCCCCCTTGATGGTTTGCAAAGCAATCAGAGACACGAGGCTGCTCCCGGATCCAGTTCGGACACACAGACTCCCAGCAGAAATGTGTTTAATTTCCAGAGCAATAATGATGCCTCTCCCTGTTTTATCCTGGGTTTTTTTTATACTCTCACAGCCTCCATTACCAAGAATTAACAAATTAAATGGGGGAATTCGTTAATCTTGCTTTGTGGGGAAGGACTGCTGATGGACAGGACCCAAGACCAGGCCAGTCTGATGTTGTGGAGATCATTTTGCAGCGATGGATGATTCCAGCACTGGAAGGAGCACTTGGGGAGAGGTTGATTACCCGGACCAGGGTACGAGTCCCTGCACTTCTCACAAGGCTCCTTTGCCACTTCACTTTGGGATCAGAGGAAGCAAGAAGAGATCATCCAAGAGGTCAAAAACGATCCCTGCCCTGACCTCCCTTCCGTCCCCGAAGTGAAAGGGGAGGAGGAGAGCCAGACCCAGCCAGGGACAGCAGCAAATCCAGGGTGCAGGTGGGATTCCCCAGCCTGAGATCCATGCAGAGGGTGCTGGTGGCAGTGGGACCACTCAGTCCCCCCTCACGTGGCTCCAAAAGCCACTTGGAGCTGCCAAAACAGGGTCTCTCCTCATTTTTTGGGGGGAACTGGGAGGGAGGATCAGCAGCTGAACCAGCCCTGCAGTGACACTCAGGGTGCAGAATCCTTCAGGGGAGGACTTGAATGTGCCAAGTGAACTTTTATACCAGTTTTGTGTGATGCCAACTGGATGCTGTGGCCACTGTCTCCAGTGGTGGGAGGGTTGAAACACCAGGCTGAAAGATGAGGAAAGGAATTTCATCCTGGTTAGTGGTGTGCAGTGAGCAGAGGTATTACAGAGATCAGCTCAGGAATGATGGGACCAACAGAGCACTTGGGTATCAGGAGAAGGACTCATTTCCTGTCAGGGTGACTGCAGATTCCTCTCCCAAGACAAACACTGGAGCATTGTGGCATCGTTTACAACAACAGCCTGGTGCAGGCTGTAGGAATAGTTGTGTGCAGGGGACACTATGACCCATCAGTAACTCGGGAAGGAATCTCCTGACCCAGCCACTGACCACAACTAATGGCACTGGAGGAGGCAATTCCTGGCCTTGTTTTGGGGAAATGTAGGAAAAAAAAAAAGAGAAAAAAAAAAGGACCAGGTGCAGACACACTGAGCCTGGAGGCTCTAGAAGAGAAAAAGATGACTTTACTGCACATCTGGTGTTGTATCTTCGGTGATTTAACGGCCCAGAGTTATTTAAGGGGGAGCACTCCTGGGAGAGGAGGTGCAAGACAGTGATTAGCTTCTCCTTGTGATTAAAGACAAAGGCTCTGGCACCGGGAACGTGGTCCCAGCAGGAAAAGAAAAAGAAAAAGAAAAAGCTGTAGTAACTTCCCAGCAAAAGCTTTTGCCTTGTGCCCTGAGACTTGGAGAGGTCTGGGGGCTGCAGATATCGAGGGCAGGGGATGCTGAGAGAGATGAATTCAAGGATGGAGCTTCAAGCTGGTCTCGGTTGCATCATCCAGCTTGGTTTAGAGATAAAACCCCCCTTTGCTGGACTGATCCCTGCAGTCCTGGCCTGGCAGAGCGCTGCTGGTTCCGTCGGCTGGAGGTAGATCTGACAAACCAGCGGTTCCAGGCAGTTTTGGGGTCCGGGAGGGCTGGCACAGCCATCCTGGGCAGTGAGAGCCAGATCTCAGCTTCAAAGCTGTTGAGGTCTCACTGCTCAGATTTGCATCCGTGTCTGCTTTTCATCTCGGCTTTGCGCCGCCGCCTCTGCTCCCGCTGCTCCGCGTCTGTGGTTTAATGCTGCTAAAACGACTTGTTCAAAGCACGCCTGACACCTTCAGGGAAGGCAGGGAGTCTCTCCAGGAATGTTTCTCTCTGTTCTGCGTGAAACCAGGCTGCTTGGAGAACACAAAATCATCCCCGGCCATGTCTGTGCCTTTTCCATATGTGTATGCACCCCAAACTGGGGAAGGCTTTCCTCAGGGGTTCCCAGCACCCAGGCAGAGCTGGTCCTGCCCTCAGGAGCAGTATTTCCTGTGAATCAGCAGGCTGGATAATGATTCCATCACCTGTGTGAGCAGTTCTGCTGCAGCCCAGCCTCTGTTAAAGGCACCATGAGTGTGGCAGAGACCAACCTAGCTCCCAAAGGAATCCCAATAGGAATCTTAGCTGTCCGGAGGTGGCATGCCCATCTCTCATGGTGATATTGCTCCCCTAGTTCTTGGATGAACTTGCTGAGCCAGGTTTATTTTCCCTGGTGCTGCAGGCATCCTCAGTCAGCTCCCTACGGATGTTCCACCACTGCCTTGGACTAAACCCCTTCTCCATCTCCCTCTTTTCGCAGATCTCAAGGGTGTGGTTTCTGCCAAGAATGATATCCGCGTGGAGATCGTGCATAAGGAGCCGGCCTCGGGCAGGGAGGCAGAGGAGCACCCGACCATCAAGCAGCTGATGGTAAGGATTTCCTTCCCCTCCCTAAGCAATTGCTCCAGGTGTTCGATGGTAACGAGCCCAGGCACGTGTCCTTCGTCCCGTAATCCCCACCCAAAACTCCGGAGATCCACATCCTCCTGCCATGAAACCTCCTCGAGCGAAACCTGGCTGAATGAAGAAGGAGAGCTGGGAGGGGTTGGCTGCAGCGGCCCTGCTGCCCTCGGGGCTAATTGCAAAGCAAATTTGGCACCTCAGGCGGGGAGAGCTGCACAGGGTGAGCACAACGGGTGAGCACGAGGTGATAATGAGCTCCTTAACCGGGGCTGCTCAGAGGGTTCTGTGGGCAGAAGCAGGGTGTGGATCTGGGAGCAGATCCGGAGTTCTGTGTGAGATCCAAGGTGTGCACACAGAGCTGGGAGCAGATCCGGTGAATTCTGTGGGAGATTCAAGGTGTGCACACGTCTGGGAGCAGATCCACAGATGGGGGCCAAAAGACCGGCAAAGAAAGGCAAGTGGCTGTAAAAGGAGAGTGAAAAGAGCAGGTGGGAAGGGCAGAAGGGATTGAAGAGGCCAGAGGATGATTTCTAGCCTGCTCAGTGTTTTTTTCCTCATCAAACCCTCAATTTTTTGGGCAGGACTTGTATGTCCTGCCTGCAAAAGCTGTTCCATGAATTCCCAGTGGGAAGGCAAGGCTGAGTGTCATAGGGTGGGTGGAATTGCTTGCTAGAATTACCAGAATTGCCGGAGCACTTACACTGCCAGGGAGCCTTAAAGGAGGAGACAGGAGGAGGTGGAGATCTGGCACCTTATCCCAGCACCACTGAGGTTTCTCTGCAAGACCCTTCGTTCCCAGTAGGGCTTTGTCCTGAGAAATCTGCAAATCTGTGGAGGGATTTGCAAGCCTGGAAGAACAGAAGAGGCTGGGATTGAGTTTGGAGCAATCTGCTGGGATGATGGGGAATGAGAAGCCTCCTCTCCATGGGACTCTGTACATCATCTGTGTGATCAGCAGCACCAAGCCCAGGTCTGGCTCCCATAGAGGGGTCTGAGATTATCCCAAATGCCACTCCAGGCCATAACCACCAGGTTGGAAGCACACACAGCAGAGGAGACACACACGGAATATTTACCACTGTGAATAAATGAGGAAGAGCATGGTCATGGGAGGCCAGGCACAGGATCTTGGAAGACATCCTGGGGACTTTCCTGGGGTATTTGCCAGATCCAGAGGGTGAATCCACATCAACATGTGCCCTTGGCAAAGCTGGGAGCGGAGCAGTGGAGCTGTGCCAGGCACGTTGCAATGACGATTCTGGCAGGGTGGAAATGGTGCAGAAAAAAAATGGCAACTTTTGTTTGAGAACCAGGAAATAATGCCTTCTGGGGAGAGGTTACAGAGCTCCTGGGCTTGTCAGTCAGACCAGTGAGAGGTGATTTGGTCACAGCCTGGTACAAAGGGGCTGTTTAAGAGCAAACAGGGTGGCAAAGCCGAGGGTTTTCAGATACAACATGACAGAGACTCACAAGCCTGACTGCTGGACCAGGAGAAGGCAATTCTCCCCCTCTCCTGGCCAAATCTGGGCATTTTTCCTGAAAATACAGCAGTTGGAAATAACATCCTTGGATCAGCACTGTTCAGAAGTTGGAAGAGATGATCCGTGGTCTCTGCCGCACATGCTGGGTGGGTTTGGCACTGGCTGGGACAACCTACCTGCAGGGACAAGGCATCAAAGCCCCTCCCCTGCCTGGACCAGAACCTCCCCACCATCATCTGCCCTCTGCAAGGACATTCCCAGGAAATGCTTCCCAATTTCTTTATCTCTTCGGAGTCCCAGGGACCTCTGCTCTCTCTCATCCTGCTCCTCACTGTGTCCAACAGCTGGTGTGGGCAGCTCCTCTGGCCACTGGACACCCAGCCTTCAGGTGCTAAACAGATCCCTGAGAAAAGGCTCCAAGTTTGTCAATGAAATGATGGATCAAGTCAAAAACTTCCCCTTGCTGATGAGCGGCAATGAGACCTCTGGGGCAGGGGGGCAGTGCCCAGCACCTCACCCCAGGACTTTCCAGCTCTGCCCACCCCCGTGCCAGCATTATTCCCCCGCTCCTTCCTCATTTGCCTTCTCTGAGCTTCCTGGGAGATGTCCATCCCAGGCTTAACCTCGACAGCGTCCTTTGGGATGTTCTTCTCACCCTCACCGCACCTGGCAGCTTAATAGCAGTGGGAACGTCGTTGCCATGCCGGGGCCGGGGATCGTTAATGCAGATGTTGAGGAGTGGCCACGCTGGCAAACAGCCGCTGTCCCTGCACTCCCTATCCTGTCACCATCCCGGCCCCTCAGCCGAGCTCCTGTGATCTAGCACAGCCTGACCTGCTGAATTTCGGGATCCTGTGCCTTTGCTCCTCGGTTTCCCACCGTGTCCCGCTCTGCCGGAGCATTCTTGGCCCCAGAGTGCCAGCGGGACGCTCCTTCCTCCCCCAGCCGCCGCTGCCTTTGTCATTCTCCAGCCATCTGTGACCTCAGCGGCTCGCCGGGCTTTTCACAAATAATTATTCATGCATCTCTAAATTCATTAACACCTTAGGATACGCGTCACGCTGTCTGATTTGCATATGTTCACATTGCCTCAGCGTCGCTCCCCACGCTCCTGTTCTGCCAGGCAGTGCCTACAGGCAGGGAAAAGGCTGCCAACTCTGGTGGCTGGAGGCAAAAGAGCCCGATAAAGGGTCTGATCCTGGGAAAAATAAATCACAAGAGCAGCATTCTCCCTCCTGCCGGGATGCACTGTGTCAGCCTGGCTGAGCCCAGGCTGGGAGGAGAGGGATGAGGAGCATCCTCGGCCCCAACGTGGCATAACACCCTGTGTTACCGTGGCTGGGTTCATTCCTGGCTGCTTGGACCCTCTGCCTCCATTTCCACACCTGTGAAATGAGGCTGGTGATCCCAGAGGAGCCACCCCTACTGCCTGGAGCAATCAGAGAAAATCCCAAAGTGACGAACAGGCTGGAGCATCCCAAGTCAAAAAGGGGACCGAGGCATCACCTCTGGCTCATGTTTGGGGTGGAACAGTCCAGATAACCAATCCAGTGACAGGTTGATCTTTTCCTTGCTCTCCTTTCATTCTTGTCTCCTGAAACCCATCCCACTGCTCTGAGGGCTGTTCCCAGTTTGTTCACAGCCATCACAGGTGATCAACACTTTTTCCAACCGGGAGCTCGGCTCAGTTCCCTGCAGAAGAGAAAAACCCAAAGAAGCAGAATTCCCATTCAGGGAATGGGAGGCTCCTCCCACCTGCAGCCCAGCGGACACAGCATCCCTTTCTCTGCCTTTCTCCCTGAAAAATGCTCCACATGCCCAGAGGCCGGTGCCACCACAGCCCTGGGAAGCACCAGCAACCTCCAAGCTGGCAGATCCAGGTCTGGATCAGAGCCAGGCTGCACCTCCACAACATCCAGCCTCACTTGGGAGGTCCAGGGCACATCCCTCCTGCGCAGCCAACCCCTTCCAGTGGCACCAGCCTATCCAAAAGCAACATTTGCCCAACTAGCAGGAAATACTGTAAGGAGATGATGTCACCTGGAGCGAGGGGCAGGGAGACACTTCGAGCCTGCCAGGTCTGGGGGATGCTCAGGGACCCAGAGCAGCATTTTAAAAAACATATTGTGTCCTCAAAAATGAAAGCCAGGAATTTAGTATCCTGTTGTATTCACCATCCCAGCTGCAAGTGGTTTCATCTGGTGGTGTGAAGTGCATCCCTCAGCCGCCCTGATCCAGGAGGAACCAGCGAGGTTTGGGCATGAGCGTGGCTTTACACCGCGATGCCCAACTAGCCCGGGGATGTGAAGGCTGCTGGCACCCGGAATTGCCAAGCAGAATTAAGTCCTGGCATGACATTCCCGGGATTGGAAGGGCACTGGCAGGAGGGGAACGACGGGCACGCGGCTCTAACAGGCGGGTGCATCAGCAGCCACCTGCACGGCAGCGCCGAGGAGCATATTGGTGCTGTCACCGGCTGGAGAAAGCCACGGCTCCGGAAAAAATAGCCCGGGCATGACTCTGGAGCATCCCGTGCCAGCGTGCTTAGTCATTCCTGGTGGTTTTCCGTGCATTTCCCGCTCTCCCTTCGTAATGCCCATTAATGTTGGTGACGAAGTGAACTTGAGTCAACTTTCCTTCCCTCCCGGTGTTTACTCAGCGGCGGCAAAGCGGAAACGACGCTAATGAGCATCTCAGCACCTGCTAATTAACGCCGTAAGGTCACATCGGGGCTGAGCCGCCACGCAGGTTTAATAAAGGTCACGTTAATGACCGGCTGTAGCGGGAGAGTTGGTGATTCAGTGATGAGAGGGCACTTTATGGGGGCTCCCTGCAGCCCCCAAATCCACGGACCCAGAGCATCCTGCCAGCCCCGGGCACAGGCAGGGTCCCCACGGGACTGGAGTGGCGTCCCAGTGCCTGGATCACTGCCACCATCCCTGCAAGAGCTACATAAAACAGCTTAAAACACCCCATCAAACCTGACGCTAAATTCCACGGAGGTTTGGTCACAGCGGGGCTGTCCCCTTGCTTCCCCACCTCTCTTCTCCTTTCTTCGTTCCTGGGTCTTGCCCTGCCCTCCTGGGTCACACACGCCAAAAAACAGCCAAATCCATGGAGGAGGGTTGGTTTTTCCTTTTCTTTCTGAGCCAGGACTTGTGAAACCCTTCTAGGGTTAACACCCCCAATCCCTGCCTTTGTTGCGATGCTTTAGGGGATTTAGGGAGTCGCTGCGGCTGGCAGAGCGAAAAAAACCTCCCCATCCCATTTTAGTTGCACTGGTTTAATCCTCGGCAACACTTGTATTTATCCAGGTAAATCAATGGCTGATACAGGTTTTCTTTTCTCTAGGAAAACTCAGGTGCTTTAATTTATTGCCTTAACAGCCACATCAAAGGCTTTCGGGAGATGAACAGCAAGTGCCGCGGGGTGAATTTCCACAGCCACTTACCACCTTAAAGAGGAGAGAATTTGGGCAATAAAAGGGGATTTGAGGGCTGCTTTGGGGCTGTGCTCCCACAGAAGCCGGGCTGGAGGCGTCCGATAAATACGGGAGAAGCTAAAAAAAGGCAACTGAGAAATTGGTTGATAATTATTCTACTTCCTGCACAGCCCCCCGTGCCGAAGGAGGTGTAATTACAGCGTAGTGTAATTAATGTGCTCCTTGTCCTTCCCCCTCGATCACGGCCAGCCTTCAAAGGAATACTAATGACGTGACCAAGTTCAGCTGAGGAGGGAAGGATGAAAAGATGGGGGGAAAACAGCAAAATAAGGAGATTTTGAGGGTGTTGCTTTGGGCAGGTGGTGCAGCCCCAACCCTCACCACGGTAAATAATTCACTTTCTGCATCAGCGGGGCCTTTTTTTGTCCAAAACAGAGGGAAAAACAACCTGTAACCCAGGGAACCGCGAGGCTTTTTTTTCCCGGCTCCGCTGCTCTCCCGACACCGCCCCGCTGGGGGCATCCCTGGGCACATCCAGCTGGTGACAACTTCCCTGTGCCGTGGGGCTGATGGTGGGTGTGGGGCTCAGCCCACTTGGTGTGGGTTGTGGTGGGGACAGCCGGGGCCACCGGGTGCCAGAGGACGCTGAGCCCCACCTGCATCCTTTCCTAGATGGACCGGGGGGAGTTCCAGCAGGATTCGGTGCTGAAGCAGCTCGAGGTGCTCAAAGAGGAGGAGGAGTTTCAAAACCTGAAGGTGAGTCAGGCCCTGGGGACATGGCCCCACTCTGTCCCCAGACCCATGAAGAGATGGGGCTCAGAGCCCCCTGGGGCATTCCTGGCAGAGGGGCTGCACGCCGGGGTGCTGGGCACAGCTCCCCATGCCCACCCCCGGGCAGGACCAGCTCGTCCCTTGCCTGGCGTTGCTGCTGCCAGGCTTTCTGTCCTTGGGCCATGTTCCCCGTATCACCAGTGCTGGCCCATCCCAGAGGGCTGTCCCTGTGTGGGGAGGGATGCTTTGGTAACCCTGGCGCTGTTTCCTGGTCCCAGCACCCTTTGGGGGGGATGACATAAAGGTGTGTGTCAGGAGAGGGCAGTGCGAGGGGTGCCTGTGTCCCGATCTGGAGAGGGCTGAGCAGGGTGGGACACATTGGTGGCACAAAGGGACATTGCTGCTGTGGGTAGGAGGGGTTGGTAGTTGAGGGTGTCCTCCAACGGTGGGCTCTGAGGATAGTGGAGAGTGTGGAGGAGACAAGACTGAGGGGAGACTCATCGGGGTCTGCAGCTTCCACCTGAGGGGCAGCAGAGGGACAGCACTGATCTCTGTGACAGGACCCAAGGGAATGGCTGGAACTGAGTCGGGGAGGGCTAGGTTGGATATCAGGGAAAGGTTCTTCCCCCAGAGGGTGGTCGGGCACTGAACAGGCTTCCCAGGGCAGTGGGCACGGCTCCAAAGCTGCCAGAGCTCCAGGAGGTTTGGACAATGCTCTCAGGGACAGGGGGGGATTGCTGGGGTGTCTGTGTGGGGCCAGGGGTTGGACTCAATGATTCTTGTGGGTCCCTCCCAACTCAAGATATTCCATAATTCTTGCACGTCCTGAGTGAATGGGCAGGGTGGGCGCCCCAAATGCCCCACAGGACCCAGGGAGAGCGGGCACCACCAACCTGCCCCTGCTTTCTCCCACTCTGCAGGACCCCACCAACGGCTACTACAGCGTGAACACCTTCAAGGAGCACCACTCCACCCCCACCATCTCGCTGTCGGGCTGCCCGGCTGACCTGCGCCCGGCCGGGAAGCAGCGGGTGCCCACGGGCATGTCCTTCACCAACATCTACAGCACCCTGAGCGGGCAGAGCCGCCTCTACGACTACAGCCAACGCTTCGTGCTGGGCATGGGCAGCAGCTCCATCGAGCTGTGCGAGCGCGAGTTCCAGCGCGGCTCCATGAGCGACAGCAGCTCTTTCCTCGACACCCAGTGCGACAGCAGCATCAGCAGCAGCGGGAAGCAGGACGGCTACGTGCAGTTCGACAAGGCCAGCAAGGCCTCCGCATCCTCCTCCCACCACTCCCAGTCCTCTTCCCAAAACTCAGACCCCAGCCGGCCCCTGCAGAGGCGGATGCAGACGCACGTTTGAGCCCCTCCGGGGGCCGCTCGGGACCCTCCGCGTGGGCGCCGTGGCGCTTGGACAGTGGCGCCCGCCGGCAGCGGCGGTGGGAAGAGGCCGGATCCAGCCCCCAGAGCGGGGCTGCGGGGCGGGGGGCCGGCCCAGCATCCCCCCGCCCCCTCCCCGGTACATGCTAAGCACAACCCCGCCGAGGACGCGCTGAGCCCCGGGGAGCCGGAGCCGCCCCCTCCAAGGGGCTGGGGACGCCCCTGGCCCCACCGCGCCCCCCCAGCCGCTCGCCTCCGCTTCCCGCTGCCCTCTCCCACCCGGCTCCTTCCCTTCCCTCGTCGTGTTCGGTGTCCATACTTATAGAGTCCGTTTCGGGGGGGGTTTGGGGGGGTCCCGCCATGTGGGACAGGATGGGGGGGACATCGGTGGGACAGGGACCCCCCGGGAAGGGCCTCTCCGGCTGTATCGCGGCACCGCGGTCAATACAAGAGGTGTTTCTCGTGGCACGCCTGGGCTGGTGGCCACCCCGTGGGGACATCGGCTTCCGTGGTGACACTTTGCCCCGGCACAGACCTGGCCTGGAGCCTGGATGTGCCAGGGCCTCCTGAGGGAACCTCCAGGGGGGCAGAAATGGCTGGTGGTGGAGGGAAACTGAGGCACTGGGAGCCCACAATCCCGGCGTGGGAGCCAGGACACAGGGCATCACAGCAGGTAAGGGGGACAGAAGGACATGGGGACAGGCTGCCCTCTCTGCATCTCAGAGCCCCAAGTCTCCCTCACACGCTCCACCTATCAAGCCCCAGGAGTGCCCAGCTCATCCCAGCTTCTGCAGGACCTTTATTGGGTGCCAGCATGAGCCCCAACACTCCCATCCGTTGGTTCCCCCGACACCCACAGCCCCACAGGGGACCCTACAGCAGCAGGGAGAAGGCACCAGTTGACCCCTCCATAGGGAGATGTTGGACACCCCAAACACCCACCTCCTGGAGCCGAGCACCCCACCAGCCCCCCACCCAAGGCCCCTTGTCCCTGACACCAGTGGCACGTGGGCCCCAGGTGAAGGCTCCACCATAAATAAGCATTTAAATTAATTAAATTAATCTGCACCCCCAAAGGGCCCCGGCAGACCCCGAGGCCAAGCACCCCTGGGTGCCCCCACCTGGGGCGGCTGCGGGGACGAGCCCCCACGCCAGCGCTAAGGCACAGGACAGGGCTGCCGAGTAAAAAGGAAATAAAAAAAAAAAGGGAGGGGAATTAAATATCTGGGAGAGGGTCCAGGGGAGGGAGTAGACAACGTGGGCCCCCAAAGGCTTCCATTCCCTGTGGGGAGGGTCCCGGGACCTCCAAGATCAGCCCCTTGGCAGGGCCCTCGTCCGAGTGATGAGGGAATTAAGGGAAAGAGAAAGTCTAAGGCAAGGGCTCCTGCCCTGCCTCACCCCCACAGGCCCGCTGGGAGGGAGGACCCCCCACCCCTAAAGTCCCCTCCAAGTCCTTGGTAGCTTCAGTGCGTTGGTAGAAAAGGTGCCGGGGGCTCCCTGCGCCCCCCTAGAGCTGCCCCCGCCCCAGGGACCCGCGGCCCAGCGCGGCCCCCGGCCCTGCTGGCTCTGGCAGTCCCGGGGCACGGTGACCAGGACACTCTGCCCTCGGCCGTGCCGGCGCCGTGTCCCCTCACGGCGGGCGCTGGTGTCCCCTCGCAGCGGGGGATGATGTCCCTGCCGCCCTCAGAAGTAGGTGAGGTTCCTGACCAGTCCCAGCTCCAGCATCCGCTTGATGGCCACGGCCTCGTGTGACACGTTGTGCTCTGACGCCTGTGGGATGGGGAGCAGGGGGTGACACCGGGGAGGAGGGGCCAACGCGCTTTCCTCCCGCCCCTCCCAGCCCTCCAGCTTGCCCACCTCACTGGTGGGAGATGAGCCCCCCAAAAAGAGGGACAGGACCCTCCCCACCTGATCCCCCTCGCCATGAGCCCTTCTCCTCACACATAAACACATGAGGATGGATCCAGCTCTCCACACTTCCAAAGACACGGGGCTACAGGGAGAAGCTGGATGGTGACCATCCAACAGCGGGCCTCAACACCCATTGTGGGAGGGGAGCAAGAGGTCCCCGTGGGAAGAGGCTCCCACACTTCTCAGCATCACAGCACTGCTCTCCGGGGCTGTCATCCCCCATCCCAGGGGAAAAATGGGGGGGAGTGTGGACAAAAAGTGGGGGGCAGACACTTACGGCCATGGACTTGAGTGTGACCTGTTCGTAGTAGTGGATGGTTTGCTTCTTGTTGCCTGAGTCGGGGTAGCCAAAGCCCGCGATGTGCACCAGGTCGCAGAAGTGCAGCGCCAGGGTGATGGCCAGGAGCCCCGTGGTGGGCTTCTAGGGGACAGGGGGAGAGAGCCACGGCCTTCAGGGAGATGCACAGGGACAGGCTGTCCCCCCTGAGGGGGTGCAGACGGACTGGCCATCCCCACCCCTTACCTGTTTGACCTTCCGTGGTTGCTTCATGGGGAGGTTGAGCACTTTAGCAGCAGTTACTTCCATGTAGTAAGGGTTGAGGATACGCACTTGCTCCGGGTTGGCATCCCAGATCAATGGGGGCTGCTTCCAAAACCCTTTCCGAACCTACAAGAGGACAGAGATGTCCCCAGGGGTAGGATGGGATGAGGGCTGGACTCTGGAGCAGTCAGGGAGGGGTCAGACTCGCTTCCCCACCAAGCTCACCCTCTTCTTGTCATTGAGGATGGCCTCCATCCACTGAAAGTCCATGGGCTTGAAGGGCACCAGCACCAGCAGTGTGTCGGGGTTGTTCTCCGTCTGGGGGTCGAAGTGGGCCGACTCCGGGTAGAAGAGGCGCATGGTGGTCTTGGAGCCCACGTCCTGCTCATAACCATGGACCGGGGCGTTGTTCAGCCTTGGGTGGGGGGACACGGGGACATCACAGGTGTCAGCCCCCGCTGCGGGGCACTGGGGAGGGGGCAGTGGGACAGACCCAGGGCCGTACCTGATCACGACGTCGTAGGTGTTGATGGTCTCGCCCATGGAGCTGTTGCGGAGCCGGTGGCCGTTGCCCACCACCGCACACCTCCGGCACTTCAGGCTGCGAGAGAAAGCCCCTCTCAACCAGACCGGCTTCAAAACCAGGGTGGTTTTAGCCCCAAGGGGGGTTTAACCCCACGTTGCCCGGTCTCCAAACCTTTCCCCACTCTATCCACCACCCCTGGGTTGCAGAGGTTCATTTTGCCAAATCCTGGGCCCACAACAGATGAATTCCACCCTTCACAAGAAGAAGACAAAGACAGAAAAGCCCCTAAACCCACCCCGGTGTTACCTCTGGATGCTCTCGGGCAGGGAGTAGTGGGTGATGGACAGCAAGCGCAGGAGGACGTCTTCTGCAAAGCAAGGGCCAGGAGAAGGTGAAGAAGGCAGCTCCTGCCTGGCACAAGGCCTGGGGTGCTGCCCCATCCCTGCCGGATTTCCTTCTGCCGTTAATCCCAGCTCCGGGTTGATAATCTGTGGCTGGGGCTTAGTAAAGCCAGGCCCACCCTAAACCCTTTTGGAGGGCCCACACACACCCAGAGCAAGGAGATACCAGCTGCAGAGTCTAAAAATAAGCAAATAACTTGGTGGAGGGGTGAACAGTCCCCAAAAAGCAACCTGCAGCAGTTTTTCAGAGGGAAGCTGAAACCTCAGGGAGCAGCAGCAGGACAGACAGACAGCACTCACCACTTCCCTTGGTGCCGTAGGGCAGCTCGTAGAGCGACGGTGTCTTCACCCAAAAATAGTCCTTCAGCTGCAAGAAGAGCGGGTGGTCCCTCGTGTAGCTGCCGAGGAGCAAAGGGTCGGTGAGACCGGGATGGGGGGGCAGCACAGGGAGGGGGGTCCTGGCTCTGCATCCCCTCACTCCCTCCTCTCAGCCCCAAAACTCACTTCCCGATGAGCTGTGCCGCTTTCTTTTCTACCTCCCCAAGGGGACACGTCGTCTTGTTTTCTTGGACAGGGAAATAAAAACTGTAAGGGAAGGGGTTAATTAAATCAAATGATGCCTGTTCCTCTGCACCCCCTTCCTGGCAAAGGGGGTTCCAGCACCCCACGGTGGGATTCAAGCCATGCCAGAGATATTTCCGGCTGGATTTAAGGCCAGCACTGCCTTGGATGTTTATCTGTTGGGCTTGCAGCCTTGCATCGGAAGAGGTCTCTCTTGCCCTGCTCGTGGACCTCACGCTCTCTGCTTCCCCCATCTCTGTCAGCATCACTGGCACTGGGAGGAGAGCGTGGTTTTCCCATCCTCCCGGGCTCGGGAAAACACCAGCATTCACCAAAAACCCCACAGAGCCCGACCACCACCACACACCGAGGGGGACCCTCGTATCGTGCTGTCCTCCGGCAGCAGCCAAGGATGCTGCCACCTCCCCGCTCCCCCGGGATCCAGCCAGACCATGCTCCTGCATCCCCGTGCAGGACGGGTGGGAGGATGCCACCTCCTGGGAGTGAAGGAAAGGGCAGGAGGTCCTTTAAACTTGAATGAAAGGCACTCACAGCTGTGTGTACCTGTCTTCCCGGTAGATCGAGTACCAAACCATCACCAGAAACAGCGCCAGCACCCCGAGTATCTTCCCTCCTGCGTGCCCAGAGGGGAGGGGGAGAGAAAAAACACCATCAAGCCGGTACCCTGGGGTTTGGATGATGGGATGTGGGGTCCCACAGCCCTCTGGGGATGTCCCAGTAGATCCAGGCTGGCAGAGCTGTGATGGGGAGAGACTGAGGTTTGGTTGACACTGTGCTCCCGAGAGCAGCAGTTGTGAGACAGAGCCAGGTGGTTTTGTCCTGGTTCCAAAAGCCACCATGACATTTCTGTTTCCACCTTCTGTCAAAGGCTGGGCAAACATCCGTCTTTCCGGGTGCCTCCACCCCATTTTTGTACCACAAAGTTCCAGGTGCCCGAAACCCCCCTCCCTGCCAGGACTTTGCCTGTGATACCCCAGCACTCCATCACCCAGCTGGAGCTGCAGCGAAGCAGCATCCAGCCCCCAAAAGCCAGATTTCCACATGCAAATCCCCCAGTCCCCCCCTCCCTGCTTGGACAGAGGGAGATGGGACTCACGAGACTTGTTGATCATTTTTGTGACCAGGAAAGGGATCAGGCGAGGGCCGGAGCTCTCATCGTGGCTGGTCACCTGCAGTGGGAAAACAGGGAATGGCACTGGATGAGGGCAAAACCCACAGGAGCCACCCCAAAACTCCATTCAAGAAGCATCACCCCCTGCCTGCCCATCTGTGATGGTGCGAGAGTTCCCCAAGGGATTTACTTATTTAAATCCACATTTCTGTGCTGCCAAAGGGTTGGTTTGTAGAGTTTATCAAAGCCAGGCAAGCCCCCAAGCTTCCTGAGGAGCTTCAGCCCTACAGGTTAAAGAACAAAGAAAAAAAAAAAAGAATTAAAGAGAAAAAACAAGCCCTCAGCAGGGTTTCAACCACAAAATCCCACGGGTGGTGATTTTAAGCCCAGCTTAAGCAACCGTCTGACACCAGCAGCTACAAAGCCCAATGTGCCATCACCACCACCGAGCCAGGCAGAAAGGGCAGGAGCAGCCAAGGGGGGTCAAACCAAAGAGCATCACGAACTCCAGGAACCTCCATCGCCTTCGAATCCTCCATCCCGGCCCAGGGAAGGGGGTGCCCCCAGCTCAGTCCCCGCGCAAACACCGGCAGGGGAAGTGGCGCGACTTTCGTCTTCCTCCAAAACCTCCCGCTCCTGGAATAAGGAGCAAAGAGCCCCGGTCGGAGCCATCCCGGGATCGGCCCAGCCCATCCCGCCAGCACACGGCAAGGATGGAAAATGAACTTACCAGCTGGGAGAAGCTCTGGGGTACACGGGAGGCTTTGCTCCCGGGAGTGAATCCTGCTCTCAGCCCAGCTCAGAGAGGGGCTTGGCTTTGCCACCCCGTAACTGAGCTCCTCCCCTGCTCCGAGTTGTGTCTCGGTGTGGGAGAGGAAGGAGTGTTAAATGCCAGCCAAGGGCAAAGGAGCACACCCAGGCTGGCAATCAGTGTCTCTCCATCAAAGTCTCGAGGGATTAGTCACCTGGGGAGGGGGGCACCCACCTTACACCCCTCCCTGCACCCCCCTCACACCCCTTCCTGCCTAATGAAGCGCTGCTAATGAACCCGGCACCTGCCACCTGCCCAGCAGGGCCACGGCCTCACCCAGCCAAGAGGGAGTCAAGAGCAGCAGTTTTGGGGGAAAAAATATCCAGAATTAGAAGAAATGAGACCCAAGAGAATCCCACAAGAATCAGGCTCTTCCCATCCTTGTCATGGGCTCCTGAAGTTAAAAGGGCAGAAGGGCAATTAATTAAAAGAGGCAGGAGGGGCAATTAAATGGGAATTAAGGGCAATTAAACTGTTCTAGAAGCAGTGGGATGGGACATCAGGCAAAGAAAACTGTCCATTTGACAGCAGAGGGATGAGGACAGAGACAGGGACTGCCGAGGTGGTTCCCTGGAAAAGCACCTGTCTCCCCTGAAATGCTTCTCCTTCGTAAAACATGGATAATCGTGCCCCACCATCACCTGGGGGCCCCAGAAAGGGGAAGCAAACCCCCCCATCCCCAATTTACACCCCAGCTCTCATCCTGCATCCGTATTTCTCGCTCAACAAACCCCTCCTGCCTGGAAAGATGAAACCCACAACTGGATCTTCGAGGGTGGGAGCACATAGAGAGGAGGAGCTGAGGGGTCTCCTATTTTTTGGGAAAAATAAAATTAGGGGAAAGTGAAAAGCAGCTTGTGCTTCCTGGGGTTTTTTGTTCTATGCAAAACTGGCCACAAAAGCCCCAAGGGGAAATCCAGCACCACAGCTGGAGGCTGAGGATGCTCTTGGGGGGCTTGAGCACCCCTCTTCACCAGGGCTGGGATGCTGCTGGGCATCAGGACCCAAATTTAGCACCAAATTCACCCCCCAGCTCCCTCCTTAGGTGCCAAAACACCCCACTGAGCCCACTTCACCCCTCCCACTGGGAAAATCCGCTCTCCCCACAGTGTTTGCCTTTACATACCAGCTTTTTTTAAATTTTTTGTTTTGTTTTGTTTGAAGGCTTTATGATCTTTTCCCAGGCTTGTACACACAAGCTGGGCCCGATGCAAAATTTGTCTAAGGCAAACACAGCTAATAATCCCTGGGGAGAAGAAGCACTGTTTGGTGAAGCGTTCAGGGAATGCGGAACAAAACAGAGCACACCCAGCTGCCCCCGCGCCCGTGGTGTCTCTGGAATGAGTTCAAGCTCAGCCCTACCAGATCCACAGTGGGAAGGTCTGAACACCCCGAGCCAGTGCTCTGGCTCCTCATAGGGCTGCTGGGGGCAGCGATGCTGAAGGGTCCTGCTGGTCCCCACAGCATTCCTAGTCCTGCAGTGTCCTCAGACCCTGCAGTATCCCTGTCCCATCACAGCATCCTCAGAGCTCCCCATGGCAACCCTGGTCTTACAGCATCCTCAGAGCCCTCTTGCAGCCACCCCAGTCCTGAAATATCCCTGGTCCTGCAGCATCCCTGTTCCATCACAGCATCCTCAGAGGCCCCACAGCATCCGTGTCCCATCACAGCATCCTCAGAGGCCCCACAGCATCCGTGTCCCATCACAGCATCCTCAGACCCCCTCGCACCATCCTTGTCCCATCACAGGGCCCTCAGAGCCCGCCCAGCATCTGCCAAGTCCCCTAACAGAGACCTCACATCACAACATCCTCCCTACATCCCCCACCACAGCACCCCAATCCAGCAGGGAGAACTCCGTGCTCGTCCCTCTCACAGGTGGGATCCACCACAGCTCCCCTGGCTCGGTCCAGGGCATCACCTGCCCCACCAAGCCCCGGCGCTGAAGGGAAAGTCCCGGCTGGATTCAGCTCCCCACACCTGGGAGAAGTGACTGGAAAAGCCCCTCTTTGATGTCAGCACCCCCACAGCTCCTGGGCTGGGGATTATCTCTGCACAAAGGACTCAAAAGCCGAACTGCCCTTCCCCCCTTCCCCACCCTGTGTTCCAGGAAAGCCCCATCCCAGGATGCTGCAGAGGTGGCTCACAGCCAAACCTCATGGAGATTCCCTGTCTCCCTCCGACCTGGAGAGGGATTTTGCCCGGCAATTTTTTACCATGTCCCCTGGGAGATGCCAGCAACACCTCAAGGGGCTGACCCTCCTGCTGGGGAAGGACCTCAGAGGAGCTCAACCCTGTATTTCCATCCATCCGTCCATCCTTCCATCCACCCATCCTTTCATCCTTCCATCCCTCAACCTCAATAGCTCCAGCATTTCCAGATTTAAGTCATGTCAATCCACAGAGTGGCAGCAGGCACTGGCCAAGCTGCTCCCAAGGAAAATAAAAAGGGAATTTAAAGCCATGGAACAAGCTCAAAGGTGGGGAGTGGTTATAAATCCTCCCCAGCCCATCCTGACATGGATGGATGGTGATCCCAGGCATCCACTGCCATCCCAGGAAAGCATTGTGGACCAGCAGGCCATGCAGCAAAAGCTCTTAGTACTTTTATGTTTCCATGGTAACCCTGGATTGGGGAAAAGCGTGACACGAGGCAAGGACACCTCTCCTGTGCTCCCACCATCCCATCCCACATGTCCATAGGACACAGAGCCACCCACTGCCTGGTCCAGCTTCCCTGGGCGAGAGGGATGCTCAGTGGAGAACAAGCATCTCCAAGTGTTTATCCAAAAAAACCATGCACTTATTTTTAACTGGAGGAGTGTTGGATTGTGCCCGAGGAAGGGACACACCAGCAGTCCCTGGGCATTCACTCTCAGCAGTGGGAACCACTGGGAGGGAGACAGACAGCCAGCCAGGACAGCACAGACCCCTCTGACCCCAGCCAGACCATCTCTCCCGAGCTTTCCAGGCACATGGAGCTTTCAGGAACCAGCAGGGCAGATCCTACATTCCACTGAGGACAACAACCAGGATCGATCCCCAGGGAAGCAGTTTACAGCCCCAGGATCTTCCAAGCCCCATCTCACGGGATCTCTGCCCGCGGTAGGGCTGGGATTGCCGGAGGAGCCCCGGCAGATGCCGACGTACCCCCCACGCTGGCGCGGTCCTGCCCCGGCACAGCCACCGCGTGCCAGAGCCTGAGCACAACCTGGGAGGCGGCCGGGGGCGATCCTGCAGGGAAAGAAAGGGTCCAGCCAACTCCAGGCACTGCCTGCGCTTGGCAGATCATCAAAGGCACCCAAATCCCCAGCCTGGCATCCCAAACCTTCCTCGCCCCGGCTGCTGCGAGCTCCAGGTGCTCGGAGAATTCTTTTTTCTGAGCTGGGAAGAAAACTGAGATCCACAGCAGGGAGAAAATCCTTGTGGGATTACAACAACTGCCATCACAAGCCCAGAAGGCAGCAGGGTCTGGATCTGAGCCCTCTCCAAGGGATGCTGCCTGGGATGGGGATTCGGGGGTGGGGGGAGGAACGGGGATACTGAAAGGGGACCAGGGATGCTGGGAGAGGACAAGGGATGCCAAAAACCAGCAGGGCAGAGCGATGGCAAGAGCAGGGGCTGCAAGTGCAGCAGGCTAGGGGGAGCAGAGGATCATGAGGACACAGCACTGGAAAAATCAATCCCGCTGGACACCGGTCGCAGCCCCACGGAGGGCATGGAGCCAGCCCAGCCCGTGCACTGATACCCACATTTATCCTATTTTAAGAGCCCTGCGAGTCACTTTAAAGGAATCTTAATTGCCCTCTTCACGGAGAGGCAGCGCAGTTTCCTTAGTCCGTGGTATCCCAGGCACACAATAACCCAGCCAGAGATTTACGATAGGGGAGAACAACCCTCTTGGCATGTGAGCCTTAACAAAACATTCACCCGTGACCAGGCTGCGATTTTGAAACTGGCAACAGCGAGTAAGCTCAGGTACAATGAGTCTTTCCATGGTGGCAGATCCCCAGGATAAATCTGGGCTGCTTCTGCCTTCCCATGGCACTGCTGGTTTTAACGTGCTCCAGAGCCAAAACCCCATTTAGGCCAGTGCTGCCTCCACCTTTTCCCCTATTTTTTTTTTAATCCTTGCAGCAGAAAAAACACAGGGTGGGACCCAAGTGCCTTCCCACAGCCCCAGCAGGTTGACTGTGTGGGTACACCTGAGCATCCCACAGCTCTGGGGTAACCCCAGGCCATCATGGAGCTACAGGGGGCTCCACCTCAGGGAGTTCAGCTACAGTGTTATAGGTTATATATCATTATTTATATTATATAGGTTTAATCACTCTTTACTACTTAAAAAGCTAAAATAAAGACCTTTTCCTGCTGGATGCAGGTTGCTGTACTCCAGAGGTTATGGCTGAGCTGCCAGAAGCGAGCGGAACCACTCACAGGGGAACAAGCCCCTGCTAAGGAGATGAGGGTGAACACCTAGCAGAGATGATGGGATCTCATCCCTGAGCCTCCACCACTGAGCCAGCCACCCCCTCCTCCCACCTGTCCCGCCCTGTCCCCATCTGCTGCCACCGTCACCTCAGTGCTGTGTTTACTCTCCGGTATCTCCATCCTCAGGGATCATGCAGGGATGTAGGTGGCAATGGGGAGAGTGGCTTTGGCAACGCAGCTTTGAACCCCACCTTTTGGGCTAAATCCCCTCCAAAAAGTGGCAGAAAGAGGGGAGGCAGCGAGCTGGGGATGCAGGCAAGGTGCAGGCAGGGTGCAGGCAGCCTCTCCCTGCTCCCCCAGGAGCAGCAGGCAGAGCATCCAACAGGGAGCTCCCTTACAGTCCTGGGAGGTAAAAACTAAACCATGGAGATACTCCAGCCCATCCCCAACCCAAACTCAAGCAAAGCCCAATCCAAATCCAGCTCACCACGGAAAAAGGGTAGGTTCTCAAGCCCCAGGGCTGAGTTATCCCATGGTCTGCTCCCATCTCTAGTGGCTTTTGACTCCAGGAGTCCCCTTCTGGGGGCTCAGAAGCTGCCTGAAGTCACCGCCCCCTTTGTAAGGCTCACTTGGCACCTTAACCCCTCTGTCCGTGGTTTCCCCTCTGCTTCCTGTTTTGCACTAAATTTGGAGGAGCAGAACCCCCAGAGCAACACCACAGGTCAAGCTCAAGTCTGTCAGCCCCGAATCCCCTAGGGATCTGCTCCTTTCTCCCATGTTAATGGTCATGGAGGAAGATTCCAGAAAATAACTCGCTCCATCACCTTGCACCCTCCCCCGTTAACCCACACTGGGAGGAGGATTCCTGTCTCAGGGAGACCTCTTCCTGCATCTCCAGCAGTGGGAGAGGCTGAAGCTGGTCCCGTCAGGGCACAGATAAACTGGCAGCAGGTCACAGCTACTTACGGTCCGTCCTCTTGGTCCAGGCGGAGCAGGCAGGAGCTCGGCGGGATCTACGGGGCCGTCCTCTCTTCCCCTAGGAAAAGGAAAAGGGAGAACATCCTCAGGGCTTCGGCCACCCACACTGGAAGCCCACAAGGAATGCTTCGCTTCACAGCCATCCGCCTTCGGAAGATCCACGGATCCTTCTGGATCCCCAGCCAGGGCAGCTCGGAGCACGGAGGGGGAGCCAGTGCTAGAGGAGCAGGAGCAGGGCCTTGACGAGCCACCACCGTCACAGAGGAGTTTGTGCTCTCCAAAAAGCCACCCACCTCCCACCCACCTCCGCAGGCACCGGCAGCACCAGGGCTGGGCTGCCGGCGGCTCTTAAGGAGGAGGCGTGGCAGAGCAGAGCAGAGCAGAGCAGAGCAGAGCACAGACCTCGCCGCAGGTTTCCCCTACACCTCCTGGCCTTTCCCACCGAGATCCCCCTCCCTGACTCACTTGGACTTTTAGGAAGGGCCCAGGAGATGGAGTGATGCCCTGTCCCAGAGAAAGGGGGATGAAGCCCTGCTCTGCAGCTTTCCTGCCTTCCTACGTGGACAACACTGCTTAATCCCACATCTCCACCATCTTCTCCCCAAGAACTTTCCAAACTGCACATCCTCACCTTCGTCCTCACGATCTGAGGAAGAAAAAGCCTTGCTGAGAAGCTGCCATGCACAGAAACCCTCCTGCCATGGTGCTGCTCAGAGAAAGCCTCTCTGCAGGGGCAGCCACTCTACATCACAAGTAACTATCCCAGATACCGAGGGGCAAGGTGGGCTGAGGGGGAAAACAAGCCATCCAGGTGGAAGGAGCAGGATAAGGAGCCAGCCAGGTGGCACGAGCCCACTGCTATCCCAGTTAGTCTCTGGGATAAACCACACAAGGAAGAACATCAATCCCGTTCAGTGCAAAAAACCAGTGACACAGGTGAGGGAGACAAGGCTGACTCCCAGCTGCTGCTCGAGCCCTGGCAGGGAAGGTGCTTCCAAGGGGAAGCTCTGTAGGGCTGGAGGTTTCCTTACCTCTCTCCATCTCCTCCAGCTAGGAAAACCAGAGATGAGAGGTGCAAGCCTTCCCCACAGCATGCTTTGCTCTTAATATCCCATTAAAATAACATCCCATGCAAGAGATGGGGAAGGAAAACACCCAACATCCTGATCTGGTTTCTTCTGGATATTTCTTTGCAGGGACCAGGCTTTCTGTACATGTCCCAAGTTGACAGGGATGGGTCCATCCTGGCATCACCTATTCCCTCTCCACCCAAAGAGCATCTGCTTCCTCCTTCCATCATCATTTGCCTTGGGGAGCGATTTACTCAGAGGGCTCAGGACAATCAGCAGCCAAACCAGCTGCACTTAGGGTCACAAAATTCACCTTCCAGCACCAGTCATCCCTGGAATCCACCAGAGCATCCGACATCGCTGCCAACAAGGAGCCTTTTGATTTAGAGCCACGAACTGTAGGATCCACTAACGAGGTTAAACCCTCCCCAGGGAGCTCCTGCTAAAGCACTTCATGGTGCAGCATCAGCCCTGTGTGGTGGAGGATGAGGATGCTCAGAGATGCCTGGGGGTGGGCAAGGGGATCCCAGGAGGATCCTGCAGCCCCAGATGAGCAGGAGACTGTGGTACCTTAAAGCACATCGGCCCGGCCAGGACGACCTGAGGTCTTGCCCCAAGCTGGTCTTTCCAGCTCGACTGGAAGAGCCAGGAGCTGGATCGCTGCTGGTCTTCCTGGGATTGTTTTCCAGCTTCCCAGGCGGTCTCCCTGCCATTGGCCAGTGCAATCAGCCGTTCCCAGCCCAAGGTCCAGAAAAATCCCATCACGGATCCGGCATCCGACAGGTCAGGAACCGCTGTCTGCACCACTTGCCGCGGGCAGCTCAACCCATCCGGCAGCTGATCCCAGCAGGAAATGAATGTCCCTGAGCCCTTGAGAAACCCTAAACAAGCTGGATTTTGCTCCTTCCCCTCTCCAGGTATGCTGTCAGCCTCAATTTCCCCTCCTGCCTATCAGTTTAATCACTTAAATGATGATCCCAAACTTGAGGGGGGAAAGGGCACCTTGTGCCCGCTCCCTGACATCTCCCTCTGGGATGCTCCCGGCTTTGGGCAAAAGAAAATGAAAACGTCCTTTCCCCTGTCAAAGACTAAAGCCAGCCAGGATTTCCAAGGGGCTCAGCCCTGGTCTAGGAACATCCCTGTGGGGAGACAGGTATTCACCAGGCAGGAGGGGATACAAGCAGGGCAGGGATGAAGCCACCAAATTCCTCCTGTCATCATCCTCCCCCTCGAGGACCAAACCCCCTGGGAGCTGTTAAAACAGAGGAGGGGGAGATGGAGAAGGAGTCTGTCCCCCTTCCACCCGCCAGACCTGAAGCGAGGCTGCCGTCCGTCCGTCCGTCCGTCGGAGCTCCATCGCCGGCGCCAACCTCCCTCGGTTAAAATTACCTCCCGAGGGGGGAGAGAGCAAAAGCTGGGCTGGGAGGGGAATGAAAGCCAGGTGAGCTCATCCTCCTCCAGAGAAAACGTCTCCACTTGGCATGAGCGAGGTGTTTCCAAGCCCGGCACATCCCTCACGTCACCCCAATCGCTATTGCCCCGGGACGAGCAGCTTATTCATTCAGCAAGCATTTAGTGGGAGATAATCCAGATGCTTCCCAACCACCCTTTGGCCGAGCCAAAGGTGTAATTCCAGTGTGGGATGCAATTTTTAGGAAGAGGTTTCCCTAATGGTCATCCCAGTGGATGCTCCCTGGCCAGGAGAGAACGGAAGAGCCGCCACCAGCAGAACCTCCACCTCAACTTTAGTTTTTCAATTCTATTAATAATTTACTGAATTTATTAAACTATTTTATAAAAAATAAAATAATTTATTAAACCTATATTCTATCAAATCCCTGGGAATGGGAAGAAAAGCAAAGCAAAGCTGCCCAGCCAAGCCGGATTATCCAACGAAGCGACCGATCTAAAAATAAACCACTGCTATTTAAGGATGAGCCTCCCACAATAACCCCCCCCCCAAAAAAAAAAAGATAAAAGAAAAAAATAGACATGTTTCCAAGCTGGGGTGTTGAGCATCACCCACCAGACCAAAAAAAAAGGCTATTTTGGGTTTATTTCCTAGCAAAAGTATGTGCTTCCAAGAGAACAGCATCACCAGGCTTAAAGCCACTGATTTCCAGACACCCCATGCAAATAAATAATTAAGATTTAAAGCTGCGTTTGCATAATACAGATAATCTGTCGATTTAACTTGTAAATGCAGGAGGAATTAAGCAGCAATGTTGTTAATTAGGCAGCAAAGGGGCCTGGGAAGCCCCAGCTCCATGGTGGATGCTGATGGACCACGAGGATGCTGAAGAAGCTGAACGTGCTGGGGGATGCAGGGCTTTGGCAGTGGGAGCAGGTGTTGGGGCAGGTGCCGTGGTGTGACCACCAAAACCTTGTGTTCATCCATATTTTAACTGAACAATCCCCCCCAGCTCCTCCAGCCCGTCAGCAGGAGCTGCCTGTCCCTTCCCACCCTCAAGGGCTGCCATCACTCCCTCCGAGAAGAAAAGCAGTGGGAAAAGAGCCCAGGGTAAGATTTCTGAGGACAAATCACATGTTTAGCTGCATAAAGAGCCGGCTCTGACAGCCGGGCTCTCGGCTCCCCCACCCCACATACCGGACCCCGCCCGGGAGCAAAACCTGTTGAGCCCGAATGTGCCTGAACAGACAGTTCTTTGTGATTTTTTTTTTCCCTTCTCTTTTTCGGTTTGGAAGCAGCGCTGGTGATCGCACAGGGATGGGCCCGAGGACTTCCCGGCCCTTGGCACCACTCCTGAGCCTTGCTCAGAGGCAGCACCGTGTTTAACCCCTAAAGCCCTCTCTCCCTTTCATTTCTGGCACCATCCCCCATCCCACACCCTGGTCCTGTTCAGTCCTGCATCCTCCCAATTCACCTGCATCCCTTCTCTCTGCATTTTTCTCCCTTATTTCTCACTTTCTACCTCATTTTTCTTCTCAGTGCTTCAGAACTCTCCTCCATTCCCAACCCAGACGGGTCTGATCCATCCTCATGCTGTAAAATCCCACCCCATAAACCCCATGCCAGGGGGTTGGATGAGCTCAACAGCCATGGAGCTGCCAGCATGGGGGTTTAATCCCCATCCAGGGGTGTTTCATGATCCCCTGTGGGAATGCTG
Organism: Platyrinchus mystaceus; assembly: GCA_035041135.1. NCBI lineage: Eukaryota > Metazoa > Chordata > Aves > Passeriformes > Tyrannidae > Platyrinchus > Platyrinchus mystaceus. The sequence goes on from JAWWLV010000075.1 coordinate 1,517,992, forward strand.
GACTGGCAGTGTGCACACAGCATCAGCAAAGCCCCAGAGCAGCGTTTAAGCCTCCTCAGCTCTCACTCAGCACCCTCCTGTCTCAGTTTCCCCCCATTTCAGGACTCAGGGAAGCTTTGCCCCATTGACAACGCAGGCAGGGGCTGCAGAGGGACCCTGAACTCCCTCCCAGCTCATGTATCTGTATTTTAAAAGAACTTCAAAAACCACTCGATGTTGCAAGAGGCTCAAACCCTGCCGGGGGATCCACCCCAGGGCTGCCTGGGCAAGGCCACGGGGCGAGTCCCAACCTCCCACCGCTGGCATCGGCCTCTGGTTAAAACGTTAAGGCTCGGCTGACTCAGCCTGGCCGGATATCGGGATGTTGAATCCAGCCGGGAAAACTTGGTCGGGCTGGGGGAGACATTTTGCAAAGGGGAAGAGCCGGAGCAGGAACGGCATCTGGAAGCGATTGGAGGCGAGGAGCCTCTCCCAGGCGCAGCAGGGAATTCCAACGGCGTGAGCTCAGGTTAAAGCCTCCTTCACAGACCCGGGATTAAAGAGGAGAACCAAACATCAGCACACTGATAGATTTTTAAACCTGCAAATAACGAAGGGAAGGGATCCAGCTCCCTGCTTGGTCCTACATGGACATGCCTTTGTGATTTCGGGTCATTCTGATTTACAATTAAAAAAAAAACCAAACAACTAAATTCCAAAAAGGAGGAGAAATCTCTCAGTGGATTTGTGGATGTAATTTCAGGTGTCGTGTCCAGAGTCCTCCTTAGGTGCTGCCTTGTTTCAAACAATGCACCCCTGCCCCTTCCATCCTCTGGGACTCCTGTATCCCACCTCCGAGCATCCCTCACTGGCACAGGCTGCATCCCACGATGGTCCTGGCGTGGCAGCAAACCCAGGAGCATCCCAGCATCCTTGGGATGGCATGGAAAAGCCGATGGAGGATGCCAGCCTAGCTTGGGCAGAGCGGTTCTCCACAAGGAACCTCTTCCAGTCATCCCTTAGCCAAGGGACACAGAGCAGCAGCACCCACGGGTGGTCCAACCCACCTTCATTGGACGTTCCAGTGGAGCAATTTATGGCAGGGCCAGATCCACACGGGATGGGCAGAATCCAGCCCTGCTGAGCCCCACCTCGCTCCCCCAAATTGCTGCTCCGACCCCGCCATGCACCGAACACCCCAAAGCAGGCACTGACCCGCACCCTGCCCGACTCCACCGCTCCCACCCACCTTCCCGGCGGCGCGGCCGTCACCATCCCACGCCGATCCGCGCCCCGGCGCAGCCGGACCAGCCGGGAGCAGCGTCCTCCGGCACTGCCGGCATTGCAGCCCGGAGGTCTCCGGCAGGCAAAGCACATCCTGGAGAGCAGCCGCAGCCTGCGCCAGCCTGAAACCACTCTGCGCATCCGCCAGTCCCAAGGAAAACCAGGAGGGAGGGTGGCTTCTTCGGTTTTTCCGTTCCCCGACAGCCAAATCCCTTTTTCCTTCCTCCAAGGACACTTTCCAGCCTAACCCCGGTCACATGCAAGGGTCAGCAGCTGGAAAGGCAAGAGATTAGCAAATACTGGGGGCTTTTTCTCTTCCCTTCCAAGAAGACACAGGGTTTTCCTAGAAAAGCTCGATAAACACAAGGATTGCGGCCGGAGGAGAGAGAAGTGTGAAAGAAAAGCGAGGGGAGCTTAAGAAACACCGAAAAAGAGAACCAGAAGTTGCAACGAGCAGTGTGAAAGTATCAAATCATTTCCTTTCCTCACTGCAAAGCCAAAACAGCTCATGCAACTGTTCCCGGCAGCAGCGTATGAGGGGGGTCCCAGCCTGGGATGGGGAGAGTGAGATGGGGTCCCAGAGGGATCCAGGTGAATCCAGGACACCAACCTCTGCAGGAGAGGGACCACATCCCTGCTCCTCACACAGTCCTCAGGCTACACCCAGAGCAACCAGAAAGGGGAAAATAATATAAAATAAATCTTTTTTTTTTTTTTTTTTTAAAGCCAAATAGGGAAAGTTGTGGAGAAACAGACTCCGTGCTGCCAGCCTGAATCAGCTCTGGAATATTCAAAGCTAAAGCAATGGGGCCATCACTTTATCCAAGAGAATAAGCAATAGAATACATGGGATTTAGAGATATTGCCAAATAATTAATTAGCAGGATTCAACCTGAGAGTTGCTGCCAGCCGAAAACCCCTAGAAACAGGCGTGGGGAGGGCCCTGGTCTCCACATTCCCACATCCTGCAGCCTGGCATCCACCTCTAATGTTGGTTGCAAGGATGAAGATGACACAAGCTATAAAAGTACAGGCTTGGAGATGTCAGTATGTCTGCTCCAGAGTTTAAAATGGTTTTAAAGGGATGTTTTCACTCCAGCAGTGGGTTTCCCCTCCAGGGTGGGCTGGGGAGCAGGAGGACGCTCCGATCCCAGCTCTGGAAAGCATCCTCTGGAAGAGACCCTACATGGCAGATCTCCATGGTGGACATCCCTCAAAATCAGTGTGCACAGACAGTTCCTCCTCTTATATTTACATTTTCAAAGGCCTTATTCCTTTGTGGAACTCAGTGCCTTGCTCGAGCAGCTGTTATTAACTCCCTGCCCGGAGCCGGAGGAGCGAGCAACCCTCTAATGACGCAGATAATTAAGGACGGGGATTAGGGAGAGCCCAGCAAACTGTGTGGATGCCATCCATGACCGTGAGGAGTTCATTAGAGGCTGGACACATCATTAGGAGCCAGGGTAGGAAGAGGAGACTGAAACCCATCAGTTCTATCACTGATCCGGGGTTCTGCCCTGCCCGGGCTGTCCATCCCATGGAAAGCCTTGGTAGAAGCAGCTGGCAAAGCTTGGGTGATCCCTCTTCTCCACCACCTGCCTCCAAGAGCAGCCAGAGGTAGAGCCCAGCAGAGAAGACAGGGAAATTCAGAAGAGCTTCCCCAAAAACTCCACCACAAGACTTTAATTAGCTCATCTCACCAAGAGACGGTGATCGGAGTCACCGAGCAGCCGGAACCAAACCACCAGGCATCACCCTCCTATCCCAGTGGGAGAGATGCACCCCATGCCTGGTGTCTGAGCTGAGGAGCACAAAAAGCCCCTGGAGGAAGGTTTCTCCTTTGTTCTCCGCTCCCCAGAATAATAAAACCCCACCGGCTCACCCTGCAAAGACCTGACATGGAAGGCTCAACTGGGAATGGTCCGGCTGGTGCTTTTCCTGCTGTCTCAGGGCAAGTATCCTCCTCTCTCCCTGGGAACAAGCCTGTCCTGTGGGAGAACAGGGCTCCAGGCACACATGATGGGTTGGGATAGGGTTTGTCCTGCACCAACATGCCCAGATCCTGCTCCCAGCAGCTCTGTCCACACCAGGATCGGGTAGGGGATCAGCAGGAACATCTCCTACCCCTTTGGGATCACCAGGCTACCAGAGCGCATCCATCAACCCAGCAGAAGATGCTCAGGGATGGGGAAAAAAAAGGCTCAGACCACTTAACAAATCCTCCTCAGCCCATTGTTTCGCGGAGAGAGAGACACGTCCTGAGCTGCACACGGGGCACATCCTCCCCTCCCAGGGCCTCCGGGAGAATTTTCCCTTCCTTACCCCGGCTCCCGGGCATTCCCACCACACAGACCCGCCGAAACGAGCCCCCCTGGCGCTCTGGGGAGATGCCAGACCCTCTCTTGCCAGGGCTCTCAGGGTGGGATCGTCTTCTTCGGGAGCGGCCGCAGGCAGGAGCGGTGCCGAAGGCCGTTTTTTCCCGGCGAGACGAAGGGTTTTGTTTTGCCGGGAACGGGGCGGCAGCAGATGGAAGGGCACTGGGAGAGAGGGGGTTTTCCTCTCGCCGCTGCCCACGCTCGCTTCAGGCACTGATTAAGTGCGTTAATTAGAAAAATCACCATAATAATTATTAGAAAACCCCAAAACACAGAAATAAAGCCACTCTCTCCCTTTCCGATGTGCCGCGCTCGCCGGGACAGCGATGCCGAAGGTTTGGGATGCTCCGGTGCGGGTCCGAGCTGGGGTTAACGGGGATCCCCTCCCTATCCCCGACCCGAACCCCCCATACCAGCCCTGCCCGGGCGCTGCCGAGCGGGCAGCGCTCCCTGCCCTGCCCTGCCCTGCGCCCTCCCGGTGCGGAGTCCCCCCCTACCCCAACCCCTCCAACCCTCCCAAAAACCACTGGGGTTTTGCTTCCCCCCTCCCCGGTTTTTTTTGCTCAACACCCCGCGACTCGCAAACACGCTTTGGAGACGCGGACCGGGGGGGGCCGGGGGGACACGAGGGGACTCGGGGGGACGCGGAGAGACCCCCGGGCTGCGGACTCACCATGGGGCGGCGCGGGGGGGTCGGTGCGGCGGGAGGATGCGGGGGGTGGGTGCGGGATGCGGGGCTGGCCCGGAGGGGCGGGCGGGGGGTGGACACGCTTGCGCACAGCGCGGGATGGGCGGCGGAGGGAGGAGGAGGAGGAGGAAGAAGGGAGGGAAAAGCATCCCGGGAGCTGCAGGCGCCCGGTCCCCGCATCCTCGGCACGGGAGAGGTGGGGGAGGACAACCACCCCTTCCCCTTGCCCCGCGGACCCCCAAAAATTATAGCGCTGGGGGCAGCCCCTTCCCCAGGCAACTCCCCGAAATGCCCCAAAATTGGCTCACAGCAAATTTTTAGGGGCGGGCAGAGCTTTTCCCACCAGGTCACAGAGTCGGGTTTGCATCGTCTCCCCATTGAACCCCCAAGAGAAGATGCTCAAAACCATCATGAGACGACACACGGAGGATGTGAGGTTGGTTTTGCTTAAAATCATCAACCCATATTAAGTATTTTTCTTGCAAATAAATTAATCCCCACTGCAGGAATGCCCCATATCCAGCCACCACTTTCTCCCACGGGATACCATTTCCATCCCACCCCACAACACACAAAATCAGCAGTCAACCCTTTGAGGTTTTTTATTCCCCTCAAGATTTTTTTATTTCTACAGTCCCAAACCCATTTCTCCTGCGCTGGGTGAGTTTTGCCAACCCCTGAGACAACATTAAGGCTGATCTTTAAATGGGAAATAATGTGAAATAGTGGTGCTGGAGGAGGCAGCTCCTTGCTGAAGGTGGCAAAGTTTATTCTTTTTCTAGCAGGAGTCAGCGGGAACCTGGAGGGCACCACCAGCTGAAGACTGACGTGTCCAACACCAATATTAATCAATAAAACACCCGTGGAGATGATGCATCCAGTTTTGCCAAAGGAATTTCATCAATATTTGAAGAGCATCCTCACCTTGTCCCTCATCCTCCCTGGGATGGAGTTTCCTGGCCATTAAGTGGGGCAGAGTTTAACCCGTGGTGACAAGAAAACTTACCATAATTAGGTTTTAATTGCCACGGGCTTGTAGACAGTCCAGGGGTAATTAGTGGGGCCGCAGCTCAGCGGGGGGAGCTGGGATTTGCTTGAAGGATATTTCGACCCGTCGGTCTTGTGGATTCCCCTGCTCAGTTTATTGCATCTGAAAACAATAACCGGCGTTCAATAAAGCTCCAGCAATAATAATGCATCCCAAATGTCTGTTCTTACCGTGCCCCCAAGACAGAATATTAAAAGAGGCTGCAAAGCTTCACTTCCCAGGATCTTTTCCAGGTCCCCAGCAGCCCCCTCCTGCTGGTGATGGTGGATGGGCTCATTTTGGGGTGATGGTCTCCATCCCCAGCATCCCCCCCCTTGTCTGGGGCAGCATCAAGGTTTGGGGAAACAATGGTGATCCCATGCCAAGCATTGGACACCAGCTGTGTCCATCCCACAGGAACATCAGGACACCTGCACACAGCAGTTGTGCCCCCATGGATCCGTGACATATCCGCGTTTCCTACTCACATCTTGGGTGACCCAATTCCCTTGGGTGCACCCAAAAAACAGCCATGAGCTTCCCGTGGTCACCAAAGCCCCAGCAGACAACAGGGTTCTAAAACGCACCGGGAAATGGAAATGTATTTGCTGCCATAGCAGAGCGCCAGAAGCCTTCGCTCGGCAGTCACTGCTGACAACTACACCCTGCCCTAATATTTAATTTACAAAGGATAAATTGCCAGTTGGATTAATTCAGCATGATGAGTGCCAAGTAATTTGGAGAAGAAGAGCGATGTGGGGGGGAACTCCTGGCTGTTTGAGAAGTGAATTTGTAACGAGCTCTGCCACCACCCAGTGCAGAGCCAGTCGGAAATAAAAGGGTTCAGGTCAGGGAACGCCCCGGCTGCAGCAGCAAGGAATGGGACTGGTGTCCTGCCTCAGGAGGGCACAGGAAGAGGTTCTGCCATCACACCACAGCTCTGAAGGGGTGATGAGGCCAAAGCAGGCACCAGGCAAGCAGGATCTGTTAGTAAAGAAGGAAGGGGATGCCCTCGGCCAGGCTCGCAGGATCTGCTCCACAGGGACAAGAATGGGGTGATTCATGCCCAGCACAAGCTGGCTTTGTCCTGCTGACCACCTCGACTCACCCTTCCTCAAGCCACAGCCTGGGAATGCCATCTGGCTTTGCAGACCCAGCCCTGGGACCTCAATAAATCATTTGAAGGCTCCAGAACCATCAGAATCCCTCCCACTGACCCCTTCTCTTGGGACAGGCAGGGACAGCCCCCATCCCTGGCTCCATATATCCCACAGCTCCCCAGGGAGATGGGTGATGGCAGCATGCTTACTAGTCTCCCAGGAAAACAATTCCTCCAGCAGGAGCCAGACAGATGGTCTGTGGAAGATGTGCTGCTTGGTTGTCTCTCACAACCCTCGGAGAGTCTATTTTCAAGACTGAGGGTGTTTTTTCCATACCTGAGGACCAGGGAGGCTTCCCAGGAGACAGGATGGGTTATTTAATCATCTCCATTCCCGGGTTGGCCTGGGTGGGGACATAAAACTGGGATGTTCTCTCACCCAGGGAGACCAAGCTCCCTTTTGCCACAGAAAATGCTCTGGTATTGGAAAAAAATCGTCCCTTCCCCTTAGCAGCTTAAAACCTGGGGAAAGGGAGAGCCAGGGGACAGCCAACCCCACTGACCATCTCCAGATCCTAAAGCTCCCCAGCTCCCAAAATCAACTCTGGCCCCTGCTGTGCACTGCTCCAGACGTAGGTAGAGCTGAAGCAAGAGGGAAAGGCTCTTCCAGGAGATCAGTCCAGCTTTCTTGCCATGGATTGGAGTTTTAGACTCATAGAATAAGTTGGAAAATACCTCTAAGATCATGGAGTCCAACTGTTAACCCAGCAAACGGGAATTTCTGAAGGGAAATAAGGAAAGGTGGCTGCATCCAGCTGCTCTGCCTCTCCCTGCTGCTAAAAGGTACCAGGGAACTGCCTGACCTGAATATCTATAAATGGGATGAGCTGAGCAAAGCCCTGGGGCAGCTCTGATGATGCCACTTGCACTCCAGCCGGCTGCTCCATCACAGCAGCAGCCCTGAAAAAAATAAATCACATCTGGTTTTTCCTCCCATCAGCAAAAAAACCAAAAAAACAAAAAAAAAACCAAAAAAACCCCAACAACAAACCCCAAACAAAACAGCCCTGTTAGAGCCCAGCATGTGGAAAGGAGCAAAGAATTGGGTACCAGAGAGGTGATTCCTGTGATTCCATCCTGGTTACTGACCAGAAACCAGAGCCCTTTCTGGCAGCAAGAGCTCATGAAGAATTTAGAGGTTGGTATCCAGTGGAATCAGTGGCTGGGTGGCAGAGCAAGCTCCCTCCATACAGAGAATCTGGCTTTTCCCACCACAACAGATCCTGAAGTAGAGCTCCTGGCTCTCTCCTGACCCACCACCCCCTCAGCAGAAGGAAGAGCACTATTATTTATTTTTCACCCCCCCCATAATCCATAATCTTTGCAAAACCTTGAGCAGGCTCTGGCAAGAAGGGCTGCCCTTGCACACAAGGTCATTTCAGATGGAGATGATGAAGGAGCAGTGGAGGTGATGGCTCTGGGGCTGGGATCAGGCAGCACACAGCATTTGTCTCCACGGAGCCAGCTGGGAAGGGCGAGGACTCGTTTAGTCACTGATTCCTTTGGAGCAAGGCACCCCTCCCTGCCCCAGGAAAGCTGCAGTCCCTTTCCCAGGGGTAAATTCATAGGAAATACATGAAGCTTTCTGAGGACAGTGTGCTTTTTGGACCTGTCTGTCTGCCTACTCCTGTCTGGGCTGACATCTGGGGACAGAGATTGTCCTTTGGGTGGAGAAGATGGACACACACAGCCCCTCCTGCCCAAACCCTCCTGGATGCTCGCTGCATCCCAGAGGCACCCAGGGTAAAATCCAGCCCACTCAAAGGTGTTTATTCAATCAATGTTTTAATGGACTTCAACAGACAACACAGTTTCCATAGCAAAGGATCATCAGCCCCATCTTGTACAAAAACAGAGTTAAAAATGTAAAAGCAACAAAACCTTAAAAAAACCCCAAACAAACAAAAAAAACCCAGTAAAAGGGCTATTCATCAAAAAAATACGATACAGAAGCACCTCTGCCTGCTCACACTTTTCCTGCCTCCTGGAATTTCTTAAACAGGGGCTCATCAGCCCGCAGGGGGAAGGTCAGGGCCCGTTTCTGGTAGAAGGCGGAGTCCCCGGCCAGGTTGTCGATGACATCAGCCAGGAGATGGGCTCTCTCCACGGAGCTGCCCGGCGCGTCGTAGCCCAGGGCGGTGAAGTGCACGTGCAGGTGGTAGTAGGAGGGCTGGTAGTGCAGGTAGATGCGCAGCTGGGAGCCCGGCACCCCGAACCGCTTCGCTATGGCCTCCTAGGGACGGGAAACACACGGGTCAGGAACTGCCAGCACCTTGGAATGGACGGAAAGGAGCATTCCTGGATGGCAAGAAAGGCATAGGGAAAGGCAGAAGGGATTTCTGCTTCCTCACTGCACAGGAGAGGGGGAAGTTGGGAAGGGCAGAGCTCTTCCCGCCCTCTGAGCCTTGGCAGGGATGGAATGATGCCTCCAGCTGCCCCACTTTTCTCCCTCCATGACAGGATGTGCTCTCCACTCGTATCGTCTTCCCTTCCACCCTTATCGCTCCGGCTCATTCAGCGAGTGACAGGGATCCTGTTACCAGCCGGTGTAATTAAAGCTATAAACAGCACCAGTGAACTCCAGCTCTGTGTGCTGCAATCCCCTGACTAATCTCTTAATTAATCTCCCACTTTCCCCAGTGCAATTACTTTCCAAATTCTAACGTGGTGAAGGAAAGAGAAGCTCCTGCACATCCATCTAGCAAACACACTCCATGGAAAAACACATCAGCTGGTGAGAACGGAAGGAGTCAGGGAGGAGGTTGTTGATATGGGGAGCTCACTGCTAACAGGAAGGATGGAGCACCCCTAAAGCACCTCGGACATGGCATGACCTGGGGAAGGTGCTGATGGAGAGCAGGGATCGGGATCTCCAGGCAGAGAGAGCAGCACAGCCCTGTTTTGTGATTTATCATCTCCCGGTTATTGGTCCCCAGGCAGATGCTGTGCCAGAAAATCCTGGCAGTGTCCTGGTAGAGGCAGCCAAGCCCTCCCTGGCCAGGACAGCAGTGTGGGACCAGCCTCAGGCTCACCTTCCCTTCCTGCAGGACGTTCCTCAGCAGCGGGAGGTGCTCGGCCGTGAGGTCCCGCAGAGACTTGATGTCCCGGCGGTGCACGACGGCCACCAGGTACAGGTCATCCAGCTGCAGAGACAGAGGGGGATGCAGGGGACACAGAGAGAGCAGATGGAGGGAGCAGCACTTTGGACCTGACACACTATCCACGGCTTCACAGGCTCTGTTACACAGGGATACCTGTGTTATACAGGGGTACACCTGTATAACACGGCCCTCGTGTTCAACCCACACCCAGGCTGGGCTGAATCTCCCCATATGGGATGTGCTCACCCACAAACCCACTGCACCTCAAAACATTTCTGGACAAACTGGGGTTTGTCCAGGAATAACCTCAAAAGAACAGCCTCATCCCAACCAACAAACAGCGGGATGACAAATGCCTTCTCAGCTCAGAAGGCAGATGGAGCGATCAGCTCTTCCACACCACGAGCACCACACTCAGTGCTGCCCCTGGACGTTCACAACATCTCCCTGAGCACCCCAAAAACGCTGTCCCTGTGGGACTGAGGCTGGAGACCTGGTGCAGGTGCCCACCCAGCTACGTGGGGGTCACCAAGGTGCCTGGGGTCTGCCAGCACCCCCCGTACACACTCCACGGCCTTCTCAGAGATTCATCTCCCTGCTCAGACAAGGATTTACAGTGAACCACAGAGGCCAAAACTGCAACTGTAGATTTTTCCCAGTGAAAAGCTTCCCACTTTTCCACTGTGCAAACAGCTGGCCACTCTCCAGTCACAGCAGTTCTATAAATAACAATTTTCAAGACTAACTGGTCACTGTACAACCCCAGGGCAGTGAAATATGCCCATTCAGCAGCTCTCAGCCAGACCTTTGGCATCTCCTGGAGCTCTTATCACATCCAGTGTTTAACAAGACATAAGGTTGTGGATCATTACACTTGAAAAACATAAAAATCCCCGTCTCCTTCAGCTCAGTTTGTGACTTTCTAATACAAACACTGGAAAGCAAAGGGTTTGGATATGTGAGACCCAGCAGATCTCTTCAGCACTGTGAGAAACCCACGTGGCTATTTAGAAACAGATGCTTGTGCCAAAGGATTCTCTCAGGACCCTCCACGGGGCTGTTCCATGTGATTCCCATGCACAGCTCCGGAAAAAGACAGTGTATCTGGTCGCACTCTTTGGCTCCAGGCTGGCTGGTGGGAGGGAAAGCAAACAGCTCCTCTCCTTAGAACAACATCTGCATGTTGCTGCTCGAAACAAATAAGCCTGTTGCTAAAAGGGCCCGGAATGATGTCATGCCAGGCATCACTTCAGGCAACGCCTCGGGCCTCCTGTGGGTTTGAAACCAACTCAAAAAGTTGTGGCGGGGAAAAAAACATACCAAAAAATTAAAACAAAAACAAACCCAAAAAATTCAACCATAACAAAAACCCCAAGAAACCACCTCCAACCACTACTGAGGCAGCGCCCAGAAGGTTGAGGCCGGCAGGTTTCACAGCGCGAAGGAGAAATTTTCCTCCCATCCATCAGCCTAAAATAATTCCAGGTGAATTGGCAGGATTTGAGGGCCAGGTGCTAAGCGAGTGCGAGGCAATGCTGCTGACAGGACTTCTGAGGGAGGGCTGGGAGGGTCCTGCTGGGAGCTGTGTCTGCCGGGGGGATGCGGCGGGAGGAGCCGGTGCTCCCGGGCAGCCCCAGGGCCGGCGGCATCAGCTCTGGCTCAGTGTCACCCACAGCCAAGAAGAAATTCCTTGGCTCAAAGGCAAAGCTGACAGCCCTTCCTGGGATGCTGGCTTGCCTGCCTGGGAACCAGATCAGCAAAGGGCCCGGATAGCTCCAGGGATGACCGGGGTGCAGACAGCAACTCAGCAGTCAGGGAGAAATCCAGAAGATCCTGTTCAACATTCTAAGAGGCGACAGGAGCATGGGGAAACCTCCCCTAAGGACAAATCCTACCACTGAGGTGCTCCCTGACCATGCCAGCTGGGAGATGTGGATGCAGCAGGTCTCTAGGGGAAGCACAAATTTTAGCCCAATCCTGATGTGAATTGCAAAGCTTGGTTGCAGCAAGTAAGGATTTCCACCAGATTGCTCACAGCTGGGAAAGGGACAGCATGCTGCATGCTTTAGGGTCCCCAAATACTGGCCCCCTGGAAGGGCACTGCAACAAGTCAGGCTTTCAGGCTGTGCCACTGTGCCCTGTTCAAAGTCCCTCCAGGAAGAAGGTCATGCCTCCTGTGACCAAGTGGAAATTTGAGCCTGGTTACCCCATCACAGCTCAGCAGGGGATTTTTGGAGCTGATGTGCAGGGAATTCACAGGGAGCAGATACCACCCTGCAGTGGTATCTATACTCCCCAAGTCACTCCCCGAGACAACTCAGCACTGCACCACAAACAGCTGCTCCCAGCACAGACACACAGGATGGTGCTGCCCACCACTGCAGGCTTGTGTTCCCATTTTTTTGAGTTTTAGTTCCATTTCTAAGCCTTAATCATATGGGAACTTTTCCTGCCTGCCACCTGCAGAAGCAGATGAGGATTAGAAAAACAAAGGGGACTTTTTTTTTGACGCCACCAACTTCCCGGGGAAGGGGTGGGGTTTGTGTCTGGATTTTCATCTCCCCAAAAGTACAGCATGAAAGGGAGCTGGAGCACAAGGAAATACTTCTGGATTTAGGATTACAGCCTGGGCTTTAAAGTAATTTTCACCAAGTGGCCACTCCCACGAGGGGTGAAGAAGCTGCTCAGCAGCCAAGGACCATCTGCTTAAAGCTGTGGAGGAGAGCTAATTGCAGCAGCCAAAGGATAACATTCTTGCACCTAAAGTCAAGGCTTGCAAAAAAAAACCCCAGAGAAGTTCAGCAGGAATAAATATGCAGGATTCCAGTTAAAAAAACATCCCAACAACATTTGGGCTGATACAGGAGAGGAAGTGAACACAACAAATACATGCCAGCAGCAGTGAGAACAGCCTGGGTTCTGCAGCATCCACAGTCGGCACAAGTGCAAACACAAGGACACAGGCACCCACTAATACTCAGGGTGCTGTTTGTAGCCCGAAAGTGGACATTTCTTCTGGATAACCTTCAGACAGGCAGCATTAGAGGAGCAAACCAACCTGGTTTTGATTCCACTTTAAATCTGGAACTAGAACAAAGCCATTGGAAGGATCTGGGTTTTCATGGACGATTCTATCGGTCTCAGCTTTCTTCTCCAGGATATTATACACCCACTGAAAGAGAAACATGATTTATAAACCAGCAGAGAACATAAAACCCAACATCTCAGGTGCATTTAGCCCAAGCTCATGGATTACTGCACATTCCCTGCCACTAGAATATAAAAAACCCAACTCCAGTGGCTTGATTTTTAGGATGACCAAATAATTTGTATTTATTTATCCAAAAACCCCTCCAACAACCAACAAACTACAGGATATCATGAACACTTCAGTGAAAAGCAGTGGAATTCAGCTCTTGTGGGGCTCAGCATGCACCACTTGCAGCACCAAAGTTTACACTTTTTTACCCTCCCAAGCTGCACCAAAATCTTCACAACAGGGACTGGGAAGGAAACTTGGCTCATTTTGTTCCCTGTTCAAAGAGGAAGGCGCAGATTGCTCACAAGCTGGATGCAGCCCTGGCTGCTGGCAGCTCCCGAGGGGGGACACACAAAAGGCCTGTGTTTTTTGGGCAGTGCACATCTCTTGGCTCCCTGGCTGATTAGGAAACAGCTCACCACTCTTCTTCTTCCATACTCATAGTTCCAGCCTCCAGACTTCTGTAAGCCCTGCTCTGGTTAATCCCCCCATGCTCCTCCTGCAAAGCAAAGCACCATTCAGAGAAGAGTGTTGGAAATGGAAGAGACCAGGGATAAGGGACAGAGTAACACCAGAGAAAAGCATCTCTGTGTTCCCTGGTTCCCACCTGAGCTCCAGCATCCTTCTTTACACCTCCAACATGCACACTGTGCTCTAGCTTAAGCCTAGGAGGGAGTCCCCAGCCATAGCCCCAGAAGATAAAGTAAGGCAGCAGGAAATTGCTAGAGCTTGGAAGCTGAAAATGTTTGGAAACATCATTTTCCCCACCCAAATATGGGTATGGAACATTCTGGTTGCCCCAGGTGGGTAGGGGAGGTGCAGCCAAGTCTCACAAACACACTGGTGGGTGCTGTGCACACCAGACACTTTAGGGAAACTCCATCCAGAGTTTAATCAATCTAATCAAAACTTAGGATCACTGTGAACTGACCTGAATACATCTGGAGGGAGAAACCAACCTCTCCTCCCCTGATTTGGGGTTTTTTTGCTTAAATTTCTGGCCTTCTCAGCAGCAACATCTTAGAGATTAGATTCTCCAAGTGATTCTGGAAAGCATGGCACAAGCTCGCTGTGCTCCGTGATCCTGGGAGGAAAGCTCAGCAGGAAGCTCAGCAGGAAATGGAAGTTTGGTCTTTGTTGGGGTTTTTGTGCCTGCTCTGATCACAAGTGCCAAGCTATCAATGCCCTAAATAAGTTCACGGATCAGATGAGCTGAATTTTAAACCCAAGGCTGCCTCGTGATGGGGCAGATCCCCAGCTGACTGACTGTTTCTGCTGCTCCCAGCACAAGCCCAGCAAGGAGAACACATGTCCAGGGACTGGCACCACAATAAAACCATTATCCTGAAAGCATCCACACTCTGCATCCTCCAGCAGGAAACACAGACGCCTCTGTGGTCCCCTGGTACTTCTGTTACTCTTCACATTTTCCTTTCCACTCAGCAAAACCAGTTGGATAAAGACAAGGAACAGCATTATAAAGCCCCAGAGGTCAAGGACTGACTGTGCTGACCATGATTCCTCAGCAGATGCTCCTGATAGTCACCAGGAATATGTTTCCATGTACAGAAATCAGCTCACAAGCACCTGGTGGAAGAGGCAGAGTGAGAGCTCAAGCCATTCCTGAGGGCAGCTGCTACACCAGGAAACTGAACGGCTTTGGGAGCAAAAGCGTGGATAAAACATTCTACAGGCTGTGACCAGGTGAAAACACACCCTTGGCCTTTCTCTGGCTAATAAATGCTGCAGTTTAATGCAGCAGGAAGGAGGTGGGGGGATATCCAAGGCCCCCTGGTTGGTTTGGGGGGTTTAATGGATCGCCTCAGCAGTCCCAGGATTTGTTTTATTCCCCCTTCTGCACAGGCTGGCACAAATTGGTCCCTACAGACTTGTGTTCCTTTGATCCCTAAAGAAGAAAGATAGGGAGGGGAAAGGTCAAAAAGGATAGAAACAGGGGAAAAGTCTGGGTCTCCCTGGGGCAAGGAGAACACGAAAAGTAACAGTTTCACGACACAGAATATGGACCGAAGGGCTGAATGGCAGGAGCTGCAGCCAAAGCCTGAGGAGTGAGTTCTGATGCAGGAATCTAAGAGCAATCTGTGCCTTTCCATTTCCACAACACCCCAGAGACTCCTAAAAAGCCCAGAGAACAGCACCAACGCCCAGGGAGCCACCCTTGGAAAGGAGGAGCGCCTCAGCTTTTCTCCAGAAACCTTGGGAAAGGCAACTCGGAGTACAGCTCCAAGGTAAATGTTTTTCTGCAAAGATGGAAAAGGATGTCCCAGCCAGCCAGATGAGAGGAGGCAGCACCACAGAGCGGACAACACAACCAAAAGGGAGATGGGGCAGGGCACTCCCAGCTCTCCAGCCTGGGCTCTGGAGGAGACTTTTGACAGCCCAGAGCATTGGAGATCAAAGACATCTGTCTCTGCAGGGGCAGGTGGTGGTTTCCATACCTGGATGCTGAAGCTCTGGGACTGGATGAAGGGCAGGGTTATGCTCTGGTAATCCTCCCAGGTCTCCCGGATGAGGTGCACTTCGTGCCGGAGGTACTTCTGGATGTGTTTCTCCGTGGCAGGGTACACCACTGTGGCTTTGATCTCTAGGAACAAACACGGGGACTGAGTTACCAACCCACATTTGCCTCCTTCAGTCCCACCAATAAATCTGTTTTCCCTTTCATTAAATGCCACACTAAGACATTTTGAAGAGACACAACTAAAACAAGGTGAGGGAAAATGGACATGGAAATTAAACAACTGCTTTAACCTCCTGCACTGCCACTGCTTTTCTGCAGGAAGGAAGAGCCAACAACACAGCCAGGGCCTGTCTTTCCAGTCCAGGTGGAGGTGTTTGCTGCCTGGAAGGGTTTTCCCACACTTGTTCTTTCAGGCCTATCAGCAACATCAGGGCAGAGCTGGAGCTCTCAGGGCAGGTTTTATGTGCAGACAACAACCAGGATGGAAACACGACCCCAGGGACAGGGATGCTGCTTCCTCATACTCAAATCCAAAGCTCATGGGATGCATCCAGCAAATTTCTCCAGCCACAAATCCAGAGGAGCTCCAAAGAGCAGCTCCTTTCCAGAGCTTTCAGGGTGCTTGGCCTCGAGCCTCCAGTGCAGGAGGCAATGAGGTCAAGGGCACAGGGACAGATCCAGAGCAAATAACGTGGGCTGATGGGTCAACACAGTGCACGATGAGCCAAGGGAAGAGGGCTGAGTGACCCCCTGCCCACAAAGAGCATTTTCCCATTTACTCTGGCAGAAAGAAAACATTTTCTGTTTGCCTTAAGATTATAACTTTGCTGTGTAATTTCTGTGGCATTAAACAGGATGCAAGTGCTCACCTTGTTGACCTGGCAGCTCTGACGTAGGCAGCAGTAAATCCTACCCACAGGGGTAAAACCCTCAGAAAACATCCCTCTTTGGCCGAGATTGGATTCGTGATACAGAGCCTGACACAACTCCAAGGTGCTCCAAGGGCATGGAGTGCCTTTGCCTCCCCAGCTAACACAGAGCTGCCATAAACATCAGTGCAAGGAGGAGAAAAGCCCTGTGAACCCAGACAAACCCCGGGCAGATCGGACTGGACTGAGGCACATGGCTGGGGCACTGTGAACATTACAGTCTGTGCCCAGGGTCTGCCATGGAAACTCATGACCAAAGCCATACCTCGGGCTTTATATATGTTTATATGCTAGCCAGACACTGAATATAAACACCTATTTGTTCCTAGAGCCAGGATTTAGGGTGGTTTGAGCCTTTTTTAGTTTTCTGGTTTCTGTTTTTTCAAGGTCGGTGCTGCACAAGCCCAGAGACTCTGCCTTTTCATTCCATGCCAAACCCAGTTTAATGAAATCCACAGGAAAATGCTGGTAACATGAAATATGAAAATGCAAACCACAAGGGCAGTCTGGTCTGATTCCCACCATACACATGTTCAAACAAGGTTGTTTTCCAGGACTCTATTAGCACTTCTAGCAGGATGATGTAATACCAAAGGAAAAAAAAAGACAAGGCTGTAGCTCTCCTCACTTAAAAAAGACCAGCAAAGCACTGGGGAGAAAACAAAAAAGGGAAAATATAAAATACCACAGCCAGCCTCAGGCAGAAACTTCCACAGTTTAATTTTAGACCCCAAAACAAGAGCACAGACTGCAGCAGAAGCCCCTCCGTGCTGGGTGGTCATAACCACAGTGCCTGGGGGTGCAGGGGACCCTGAATGGCTTCCCTGGCACCCCCCCAGTTTGGGGTGGGGGGTAGGGGGGGCTGCTTATATGGGGGGAGAGCACTCAGGGGGTTTAAATCAGAAATCACAGAACTCCTGAACGTGCAGCTGCGGCCGAGAAGATGTTTGCAAGAGGAGAGGGAGGAGAGGCTGTGGTTCACTAATAATCATTTCCCTTCTAAAGGTCTCATCAACCCCAAAATGTCCCAGCAATGCTAATTAGCATCAATCACTGCAGCCAGAGAGACTGTTTGATACCCACTCGGAGCCTCAGAGTCCTCAGGAGCTGCACACAGGATGCAAAGGCACAACTGAGCCCAGGCTTGGACACGAGAACCGTCCACCGCGAGACTGGGCTCGTCCCGGGATCGTTCCAGCGCTGGCGCGCCGCCGCACGCTCCGGTTTCCAAGCCTGCTCCTGGCAGGCTCCACGTGCACCGGAGCAGCACGTAGGCTGTGGGGCACCCAAAACCTGCCCCGGGGCCTGGAAACAGGGTAAGGAACCGCTGGACACGTGATGGGGGATTCTGAGCTGGCAGAAAGGTCAGGGATTGTCTCCGCTCACGCCCGACTCACATCGGTTCCCGAAGGCCAGCCCCCGACATCACGGAGCATCTGAGGTTTATTCTGGGAGTCAGGACTGAGCATCGATTAACTAGAGGTTATAAAAAAGCCCTGGAGGTTTAATTGAAGGAACCTGGATGAGCAGGAGGTGCAAGTACTGCCATGGCAGAGGAAAACTGACTGGGCCGTTCATCCTACGAAGGGTGTTTGAGGGCAAACACCATGCTGGGAAACTGCCCAGGAGAAAAGGAGGCTTAGATTGACCAGACACACACTCCTCCCCTCTTCTGCTAAAAAAACAAGAGAGGAAAACCCAAGACACAAGATAAATCAAAACACCAGCTCAGTTTGGGGAACTGAAAGGAAAAAGAGCTGAAGGCAGCTGTTGCCAGGAGGAAAGGATGAAACATAAGGTAGAGAGAGCTCAGGCACATATGACAGGGCACTCCAAGCTCACTAAGGATGCCTCATCCCCTTTTGGGCCACACTGGCCCCAGGCTCTGCCAAAATTCCCCTCCAGGCCCATCAGTGAGGAGAGGCCTGGTGGTGGCTTCTCCCACTCCACTCAGCAGCACTGACATGGAGAACTGTCAGCCTGTTTTAAACAGATTTAAAGCTTCCAGCGAATCAAGAGAAGCACACAGGGCAGGCACAACCTGTTTCTGCTTTTGGGCCCATGGTGTGCTTTTTCCTCCCTATGCCAGCAGGAAGCTGAGCGTTGGTTTATAACCTGCCTAATCAACTTGACCATCAAGTGCAGGAAGTTGCCAAGGCCAGGGAACAGCAGAGATGTTTTATTTGGTCTCTGACAGGTTTTCTTCTCCAGCCTTGTTCCTGCTGCATGCAGCTCTGGGCTGCCTTCCCATTATCAGGTGTCTTCTTGGATGCAGCCCTAACTAAATATATAATGCCCTAAGCCAATATATAATGTCTTAAGCCAACACATAGCACACAACCTCCCCCACCCCTGCTGCATTAACAGTTTATTTACTTTTAGGATCACAACTGCACAGGGGTCACATGGGAACACCAAATTCCAAACCAACCGCAGCCAGGTACGACACAGCTTTGCCTCAGAGAGCCAAGGCTCTCCTTAGTGAATGAATTAAAGCCCAAAAGGATAAAGCTTGCAAGAGCTCCCAGTCTCCACAGTCAGCACGTGCCAGGACAAGCCAGGGGCGGTGTCAGGGACTCAGCCAAGGCTGCCTGGGCTCTGGGGCTCATCCCAGGAGGACACGGTGGATTCAGCTGCAACAGCCATTGCAAAGGGGAAATCTGCAGGTTACCACCCCTCAAAACACAGAGCAAGCATGGTGATACCTCCTACTGTCCCCCAAACCATCCCCACACTCACACAGCTTCAGGCTCCAGCATTTGTTTTCAGTGTAAATACGAGGGTTCTTGGCTGGGCAAGTCCCAGAGGCAGCTGGAGTATGGAAACACCAGGAGACAGACCGGCCTTCCCAGTGCAACTCCTGCAAGTTTCTTTACCTCCTCACTGCCTGAAACCAGCCTCTTTTTGGGACAGGGATCTTTTCCCGCATGACTGAAAACTTTCCTTCCATGCTTTCCTATTTTTCCCATAATTTCTCCACCCTGTGTTGGAGCGAGGGACCCAGAGTATCTCCTGTTGTGCTTGGTTTTAGACGTTTTAATAAGCTTGGCTCCTTAAAGGACTGATAATAGCCCTTACATCACACCAGCATGGCTTTGGTGCTGTGGAACACACAATCCTGCAGCAGTCAGGCAAGAGGAGACTTTTTGCTGGAAACATCAAGCTTTCCTTGCTGAACGGGTGTGAGGAGCTGGATGTCATCAGGGAACATGTTGATTGAACCATCTGGTTTTTGCAATCAACCCCTGGCAGCAGCAAAATCTTTCCCATTACAAAGTCAGCCCTTTGTTTCCCTGCAAGGGAAAGGCCCAAGGCTTAGGTTTCCTCCACCACTATCTCTCACCTCTAGGCATAAGCTGCCTCTTAAATCAAGGCAACATCCAGCAAGTGGCCTTAAAATAAGTCGTGCACTTTGGTAGCAGCACAGCTACAGCAGCTCTGATACCACTACTCCTCACAAACTCGCTTACAAAAGTTCCCTGTCCTCACTCTGGGGGTTTGGGTCGCCCTTCAGATGAACTCTGACCATTACTGGCCGGTTTGGAAACATTATATTCCATTTTAGCTTTGACATATGCAGTAAAACCAATGAGCCGAGCAAGACTCATCTGGTGCCGCCTTCACGCCGGGGTGCTCCCAGCCCTAAAAAAAATCTCATCTTTAAGCAGCAGCAGAGCGAAATTCATCTTCCCACAGCAAAATCCCTCTTCCCAGGTTGGAGGGGAGTTGTTTGCTCAAGTAACATGCTTTGTCTGGCCTCCTCTCCCCTGCCTTCACCACACAATCAAGCCGTCATCGCACAGGGCCTGCACTGGCTTGACTGCGCGGAGGGAGCGGCACCCAACATTTCAACAAGGACAGGGTGAAGGAAATCTCCACTGTCAGCTGTAAGGAACTCCAGCTGAATGAAGAAACCCCAGGGACTTGGGACCACAGAGGTGGCATTGGGAATTGCACTTGGGAAAAGCAGAGGGATTGGGAGGCAGCTCCTCACACCCTCAGCGCACCCAAGGCACAAGTGACTCGCCCTCACCATTCTCGAGATTTATCTTAAGTTAGAAAGCAAGGGCTGAGTGTGGAGGGGCTCCACTGCCCAGGGTGCTGTGAAACCCCCCAGGGGAATTCCTTTATCCCACAATACCACAGCCCAGGACTGTTCCATGAACTGCTCAGTGCCAAAGTTTGAGCTTTTCTACAAAATATTTTACTGTGTCTTGTACCCAGATGTAAACCTGCAAGGACCAGGAGACAGACCCCTGCATCCAGACCCCGTGCAAGGGCTCCCTGGGTCTCCACACAACCACTCACCACCCCAGGTCAGTCAAACCCCAACACTCTCTGCAGCCTCACAGGCCATTTCTCCAGTTTAGGTTTTTAAGCTGCATTCCTCACATCAACCTCATCCCTGGGCCCGTGACTCAGCCCACAAGGGCAATTTCCTTCCTCTCCTGACACACACGGGTGTTTCCCCGGTGCCAGCCCAGCTGCCCTCCAGCCATGTACCCACAGAACAGCTACTGGGTGCTAATTGCTCAGAAGGAAGAAGCCTCCTCACTCTCAGCTCCCACATGTGGAGCCTGGAGAGCAGCTCCAGGGTCCACAGTGCCCTCCTGGTCTCCTGCCTGGGGGTGCTCAGCAAGCAGAGTGGTGCCAAGGAGGGGCTGGAAGCAAAGATGCACCACTGGGTAATATTTCTGCAAAAACTTATCTTTTAAAGACGGATTTAAAAGTTCACTAAAGAGATAAAGCTCGGCAGAAAAAGAGCCAGAGGCTTCTTCCCCCTTCAAACCTGCAAGAGGGGTTTCACACATGGCACAAGCCTTAAAGAAAGGAAGGAATTCTATTATCAGAGTAGTGCTGGAGTTACACAGTGCTGCTGCGAGGAAGGCAAAGGCTGGCAGGGCTGGGCTGGAGAGAGCCCTCGGGATTTCAGGCTTGCAATGCCACCTCGTGGGAATCACTGCAACTCCTGCAGGGCTGGAGCACAGCAGGAGCCCGAGCAGGAGCTTTTCCAGCTGAGGAAGCGGGGCTTTAACATCTTCCCACAACAGCTGTGCTGTTACAGTGTTTTCCTACCACTGAAACCTTTAATTTTGAGACTTCCACAGGACAAGAGGAGCTTTGCACAACTCACAAGCTCCCAAATCCAGACAGTGCCTCCTCCTACACCGTGGGAACAGAGCTATAAGAGGAGTGTTTTTGGGAAGGCACATCAAATATCCTGAAAGTTTAATTTGGGACTGCAACAACGTCTTACTTAAAGGCAATCACTCAGATTAATTCTACCTCTGTTAAACCTGTTTGGCTGTTATTGTGTTTATGGAAGAGCTAACATGGCATTTATCACTGCACTTCCAGAATTAAAGCACATACCACCATTCATGGGGAATTAACTGTGGGAGGTGATTCTGCCCCTGTGTTCAGGGGAGACTCCACCTGCAGAGCTGCCTCCAGCTCTGGGACCAACACCAGAAGGACATGGAGCTGCTGGAGCGAGTTCAGAGGAGGCCACGGAGATGCTCCAAGGGCTGGAGCCCCTCTGCTCTGGAGCCAGGCTGGGAGAACTGGGGAAGTTCAGCTGAAGGGTCCAGGGAGACCTTGGAGACCCTTCCAGGGCCTAAAGGGGCTCCAGGAGAGCTGGAGAGAGACTTTGGACAAGGGATGGAGGGACAGGACAAGGGGGAATGGCTTCCCACTGCCAGAGGGCAGGGATAGATGGGATACTGGGGAGAAATTCTTGGCTGTGAGGGTGGGGAGGCCCTGGCACAGGTTGCCCAGAGAAGCTGTGGCTGCCCCATCCCTGGAAGTGTCCAAGGACAGGCTGGACAGGGCTTGGAGCAACTTGGGCTGGTGGAAGGTATCCCTGCCCTGCCCACAGCAGGGGGTTGGCCTGAGATGAGCTTTAAAGTCCCCTCCAACCCAAACCATTTGGGATTCCATGATTAAACTGAAGTGCCTGGCCTGCCCAATGCCCAGACTTGCTTCCCAGCAGGGGCTGGAGAGCACCACCAGAGCAGGACACCTTTCCACCATGACAAGAATCCCTCTCACAGAGTGACAGCCTTCCACTGAAGCTCCCCAACGTGCCCATCTGTCCTTGTCACAGCCTGTTATTAAGAGTTTGGTAACACACAGATGTTTGAAATCAGCAGGGAGATGGGGCCAATCCCCCCAGCACTCGAGGTTACCAGCATCTGAAAACCCCTCAAACACGAGCTGCCTGCCCTTAACAGGTGACAAAAACAAAGCCCGTGAGGTGCCAACCCTGGGACGAGCAGGAGCTGCACGTGCTCTGCAGAGGCTGTTTTCAATTTAAACCTTCTGGGGAGAGACAACTCTTACCTGAGTAACTGACAGCACTGACAAAAACCCACAGAAAGCCCTGGACCCCCTAAGCCCCTCTGCACCTTTACACCAAGGCACAGAATGGCTGCTCAGCAGCTCATGAACTGAGCTGCGTGTCCATGACATGGGGAAAAGGGAATGATATGGAGCAATATCCAAACCCTGGGAGTAAGACATTTCCTTCAGAGCAGCAGTGACCCCCCAACCTCCCCAGCTGGGCCTGGTATGCTGCTGTCACCAAACCAGAGGTGGGGTGGCAGAGCCATGTCCGGCAGCAGCACTTGTTGTTGCTGCATCCTGCCCTCTGGAGTGGGCAGGAAGCACATCCCGGCATCCCAGCCACTCTTCCCAGTATCCCAGCTGCTCTCCCAGGATCCCAGGCCCAGGGCACTCACCGCTCAGCTCCGGGGGAGGGCTCAGGTAGAATGTGCAGTAAATGTCATTTTGCATCTGCAACTCCGCCTTCATCGACTTCTTCAGCAAGTCTGGGATCTTCTCCTCCTGGAAAGGAGTCTTTTCCAGGATGACTACAGCATCTGTCCCCTCTCCAGAGAGGCCAGTCCTCTGGAATAAAAAGGGATAAAGCGGTCAGCAATCACAGATCCTGTGCTATGTGGGGAGTTTGAGGTCAGGGACCACAGCACACACCTCGCAGCCCCTCAGTCCTCATGTCCAAACCCCATCTTAGTCCAGCCCATCCGAAAACAAGAGGCATATTTGTCCTGAGGCACAGCAGGAATTTGCTCCCCATCAGGGAACACAGGTGACTTCTGGGGGAGCCCAGGATGTGGGCAATGGCTCAGCCCACCCGCACCTCCTCGGACGCTCGCAGGATTCGCACTGGCCCAACATCCCTGACTTCATCTTGGATGCTCCCCAGCTGACCACGCAGCCAGAGAGCCAGGAAGAGAGCAGAGACAGGTGTAGGGATTTGCACCATGGGCAGGGAGCGTGTTTTGGGGCAGGGAGCACTCACTGCTGCCCTGCTCCAAGGCACCACAGCCCTGATCCGGATGTGGGCTCAGCAGGGTGGTTTTGGGAGGTGCTAGGTGTGGAATACCCCCCACCCCAAATCGCTCACAGGACCAGGTGAGGCCACCAGGGTCACAGGGCAGAGAGGTCTGGTCTGGTTCCCCACTGACCAGCAACCCACCGTCCTGAGACTGGGATGCACATCTCCAAAGCCAGGAGCCGAGGCACCTGCATGGTTCCCACACCACAGCCAGGCTCTCTGGCCATGAAGTTTCTGGATTTAACACAGATTTCCCTGTAATGGCACACAGTGGACACGTGTATACTATTTACAGCCTCAGAGACAGCATCATGCTCTCAGTTCAACACCACTTTACCCGACAGGCACAAAAAGCCTGCTGGGACCCAGAAGCAACAGTGACACCAATAACAAAGAATAACCCCAGGCCTGCAATAACGGGCAGCAACCGCTTGCTCGGCTGAATTTGGGACAGGATGGCCGGAAGGTTCCCGAGGGCTGGATCCGCCGGAGGAGGAGAGGGAACAGCCTGAGGAGGGGGCGTGGCCTTCTCGGCGCGCGCCGCCGGTGGGCGGGGCCGAGCCCGCAGCGGGGAACATGGCGGCGGCCCCGACTGCCCATCCCGGTCCCCCCCCCGACCGCCACCCCGCCGCCGGTACCTCCGCGTGCACGAACACGGCCTTGTCCCGCGCCGACTCCCGCAGGACACGCCGCACCCGCAGGTCCGACAGCGAGAAGGCGGCGGCGGCCCCGCCATTCTCATTCTCGTCCTCCGGCCGCTTCCTCTTCAACTGCGGGGTCCCCGCCATGGCGCGCGCGCGCGGGCAGGGACAACCCCCCGCGCACTGCGCATGCGCGGCTCCGCCAAACGCGCGACCTAAGAGCGCCCCCTGGGCGCCCGGAGGCCTCGCGCGCCCCTCCCTCCCTCCCCCGGCTCCTCCCACAAAACCCACGAACCGGGGATGGAGACGAAAATAAAAATCAGGAAAAACACCAGAATTTAAAACGGCTGCATTTTCGTAGTCCCGGCGATCCCGTGCAACGTCTACCACGCCTTGTCCTGCCCACAGCCCAGCAGGCGTCATGTCAGCTCAGTGGGGGTCCCGGGGGTGTCACAGCCCCCAAGGACAGGGAACACCAGTGCCATAAGGAGCTCTGGAGATCCCCACACCTACCCAATGTCGGAGCTTAGTGTTTGCATGATGGATGTCCCTGTCCCCGCCAGAGGGGTTTCAGCCACTGGAATGGAGGTCACATCACCAGCCCGCTGTCCCTCACAGAGGTGGGGAACTCTCCATTCTTGCTTCCCAGGTCTGCTCAGAGTGGCTCAGTGTGGTGGGTCCATCGGGACGTGGCTGCATCCAGACCTGGAGGTGACAGCTCTGTGATATCTGTGGGGATGCATCAGCCTGCTCCCAGCACTACTCCATCCCACTTGTGGAGCTCCGACACAGCTCCTGAAGGTCTGCAGAGAAGATGAGCCCCATTAGCAACCAATTAACCTAAAAATCAACTCTTTAAATAAACCTATGGCATCTGATCACTTCCCATGGTCCTTATCCCCGTGGTCCTTATCCCAACAGAGTGATGCCTGACCAGCATCCCAGAGGATACTCACAGCGCAGGACGGTGTCCCTGATCTGCCTGAAGCTGCTCTCCTTCAGCGCCATGGAGATGTAGTAGATGTTCCGCAGCTCCTTGGGGTACTCCCTGCGATCCACGCCCCTCAGCACCGGGATGGTGCGCCCGTTGGCCATGGGGGCCTCGGCCAGTGCCTGGTGCATCTGGAACTGGCACCAGGGGTCCCTCAGGAAGGCGGGGGTGATGAGCAGGACCCAGCAGTGGCTGCCCCGCACGGCGTCACACAGCTCCGTGCCCAGCGCGCTGCCCGCCGCCGCGTCCCGCAGCTGCAGGAAGCAGCGCAGGCTCTCGGGCTGCCCCTCCAGGTAGGACACCAGCTCCTCCACCAGCTCCAGGTCCCCCTCGCTGTGGCACACGCACACGTCGTAGCTCTTGCCCCAGCGGGGGCTGTCTGAGGCGCTGATGTCCGGCACTGGCACGGGCGACAGCGAGATGGAGCTGGCGGCTGAGGAGCTGGAGCTCTTGGCAGAGGAGGAGGAGGAAGGTGAGGATGAGTGGCTGGAGTTGAGGCTGCTCTCCACCAAACTGGGCTTGGGCTTGTGCAGGAGCCGCCTAAACCAGCCTGTGGAGTGAGACCACAGTGAGGTCTGGGGGGCTCAGCACCACCTGGGCTTCCCAAGCCAAGCATGGCCAGATTAGCGGGATGCCTCCAGGTGGGAAGGGCTGGGCAGGATCTCACCCTGATCCCCCAAAACCACCCTGGTCCCAAAGCCTCGGCTGCCACTGACACCTGGATGCTGTCACATCACGGAGGGGATGGAATCAGAGGGTTTATTCCCACACTCACCAGCCATAGCAGGCAGCACACTGCTCAGCTGCCGATGGCCAATGGGAAACCTCTCCTGGGAGCAGAAAAGAGGGATAAAAAAACGTAGATGAGGAGAGCAGAAATGGTTCTGTGGTGGTTCTCAGCCCCAGGAGCTCAGCAGGATCTGTTCCAGGGATGTAGAGCTCTGGGGTGTTCTCAAGCAGCCCCAAAATCACTCCCAGCAGGGTTTTCCACATCTGCATTCCCAAAATTTGCTGTGAAGAACCATTTGCCTGTGCTGGAGACACACACCTGCAGCGAGCAAGGCCGAGAGCTGATGGCTGGGAGAGACCCTCATTCCCAGCAGCAGGGCAAGGATCCTGTGGAAGGGAAAAGGATCAGCAGGGATCACCAGGGATGGACTGGCTGCTGGCAAACCAGAGACAGTGTGGGTGATGCCCAGAGCTGGGTATCCTTGATGCCATCTGCCATTCCTGCCTGTTCCCTGCCAGCTCCTGCCATCCCATTCCCTAGCATCGTGCTCCTGGCACCATCTGGGGTGCCCAGAGCCTCCCTGAGGGCACCCAAGAGCAGCAATAGGGGAAACAGCTGCTGTTTCCCACTGCTGGCATCACCCCTCCCAAAACTATACACCCCAAGTCACACTGAAGCCTATCCCCTACTCCAGAAACAGTGCAGGACTTGGAAAACATGGCAGGACCCCAGCACGCCCATGGAAACCACAGTGCCCCAGTGCATCTGGAACAATGAGCATGGACAGTGAACGGTGTGGGGGAAGTTTGGGAGATACCCACCTGGAATGCAGGGGTCTGGCACCACAGCAGGGAAGGGGGATGCATCAGCTCCTGGGTTTGTCAAGAAAAAAGATCTGGGATAACCTAGCTGGGAAAAGAGGGATAGAATGCAGTGTGTTCACTCTGGAGTCTGATAGGATCCACGGTGAACGGCAAGGCTGATCCATCCTTACAGCTTCCACATCTGGGAGTGCTTCCCAATGAAACTGCCCCGAGGTGGAAGGGAGGACAGGGGCAGCCACCAGCTTCCCAGGGACAGAGTGGAGGAGCTGCCCCGTCCCTCCAGTGCCCACTCCCCGGAGTGCCCCCGGCTGGCAGCAGCCCCAGCCTCGGCCGGGGCACATGAAAGTGAGCAGGGGAAGTGAGCCGGGACCGCGGGGAGGGGAAGCCAGGCCTGCCCAGGGCTCCCTCCCACATCCGCCACTGCCATCACTGCCTGGGCGTCACCGTGCCCAGCCCTCCCCGGCACCCGGACCCGCCCACTCCCTGCTTCCATCACTAAACACAGACACGTCCATGTCTGCCACTCCCGCCTCTTTTAAGGGTTAAATTTACCAGACAAGGCATTTTCCCCCCCTCAAAAATCCTCCCTGGATCTCTCCTTTCCCAGGTCACATCTGCCCATTGCTGCTGGTGGCAGCCACTGCCTTCAATCCCTAATCACCCTCAACCGCTCCAATGCCCGGCCATTCCTCCTCCATGCCCTGTGGGAGACGGGCTCCGAGTGAGTCCTGGTGCCGCCTCCCAGGGATTTTGGGGGGATCTCAAGGGGCTGCATGCCCACCCAGTTTCCTGACAGGATGTTCCTGGCAGGGGGCTGCCCAGATGTGTTCCATGCCGGGGGACAATGCAGTGACCTCTGAGGTGGACACTAAACCCACCATGTCTGAGCTGGTGGCCGGGGGTGATCCAGGAGGTGTCCCACACCCCCTGTGACACCGGGAGGTGGGTCACTGGAGGTCCAGCCCTGGTACTGAGCCTCTCCCACCTCACCCTGAATGACAGCAAAGCCCCTCTGACCTACAAGTGCCTGCAGAGGCTCCTGGCACCCCTGGGACCCCTGGAGAAGGCAGCCCTGGCACTCACACAGGAACATCTCCAAGGTGAGCAGGGGGAGGTCCTGAGCATGGAGATGGGTCAGCATCTCCCACCGTTCACCTGAAGCACTGATGGCCGTCACACCAGCACTGCACACAATACTGTGACTCCAACTGTGGGACCCCCACCCTGGAGGAGCTGGGCCAGGGCCCCACCAACGTGGGTCCTCAACTCTACCCCAGCAGGGAAATGGAACGGAATGGAATCCCACAATGGTTTGGGTTCAAAGGGACCTAAAGCTCATCTCATCTCACTTCGTCCCCTTGTGACCCACTTCCCATTAATCCCTGCCCTGACACTGCTGCCACCGCCCCAGAAACCAACTCCCTGCCCGAGGACGCGGCCCAGAGTCACCTGCCCGTGTGAGTCACCTCACCTGGAAACCCCCTCGAGCCCCAGACGGGGGACCTGAGCTAGGGTGAACCCACGAGTCCCGAGGGGCAGCACCTCCACCCGCATCAGCGATAACGTAACCATTCTTAAAGGAATAATTAAGAGCAATTAAGCAGGCACGGCTCGATTCACAGCGTGCCTGGACCCACCGGCACCACGCTGAAATCCCTGCAGCACGAATTTCAGGTCGGTCATCACGGGAAGCCCGCGGTTTGCGAGACTGCCTGGGGAACTGGGAAATGGTGAGGACAGGGTCAAACAAAAGTGGTCGGGTGAGAAAATAAAGCCGATTTCCCCCCTAAATACACGATCAACGTGCTTTCACTTATGGCGCCAACACAAAGCGATGCGTAGCTACCCAGAAGCCAAAGAATAGCTTTTCTCCCTGGAAAGCTGCAAATACACCCAAATTCCGACACGCAGATGCCTGAAAGGCATCGCAGCGGCCGCCCAGGGCCGTGCTCCACTTATACCTCGCAGGGCTGGAGACGCTGTCGCACAGACACGAACGCAGGTGGCGGCAGGGGTAACAGGGCACGGGGGCACCGCCAGGCCCACAAGAGCTGTCGCAGGCAGAGCAGTGTGAGTGGCGATGCCAGACCCGGCCGCTCACACCGGGACCGTCCCCTCACAGCGCACAGAGACGGCCCGTCCCTCACAGCGCACAGACACGGCCCGTCCCTCACAGCGCACAGACACGGCCCGTCCCTCACAGCGCACAGAGACGGCCCGTCCCTCACAGCGCACGGACACGGCCCGTCCCTCACGGCCCGCCCGCCCCTCACAGCTCCGCCGAGCCTCGCGAGACCTGCGCCGCCTTTCGCACGCCGGACCCCGCCGCTTCCGCTGGGAGCCCAAGGGAGGGCGGGGCGAGAGAGGGCGGGCCAATCCCCGCGGGAGGGGGCGTGGCCGGGCGCGAGGCGGCTGCGCGCGGCGCGGCGGCGTCTCCTCAATGGGGCCGCGCGCGCGGCGCCAGGTGCGTCCCGGGCGCGCGCGGCGGGGGCGGTCGCCATGGGGACGGGGCGGTTGCCACGGTGACAGCGGCCACCATGATATCGGAGGGGGGTCCCGTGGCCGCCGCCGTGAGGGGACGGGGCGGCCTCGGGGGGGGGGGGAGGAGCCCGAGGGGCCCGGGGATGAGCCCGAGGGGCCCGGGGATGAGCCCGAGGGGACCGGGGATGAGCCCGGGGGGCCCGGGGATGAGCCCGAGGGGACCGGGGATGAGCCCGAGGGGCCCGGGGATGAGCCCGGGGGGACCGGGGATGAGCCCGGGGGACCTCTGACGGCGTTGCGGGCGCTGCGGCCGTGCTGTGCCCACCCCCCGCGCCGCGCCCTCGCTCTCTATAAAAGCCCGTTTTCATGGATGTTCTCCCCCCGGGAAGGAGCCTCGGCCTCCTCCCCGCCCTCTGAGTGCCCGTGTCTTTGCTTTTCCCGCAGGTTTAGCGAGGAGGGGGCGCGGCGGAGAGGACAGGTAAGGCCTCGGGCATCCCTGGGGGTGTGAACGCCCTCCCCGCTTCCCTTCGCGGAGTCACTCCTGGAAAGCCGGCGGGCTCCCGTGGGAGCTCTAGGATACAGAGCTCTGCCGGGCTTTGCTGTGTCACTCCCTGTCCTTGCTCGTGGAAGCACGTGGAGGATCGAAGTGTTGAATGAAAACCTCTGGTGTGTTTTAACTCCCACCAGGTTCAGGGGGCTGAACCTGGAGTTCTTGGGGCGTGGGAGGAGCAGGGCTTGTCCTCCTCCATCCCACTGTCCCTGCAGCCCGTGCCCTTCTGGGGTGGTTCTGATCCACCTCCAATTGCAGATCCCACGTGGAGGGACAGAGCTTAGGAACTGGCCAGGGCCAGCTCAACTTCAGGCTGAAACACAGGGGCTCTAAAACATCTTATCCCAAAGCCACTGCATTGAGAGAGGAGCTCTGAATGACGCCCTCGCTTGTGGTGGTTCTGCTCAGCACTCAAAGAAGCTAAAAATAATGGGTGAGCAATGGATCTGTACTTGTTTCTCTATGGAATTGGCAGGGGCTGCTCTGGAGGAGCCCATCTTCCAGCACAGAGCTGGATCACTTGGCTTCAGCTTCAACATCCAGGTGTAGCTTCTCTTTTGTTGGGTGCTGAGCGTGGCGGTGATTTCGGCAGTGACTTCCCCATGAGGTGGTGGGGAAAACATCCCATTAACTTCCCTTTTTGGTTCTGCAGGTTGAGTGCTGTGGTCATGTTTTGTACAGTTAGGTTTTTGGAAATAAACACCCTGTGTAAGCCTCAGCCTTGGTTTGGCACCCTGTGTTCAGGTATTTGCTTTTACCTGGGATACACCTGGAGTTCCTACAGCTGGATATGTCTGTTAGACAGGGAATGGCTGTGCTTGGGTTCACCCAGTGCTGGTGGCTTGGCCATGGTTTAAAGGTGATGGTTCCTTGCTGGAAGGCTTTAGGACAAAGTGAGAGATTTGTGTCGTGTGGAGGGGGAAGGAGAACCCTCTTAGGTCTCTGGTAAAGGTGATGGAGACCAGGCTGGCACAGGGGAACAGGGCAGCTGAGCCAGGAATCCATGGAGTGTGATCTTTACAGACCCTGCAACTCCCTGTAGTCCAAATAGCTGGAACATTCCCGACATCTGGATAAGGCTGGAGAGACACTTATCTTGTAAGTGCCTGTGTCTCTCTCCTCCATGGCACCTGTGTTCCCAAGGGGATCCTGTGGTACCTGGGGTGTTTTTCCCCGTGGCAGTGCCAAGCTCCGAGGTAATTCCATTTAATTTAGGCTACCTCAGGTGTGCTGGCACCACCTGTCCCCTTGGGGAGCAGAGCTTCTCCCCAGGCCTGAAACCTGGAGGTTTCTGTTTCTTGGCTAAACCTTTATGGCTTGCTTTTAAGAGAAATAAGAACGTTTTTGGTTAGTAAGAGAAGTAAGAACTTTTTTCAGTCTGTATGTATAATGGATCTTTTGTTCCTTTTTGGCGCTCTGCGCTAAATAGAAATGAAGGTTGAAGGTTGTTATATCAGACAACCATTTCTTGGTGATTATAATTTTAAAGGTGTTTTTCCCTAAGTTCAAAATGACTTTTGAAAGGTCCTTATTGCTTTAGAGGCACTTAAAAACTGATTGGATGGCTCCACTCCTGCTGCTGATGGCCTGGGAATGTGTGGGGGGAGCGAGGTGGGAGTGGTGCTGAGGCAGGAGGAAGCAAACAGGGGAAGGCCAGTTTACAAGCCTTGATATTTGAATCTTAGCTGATAATTCACTACCCAAAGATAATATGAACTTGAATTATATCCAGTTTAGAATGTGTTCAGTGATGTTTAAGGAGGCAGGTGGTGAAAATCAGCTCTCTGAGGTGTTTTAATGATTTATTATTGAGCAACCTGGCCTAGTGGAAGGTGTCCTCCGTGGCATGGGGGTGGAACCAGATGGGCTTTAAGGTTCTGTCCAACCCAAAACATTTGCTGATTCCATTGTACCGTTTTCCAAGGGGGTCAGGAAGGAAAGGCTGCACACAGGGTGTGTCTGAGCATCTCCCAGAGTCTCTGTGCCCTGTTCTCATCATCCAGCGTTGAAAGCTTGTGGTTTCCTGGATTATTGGGATGATTTCTCACAGGATCTGTGCCAGACCTTGCAGCACAGCCGAGGTGTCCTACCTGCAAGGAGCTGCCCTGTGTCACCCGCTCTGCTGCCGGGGAGCAATTGCAGCACCTTGTTTGTAGGACAACCCCTCAAATCTCCCCAAGGCTGCAAAACCTGCAAAACCCTGTGATTTGGGGGTCAGCAGCTCTCCTTCAGCATTCCCTCGGGGCAAAAGCCTTGTGTCTAACAGAGGTTTTGCTGGACTTCTTATTACAAAAGCAAGAGAAAAAGAAAAAAGCAAGAGGAGGGTGAACAGTTCTGTCCGCTTTCATTTCCTTTGCATAGACTTATTTGGGAGAAGCAGCTTGGGAGAGGACTGTGTGCTGGCAGACCTTTTGTGTCTTGTGTCACAAGGCTGTTGAAAGAGTTCTCAGGCTCCACTTCCTTTCCGCGGGCTTTGAGGCTGTTTCCCAGCGCCTGCAGACGCACAGCGGGCTGGGAAAGCCTTCCCTCATCACCAGGGAATGAAACGCTCTCCGTGGCTTTTCGGAGCCAACAGAAATCTTTTTGTCTTTTCTTCCCTCCCACTGTTTCCCAAGCGGCAAGTTTGCTGACAGGCCTTGCTGGGAAGGAGGGGGAGCGCTGCTCCAAGGTCCGGGCTCTCCGGTGAAACGCGGCAGTGCCGGGACAGATCCCACCTGGCTGTGCAAAACAGCCCCGTGATTTTATGGTAAAGGAGGTGAAGGAAGTGGATGAGACGGTGGGGCGAAGTCCAGAGACAAAAACGTGCAATTCTCAGCCCAAAGGTGATCTGAGAACGATAACAAACCCGGGATTTATCCGCCTGTGCAAAGCTGGCTCTGCAAAAACCTGCTGTCCAGGTGGTGTCGTGGATGTGTAGTGACTTTGCCTGTGGTGATTTGTCTGCCATAGAAACTGGATGGCTTCTACGGTGAGCCTGGGCAAGGAAACGTTGTTGGAAGATGGAATGCCACCTGCAAAGAAGCCCAGGTAAATTTAATTATGCTCCAGTGAATTTCTCCTAACAAGAGCTTTTTCCTTTGCCTCGCTTTGTTCTTTAAGGATTGTGACCCGTGGCGCCCGCGGCCGTTTCGCTTCCTGATCCAAGGACCACGTGCTGGCTCTGGCTGTGCCCCGGGCCTCCTGTGGAACAAAGGCCTTCACGCCCACGATGTCCTTTTTTGGGAGTTTAACCCTCAGCCAGGGTGTGAGGTGGCACTCAAAGCTGTGTTTTACTGTCCTGTCTGCACGTGAGGTCAGGTCAGACACGGTGGTTGTGATGCTTCACTTGAGCTGGATGGTAGTTCTCAGGGAGTTACATAAATTAATGTAGTTGAGCTGCATGTAAAGGCTGAATAATTCTGCTCTGGAGGCTCCCCGTGCTAAGAAATAGGTCATGTTACAGTTCTGTGTGTGGGGACCTGAGTGGGGCACACCCACACTCCTGTCCAAGGCTGGGACTGGGGCTGCTGTGAGCTCAGAAGTTCAGGCATGAACTTGTGAACAAGCAGCTAATTCATCAGGGGAGTTGTGTCCCACTAATCTGACTTATTTATGAGCTCTGGAGGGCTGCAGGATAGTTCCTGTGTGGTCTCAAGGTTGTTCAGTGGCCATGGAATGAGCAGAAAAGAGGCCAGGAGATTATTTTTCCCTTGCTCAGGATATCAGGGCAGAAACAAGTGTATTTGTCAACAGGGAGTGGAATGCCTCTTTCAGAGATGTCATGCAGGACATTAAGACTTGGCTTTTCGTTGTTATTTTGGATTTCAGTCCCAATAGTGTTTTTATAGTAGCTCATTAGAGTGAATACTCATTTATTCCTTGTGTGTGAGGCTTGCAGTCCCCAAATGAAACCCTGTTTATCAGCACTGACAGTGGGGCCCTCCTCGAGGAAAGGGTTAAGGTGTCTGTTTGCATAGGCAGGAGCTGAGGGAAAGCAAAGCTCCATCTGTGTGGTGTCAGTTTCCTCTCCCCTTCTCACTAAATATCACGTGTTTGCTGATAAAACCCATTCCTTCCAAGCGAGCTGCTTCCCTGGGCTGCTGCTCCAATCCTCTGGGAAGCTGCAGCCGGGCCCCTGCTGCAGAAAAGCAGCTGGACACCAGGCAAGGCACAGGCGAGGAGCAGCAATACATGATCTGTGTCACGTTCTAAAGCACTGTGCAGGTGTAAAGCCAGGAAAACAGGGAAGATGGGATGAGGAGGAAGGAGAATACAGCCCTGCAGCTCTTTCATGTGACTCTGTATCTATCTGGGCTTCCAAAAGATTGGCCTGGAGCATCCCGCTGCAGTTGTGGGTGTCACAGGGAAGGGGTTGCTGGTGCAGTTGAGGGGGCTCAGCAAATAAGCTGTGAGGTGGGAAGGTCCCCTCCAGGGCAGAGCTGGGTGGAAGCCTTCCCTTCCTTCCTTCCTTCTGTGCTGGGATAGATGGAGCTGCTGTGTCCAGGCCCCCGTTCTGCACCTTGTTTGAACCAGGTGGTGGTCCCTCCCCACGTAGATCCCATCCATGCTTTGTCCCGGGATGTAGAGTGTGTGTCTCTCAGTCCTTAGTGCTCACCACACCTTTCCCAGGGCCTGCAGCCTTCCCTCAAGCTTCCAGGTAACTTGTATTAACAAGACTTCCCTTATTCCAAGTTCTCATTGGATTAGCTTTGCTTCAGAAGCATTCCAGGGCATCACAGACTTCCCCAGTAACTATCTTGGTAACAGACTGGATTCCCAAGTCTGTTGTAATTACATACCTAGTGCTGTCAGCATTTATGCTGCTGATCCATGAGCTACATGCTGTCTTATAGGGATACCGAGCTGCTCCTCTCGTCCTTTGTTTGTCAGAGGGCCCTAAGGGACATGTTGACTCCAGGTTCAGGTGGGGGGTACCTTCTTCACCTTCGGTTCGTGTGTCCCACCACCCCAGACACTCCTCCATCCATGGTGGTACCAGCTGTGCTCCCTTCTCCTCTTGCAGGAAGCTGTTGCCAAGCCTCAAAACCAAGAAGCCTCGGGAACTCGTTCTGGTGATTGGGACAGGAATTAGTGCTGCAGTTGCTCCCCAGGTCCCAGCACTGAAGTCTTGGAAGGGGCTGATCCAGGCCCTCCTAGATGCTGCTATTGACTTTGATCTCCTTGAAGATGAAGAGAGCAAACGATTCCAGAAGTGTCTCCATGAAGACAAGAACTTGGTTCATGTTGCCCATGACCTTATCCAGAAGCTGTCTCCGGTCAGTGTGCTGCAGCACTGCACAAATGTTCCTTGAGTGTAGGATTTGACTCTTGGAAATAGCCAGATTTGGTTCTCCAGCAATGGAGCCCCCATCCCCAACAATTTCTCTATGTACAAGGAAGTTACTGTGCCAGGTTCCTGAGGAACAGCTCTGCTGTGGACACAGATTTGGGGTATTTCACCAAGATGATCAGGGGATGGAGCCCCTCTGCTATGAGGAAAGGCTGAGAGAACTGAAGTTGTTCAGCCTGGAGAAGAGAAGGCTCTGGGGTGACCTAATTTTGGCCTCCCAGTGCCTGAAGGAGACAACAAGAAAGATGGAGAGGGACTTTTTACAAGGGCCTGGTGTGACAGGACAAGGGGGAGTGGCTTCCCACTGCCAGAGGGCAGGGTTAGATGGGATATTGGGAAGGAATTCTTGGCTGTGAGGGTGGGGAGGCC
>JAWWLV010000075.1:1568909-1587308 GCA_035041135.1 Platyrinchus mystaceus
TGTGTTCCCATACCCCAGATCCAGTGTCTCCAGTATCCCCCAGAGCACCCAGCCCCCGTTATCCCTATTATACCCCAGTTATCCCTGTTATCCCCCCACAATTCCCAGTATCCCTCAACCCCAGTTGTCCCCATTATCCCCCACTATTCCCACTATCCCCCCCAGCGCTCCCAATTCCCCCCTCCCCGCGCACGTGGCGCCCCCTGGCGGCGGGGCACGGATGGAGGGGGCAATCCGAGGGCGCGCGGGAACTGCGCACGCGCAGTACGGGGAAGGCGCCGCTGCCCCAAAGAGGCGTGGCCACGTCACTGGGGCGTGTCTTATGCCGGGGGCGGGGCTTGAGGCGGGGGCGGGGCCGCGGCAGTGCCCGTGCGTGGCGCATGCGCGGTAGGCGCGGCCGGGCCGTGTGAGCCGGGCCCGTCCCGCCCGTCCATCCCGGCCCGGCCCCGGTGAGTGCGGGGGGACCGGGGGCACCGGGGGCACCGGGGGAACCGGGGGGACCGGGGGGCACCGGGGGGACGGGGGGGGACCGGGGGCACCGGGGGGCACCGGGGGGGACCGGGGGGACCGGGGGAACCGGCGGGGACCGGGGGCACCGGGGGGACCGGGGGAACCGGGGGCGAGACACACATGGGGACACCCTGGGGAAACCAGCCCGGAGGGAATCGGAGACCTCCCACCTCACACACACACACGGGGACACCGGGAGCAGCCCTGAGGTAAAACGTGCCCCGCCCCGCATTCTGGGGTCACACAGAGCCCGGTGAGCGGGAGGAGGTTCTGCCTGTGAGCAGCGCCTTAAGAAACCTACAGGGCGGTTCTGGCCCCGCAGCTCAGGCCCCGCCGGGATTTGACTCGGAATAACCAAAATAACCCCCTTTTTTTGATAATTATTTTTAGTTGTTCGTGCCCTGCGCTGCGGCGGCACCACCGCCGTGCCGGGGCTCGTGGCTCCGGAGCTGCGGGAGCTGCTGCCGGGGAGCAGTGAGAGGGTCGAGTCCTGGTGGGAGAGCACGAGTTTTTTCCTTTGATTCCCTCGGTTTTATTTCTGTGTGCTTTCCAAGAGCTGTTCCGCAGAGCCCGTGGAATGAGCGAGACGGGTCCGCTCACAGGCCCTTGGGAGGAGGGTCGGAGGGCCGGGAATGCTGCGGGAGGTCACCAGGCTGCGATTGAAGCTGTAATTCCCGCTGTGCTCTCTTCCCGCAGGCTCCACCTGTTTCCCGTCTCTCCAGGATGAGAGAGGCCTGGGCCCGGCTCTCCCCCTCTCCCTGTAGTTGATAGTTTGGGAAGCAGAGGTGATGCTGGAGTCGAGATGGCCGACAGCGTGAGAACCTTCCTTCATGACCTCGTCAGGGTGAGCTCCGGGTCCCCATCCCTTCAGGAGCACCTTCCTTCCCAGGGAGCCCGGGAATTGAAGGAAAAGGGGCTCCAGGTGTATTTTAACACCGTTGTTTGGTGTGTCTGTTGCTGCTGAATCTCTGACAGGTTTTCCTTGGGCACAAATTAATGTATAATGTGTTGTTGTTATCATACTAATTTTCATTATTAAAATGTATAATATATATAAACTGTATAATAGATATAAAATATATAATATACATGAAGTATATAAATCATAAATATTATACATATAATAAAATATAAATAAAATGTATACTATATAAAACATTATATATATGAAATATTAAATATATAAAATATAAATAATATGTGTAATATGTACAAAATATACATATAAAATATATAAATAAAATGTATGATACATGTAAAATATATAGTATATATAAAATATATATAAAACATACTATACATTTCATATATACTTTACATTTATATAAATTCTATTGATACATGTTAATATATACATTATGTTAATATTACTGTTAATATATTAATATTACAGCTGATTATATTTAATATACCAAAAGTATTATTACTGATACTATTATGCAATATATATATTATGGATATATAAAAAATAATAATAAGCAATATTATATATATTATATTATAAGTTAATAATATATTATAATTATGACCATGGCAGCTCTGTCCTAGCAATAAGGTCTGTGTGAACTTGCTGCTCCCACCCTGCCTTCCGTCATCCAGGGGTAAATACAGCCTTAAAAACTGTGCTGTGGCACTGAGCAACAGCTCATGTCCAGAAGTAACTTGTGTTGGGAAACTCACTGGGTTTGATCAGACACCTATGGTGGGAGGAGTTATGTCCTTTCCTGGTGCTTCCACACCATCTTTCCTACGTGAAGTAAAGGAAAACTTCTGGGCATATTCCTGGTAATAGGTTTGCACTGATATGGCTGGTGGGAGGATGTTTCTGGGATAAGGACAGATGCTTTTATTTGTGAAGGAATGAGCATCAAACCAATATGTACAGTCAGACTTTGCACATCCCAGATATTTGTGTAATTCCACTTTATTGGCCTCAAAGTGCTGGCAGTGGATGAGGGTCCACCTGCCAGATAGGGCTGGGAGAGATCTGACTCTTTGGCTCTTGCCAGGGTTATAAATAGTGCAGACTGGAAGAGAAATCACACCTTTACAGAAAAATTACTGCTGGTCCTGGAAATGCTGGAATGAGCAGTGATTTAGGTCACCAGGCCATGGAAAAGAGGTGGTGTTGCTTCTCCAGGCCTTGGCTCTGGCTGAGCTGGGTGCTGCTTACCCAGGGAGCTGGGCCAGCCATGGAACCAGGAGGGCTCTGATGGCACATCCCATTCCTCCTCTCTCCTTGTGCTGCAGGGAATTAAGGACTCCATCTGGGGCATCTGCACCATCTCCAAGCTGGACGCCCGGATCCAGCAGAAAAGGGAAGAGCAGAGGCGCAGGAGAGCCAACAGCGCACTGGCCCAGCGGAGGTTTCACATGGAAGAGAAGAAGCAAGAGAAGTGAGTACAGGGCCTGGCCAGTCAGAAGTGGGGTCATTCCCTTCTCCTCTGGTAGCCAGAGCCAATAAATGGGAAAAACGTGGCGTGAAACTCCCGTTTTCCACTGCGTAATGAAGCTGGAGCTGGAGCTGTGAGATAAGAAGTCGGACCTTTTATGTTGTTTAATAATTAGTTTGAATTGCCACAGGAAGGTGTGGAGCTGTGCACACTGAAAGAACGTGGATTTATGGGTTTCTTTTCCTCCTGAATCCTCGTGCCACCTCAGATTCATGTTTTTTCTGGTAGTCAGGGAAGAAAGCAGCAGCTCAGATCCATCTCTTTTCCCCAGGCCTGCAGTGTGTGGAGCTGCAGAATCTCAGTGGCTCTGGGAATGCCAGAATTATCTCCACGTGGGAGCAAAGAGCATCTGTTCCCATGTCTGAGTCCCAAACTGCGCTGGGATGTGTCTCTGCTGCCCTGATTACACTGGGCTGGCACCTCATAAGGTGTTTTTGGGAATGTTTGAGACACTTCCCAATTTTTCTGCCCAGCTGGGTGGTAGGCTGGCTGAAAGGGTAAAGAAGAGTCTCCCTTGATCCCAGTCCTCCCTAGGGGTTCGCACATGGGCTGCCCTTGAGGAGTAATATAGATTTTAGGGGCACTAAACAGCTGAATTTTGCTGGTTTCCATTGTAACAAAGTCCCTTTGGTAGCAGGAGCCGACTGGGAAAGTGCTGCAGAGTCCCACAGAGCTGCTCATGTGTGTCCAAATAGCGACACCAAAACCACCCTGAGCTGAAACGGTCTCTGCTGAGACCAAAAAACACCCAAAACTCTCTCATTTTATTGTGGTAAGAGTTTAAGGAGAATGATGCCTGAGATCTCCAATAAATGCTTAAAAATCTGGAAGAAAGCTTTGCTTTTCTTCCATTTCAGTGCAGACTGTGGGAGTTAATAAAGGCTGAAAGTCTCCCTGTTGTAAATCTTGTAGAGACCTGGTGTGAGTCTGCGTGGGGATTCCTTCCAGGATTCCCCTGTTCGGATAAAATCAGGTGCACCACTGTCGTGGAGCTGGATCCTGGAGACATTTCCAAGGTGTCCAAGTGTGGGGCAGAAGCTTTGTCCAGGTTCTGGGACGTTAACAGGTCTCTCTCCTGCAGTGAACCCCGGATAGTGAGCCGGATATTTCAGTGTTGTGCCTGGAACGGAGGTGTCTTCTGGGTACGTGGAGACTTCTTATTTTTCATGTGTTTTATTTTAAAACCCCTGTGAAAACCATGTCCTGCTCCAGCCCTCATGCTGAGAGGGGTGAGAGCTGTTGGTGTGGCAGCAGGAATTGCTGGATGTTCCCATCCCAGTGCTGTATTTTAGGGGATTCACTCTGGGATAGAGGACCATAGGCTCACTCAGGAGACCCACACATGAACCCATGAGCTGCTTTTCCAGCTCTTCACCAAAATATTAAACTTCTGCTCTGCTGCAGCCTGGGATACTGCTTTATCAATTGGATATTGATGTCCTAAAGACATTTCCTTGGCTTTGACCTTCCCATGGCTGTATCATGAGGCTGATCCTAATGGAGATGACACTTTGCAGCCTCATAAATCACCGGCTTTGTTTTCCCATTACACTGAGGCAGAGTACAAGGGATGTTCGAGTGCTCAGCTGTAGACTGTGGCTGTATTTAAGCAGAGATCCTTGTTCCTCTGTATTTATGGATCACCAGGGGAGGAGAGGCACATCTGCCTTCGGATTCGTGGCCACAGGAGCACAGAAATGACCGTGCAGAGCCTCCCTGAGAACCCTTGTTGTTTGTTTTTCCCTGCAGCTGAGTCTCTTCTTGTTCTACCGAGTGTTCATCCCCGTCCTTCAGTCGGTCACGGCGCAGATCATCGGTGGGTGCCTTTCCCCTCTGGGTGTTCTGGGGTGCTGAGCAACCCATGGATGAGTTTTGGGGGTCCTGACACCCATTGAGCTGTTCCTCTTTCTCCCTGTACCAACCCATCCCATCACTAATTGTTCAGTAGAACAAGCCAGCCATGGATCGCCCCGCTTGACAACCTGTGTGTTTTGGGGATCCAGCCCGGGGGTTTTACCTCTCAAAACACATTTGTTGGTGTATTTTTGCAATTAAATAAAAAATCAAGTGGGTGGAAATGTGCTTTTAGAGACATTTAAAGCACTGCAGTCAGGAGAAATTCCCCGGAGGCTCTGCCAGAGAGCTTTTGGAGGCTCCACTGGTTCCTTACGTGTGTCCCTGTCTCTCTCCTGAAGGTGACCCATCCTTACACGGCGATGTCTGGTCCTGGCTGGAGTTCATCCTCACCTCCATTTTCAGCGCTCTCTGGGTCCTGCCCCTCTTTGTGCTCAGTAAGGTTGTCAATGCCATCTGGTTCCAGGTACGTGACAGGAACCTGGGCCCTGCCTTGGGCAAACGGGGAGAGTTTCCTCACTGGGTGGTGTGGGGGCACGAGATGAAACCCCCTCCCCAAAGTGGGCTCTGGGCAGGCAAAAGCAGCTCAATAACATCATCCCGGATTTAATTTCCCTGAAGTTCTTCTTGAGCCCCCTTTCCTTAAGTCCCCCTCTCTGGCAGGACATTGCAGACCTGGCGTTTGAGGTGTCAGGCAGGAAGCCTCACCCCTTCCCCAGCGTCAGCAAAATCATCGCAGACATGCTGTTCAACCTCCTGCTGCAGGCGCTTTTCCTCATCCAGGTGAGAGGAGACACCAGGGAACCGCTGTGCTCCACCCCGAGTGGCCCCCTGTGGTTGTTGCCCCCAAATCCTGAGTGTCCCCCAGTCCCCTGCTCCTTTTCCGTCCCAGGGAATGATCGTGAGCCTGTTCCCCATCGACCTCGTTGGGCAGCTGATTAGCCTCCTCCACATGTCGCTGCTCTACTCGCTCTACTGCTTCGAGTACCGCTGGTTTAACAAAGGTGAGGGGCTTGACCTGGACTGAGGGTTTCTCTACTCAAGGAATGTCCAATTCTGGCATTAGAGGCTGATTTTCCATCAGTTTTTATATGGATTGAAGAGTAAACATGAGCCAGCAGTGTGCTCAGGTGGCCAAGAAGGCCGATGGCACCTGTCCCAGCCATAGTGCGGCCACAGGACCAGGGCAGTGCTGGGCACTGCTGAGGCACCTTGAGTGCTGGGTTCTCACTGCAAGAGAGACACTGAGGGGCTGGAGCATGTCCAGAGATGAGAGCAGAGGTGGGGAAGGGTCTGGAGCACAAGTCTGATGAGCAGCTGAGGGGGGCTCTGCCTGGAGAAAAGGAGGCTCAGGGAGGATCTTCTTGCTCTCTGCAACTCTCTGACGGGAGGGGGGAGCCAGGTGGGGGTCAGGCTCTGCTCCCAGGGAACAAGGGACAGGACAAGGTGAAACGGCCTCAAGCTGTGCCAGGGGAGGGTCAGGTTGAACATCAGGAGGAATTTCTTCATGGAAAGGGTTGTCAGGCATTGGAAGGGGCTGCCAAGGAAGATGGTGGAGTCCTCATCTCTGGAGGTCACAGGTTGGACTTGATGGTTTTGGAGCTCTTTTCCAGCCCAGTGGGTTCTGTGGTTCTGTACTGAGGGTCTCCCCTCCCTGTGGGTCCATTCCCATGGGGTTTTCCCCTCCACAGGAATCGAAATGCACCAACGGTTGTCAAACATCGAGAGGAACTGGCCCTACTACTTCGGCTTCGGGCTACCACTGGCATTTCTCACGGCCATGCAGTCCTCCTACATCATCAGGTGGGAAGGAACTCTGGCCCCTCCTCCTCCTCTGAC
Source organism: Platyrinchus mystaceus (assembly GCA_035041135.1). Taxonomy (NCBI): domain Eukaryota; kingdom Metazoa; phylum Chordata; class Aves; order Passeriformes; family Tyrannidae; genus Platyrinchus; species Platyrinchus mystaceus. The sequence goes on from JAWWLV010000075.1 coordinate 1,575,566, forward strand.
ACCCACCAGACCCACCGAGTGCCTCGGATTTGATTTTATTATATTTTTCCCTTGCAGTGGTTGCCTCTTTTCCATCCTTTTCCCTCTCTTCATCATCAGCGCCAACGAAGCCAGGACCCCCGGCAAAACCTAGTGAGTATCTGCTCCTCCCAGACCGGCTGCCGCCTTCCAACAATGCTCCCAAAACCCCGGGGGGCTGCTCCCTGCGTCGGGAGCTGATGGACTCTCTTCCCTTGCAGCCACTTCCAGCTCCGCCTCTTCTCCTTGGTGGTTTTCCTCAGCAACAGACTCTTTCACAAGACCGTTTACCTTCAGTCCGCCCTGAGTGGTGCTTCCTCCTCTCCTTCCTCCTCCTCCTCCTCGCCCTCCCCCGCCAAACACGCGGCTGCTCCGGGGCACTGAGCCGCCACCGCTCCCCGGGGAGGGGGGACACCGCGGGCCTCTCCGCGCCCCCAGGGACAGGCAGGACCCAGCCTGACGAGGCGTCGCTGTCGATTCTGCATCTCGGGGCGGGGGAAATCTGGGTTTTTAACACCTTTGTGAGTTTGCAGGGGCCGGGTCGTGCCCTGCGCTTGTTTTATAGCGACTTTTTTGTACGCCTTTCCCGTGCCATGTCCCCGCCCCCGGGCCAGTGGGGCGGACCCCCCACGCCCCGTTCTGCCGTTGTGTCCCCCCCGTGTTCCCGCTGCCCTTCGTCCCCCTTCCCGCTCCCTCCATGTGCCCAAACTCAGGTCGCGGGAGGGGGGGGCGGGTATTTTTGGGAGTCCCCGCTGCCGTCGAGCACAGTGTGCCCCCCCCTCCCTCCCCGTGCATGTACCGTTTCTGTCGGGTCGGGGAAGGAACCGGTGATGACGTTCAAAACACCCCTTTGGATATTTTGGGCCGGTTTATCAACTTTTCTCTAGTATTTTCACACTGAAACATTAAAACGAAGAAATCACGAGTTCTCAGCCGTCCCGGGCCTGCCCCTGTGTTTAATGCGGGCGGGGAGGTTTCCCCTGGGCGGAGGGGGTTCCCCTGGGCCGGGGGTTCCCCTGGGCGGAGGGGGTTCCTCTGGGCCGGGGAGGTTTCCCCTGGGCGGAGGGAGTTCCCCTGGGCGGAGGGGGTTCCCCTGGGCTGGGGGTTCCCCTGGGCCGGGGAGGTTTCCCCTGGGCCGGGGGGGTTCCCCTGGGCCGGGGGGGTTCCCCTGGGCTGGGGGATCCCCTGGGCGGAGGGGGTTCCCCTGGGCCGGGGGTTCCCCTGGGCCGGGGGTTCCCCTGGGCGGAGGGGGTTCCCCTGGGCCGGGGGTTCCCCTGGGCCGGGGGGGTTCCCGTGGGCCGGGGGTTCCCCTGGGCCGGGGGTTCCCCTGGGCCGGGGGTTTCACTCCGTCAGCCTCCGGCTGTTCCCCCCGGCACCGCCCACGTGGCGCCGCCACCCGCTTCCCCTTCCGCCCACGTGACGCGCCCCAAGCCGGGACGGACACGTCACGGCTCGCTCCCCGCCGGCCCCGCCCACCCCGCGCTTCACCAATCGGAAGGCGCCGTGAGCGGAGAGCCCCGCCCCGCAGCTGCGCCGGCGGCACCTCAGCCAATGAGAGCGGTCGGTTCTGGAGTGGCGTGTGCGAGGCCCAATGGGGAGCGGGGGCGGGCGGGGCTGGCGGCGGCGGCGGTGAGGGCAGGGCGGCTGCGCGGGGCGGATGGAGCGGGCGGAGCGGCCGCGCTGAGGGACCGGCGGGACGGGCTGAGCGGGTGAGTGAGGGCGGCGGGACCGGCCGGGACGGCTGAGCGGGTGAGTGAGGGCGGCGGGACCGGCGGGACGGCTGAGCGGGTGAGTGAGGGCGGCGGGGGGCAGCGGGGCCGGGCGGGGCGGGCTGGGCGCTGTTGGGCGCCTGGGCTGCGCGGGGAGAGGCAGCTCTGGGGTGAGAGGTACCTGGGGCTGCGGGGGGAAGGGTGTCTGGCTCTGAGGGGAGTGAGGGGTTCTGGAGTGCCCAGCTCTGTGGGACCCTTGGTTTGGGGTGGGTGCCGCCGTGGGATGAGCCCCGCGCGTGTGGGTGGGATGGTGTTGTTTGTGAGGGGCTGGAGCCGTGCGGGGTCGGGGGTGTGCGGGGGGTGCTCTGTGTCACCGGGAGCTCTGAACGGTCCCGCCGGGGCAGAGCAGAAATCATCTGCCCCCTGCTGTCATCAGCTCCTTCATTGCCGCGGGCCATCCAGGAAATACCCACCGCACGGGGTTATTCTGCACCAGTGCCCAGTGTGTACCCGTGGGAAGCACTTCCAGGGCACAGGAAGGTTTCCTTCAGGCGCAGTGTGTTTGATTTTTTTTTTTTTTTTAAATCTCGGCCCATCCCAACGGTGTTGTAGCTCATAGACCCTGAACTGGGGATCTACTCACCTGGGACTGAGCCTGTCCGGGGCAGCGGGAGGGGTTTTCCTCATTGATTAGGTTAAAGAAGGATTTTAAAGAAATCTGAACGTTTTCAAGGGTAGAAAGATGTTAAAGCTGTTGTTCTCTAGTCACAGTTTCACTTCCTTGTGTTTGACCCCAGATTTCTCTGGCTTTTGCTCCACCCAGGGAGGTTGAATTAAACAGCCACGTTGTCTGGTGTGAGCAAAGATTTACTCTCCTTGTCCACATTAACAAACCACATCTATGTATTTAACAAATAATTCAAAGTGGGAGCAACCAGGGGCTGTTTGTACTTGCTGCATGTGAGAAAAAACACCAATTTCTTGCTTTCTCCATGAGTTATATTTTTCATGCATCACTTGCAGGTGGTGGTTAAACTCCAGAGAGCAGCCAGGGGGGAGGCAGAGGCTTTGCTCAAAGCTTACACTTGGGTTTGCAGAGGCCTTGCTCAAAGCTTACACAGGGGTTTTGTTCTGTGCACAGAGAAGCAGGCACATCCTCTGCCCCACAGAAGTTCTGGGCTCTGTGAAGGGAGGAAAACTGGCCAGGAGTTGGGGTGACTGCTCAGGTGAGGATGGGAGGGAAGGGAGACACAAGCACCTGGCAGGGCTCAAGGGTGGGCAGGAATGGGGGTTAAAGTCCGAGTTCATGAGGCCTTCAGGGGTCTGAGTCGCTCCTGTTTGTGTCCAGGTGTTCCAGGATCCTCAGGCTCTGCCTTGGATGTGAAAAATGACCAAGCTGGGGTTTCTCCGGCTCTCCTATGAGAAGCAGGACACGCTGCTCAAGCTCCTTATCCTGTCCATGGCAGCTGTGCTCTGTAAGTCTGTGTCCTCAGGGATGGCTCCTGGTGCCCTCAGAGGAGACCCCAGGGTGGAGCTGTGTCTGCTCCTTCTTCTCTTTTCATTCAGGCTGTGAAGTTTTCACGTGCCTTTAAACCACACCATAATCCTTCTGTGCCTTTTCCTTTGAAAACTGCCTCTTTCTTTACCTTCCCATTGACCGATTTAATACAAAAATTGTTTTAATCCAGCAAAGAGGCAGGACAGCCAAACTTGGGGAGCTCTGTGTGTTCACTCTGCCCCTTCTTTGTGTTTGCAGCTTTCTCCACAAGGCTCTTTTCCGTCTTAAGATTTGAAAGTGTCATCCATGAATTTGACCCGTAAGTTCTTCTCAGATCCTGTTGGGTTTTTCCTCTCCTGGAGCATGTGGAATTCAGGTGGTGTGTGCCTGGCTCAGTTAATTCTCATGGAGGATGTGGGATTTGGAGGGCAGGTTTCAGTGCAGCTTGGTTTTCCTTTTCCACAGCCAAAATTTACTCAGTACCCAGGGCTCTTCCTGCAGCCTGGATCCAGGAATGGCCTGCCATTGCTTTTCTGCTGGAATGGGGTTATTCCCTGCCTGGGTGCAGCAGGAGAGAGGGCTCCTGGGACAGTCTGTGTCTGTGTCCCAGGCTTGACACTGATTAAATCAGTCCCAAGGGAGACTGTTACCTTTGCAAATCCACTTTTAACTCCCCTGGGAGGAGGGAGGAACCTTTGCAGCCAAGTTGAGGGAAACTGGGCTGGTTCCCTCTGCGTGGCACACCTGGGATGAGCCCTCACAGCGCCTCGTCACCCATACAGGTACTTCAACTACCGCACCACCCGCTTCCTGGCCGAGGAGGGCTTCTACAAATTCCACAACTGGTTTGATGACCGAGCGTGGTACCCCCTGGGCAGGATCATCGGGGGCACCATTTACCCAGGTGAAGCTTCTGCCGAGCCAAAACACAGCTGGCACAAGGGAAAATCTGGAGAGGGGTGGGGGGTGCCCATGGAGCTCATCTCTGAGTGCCAGCTGGGACAGAGGGGAGCTCGGGAATGCATCCTGGGCAGCAGCTCCCTCCTGGCCAGGCTTTGGAGCGCCCTGAGGCAGATGTGTCCGTGCTGCAGGTTTGATGATCACGTCGGCAGCGATCTACCATGTGCTGCACTTCTTCCACATCACCATCGACATCCGCAATGTCTGCGTGTTCCTGGCCCCCCTCTTCTCCTCCTTCACCACCATCGTGACTTACCACCTCACCAAAGAGCTCAAGGTATGGGGACCACCGGGGTGCCCCTCACAGGCTTGGGCTTTAGCGAGGAGCAGGGGCTCTTTGCTCTTTAGGAGAGCAGCTGGGTCGGAGTCTTGGAGGTGACCACCACGCTTCTCAAAACCCTCACCTCCTGGGAAGTGGGAGATCTTTTCAAAACTTCGTTTCCACACTCAGTTTTTATTCCTTTGAGTAACAAAGCCCCTAACCCCCAATGTTTCCCCCCGGCTGTGTTTTTCCCAGGATGCAGGGGCAGGGCTCCTCGCTGCCGCCATGATCGCGGTGGTGCCCGGGTACATCTCTCGATCCGTCGCCGGCTCCTACGATAACGAAGGTGAGTTTGTGACCCTTGGGGAAACCCTAAGGACTGCTGGGAAATGGAAAGTGATGATAAAGGTGCTGCAGGGCACGATAGAGGACCAGGGAGCCCTGCCAGGTTTGTGCCGTACAAACTCGACTGATCAGAGATCTGAGGTGTTTCTCGCCCATGCGGGGAAGAAGAGGGAGTGTTTCCCAACTCTAGCAGTGGGTGTACCCTGTTGCCAGTATCCTTGTTTGCCAATCAGAAAGGGTTTTGCCACCTCCACAAACTCCACCTGGGAATGGAGCTACTGCGTGATTCCCCCATGCTTTTATCTCCATTCTGGGAGTGACTGGCAAAGACAGGAATCTCACTGTCAGTGCCTGGGGCAGAGCAGGATCCAGGTTCCTTTCCAGTAGCTGGGCTTTTGGGGGCTGTGTAAGGAGTTCTTCCAGCTGGTGTGGCTGGAAGGAGCCATGTGAGCTGTTACCTGGAGTGAGACACAAACCCTGCAGTGTTTCGGTCTTGAAATTGGAGATGAAACACTTCTCCCAGGCTTCTTTTTGTACAAGGTGCTCTTCCACCTCCTAATGGAACACTAAAAGCATTTATATGTATATTTTTAATGGATTGAGTGCTCTGTTGCACCCCAGGGGTGACATTAAACCCTTCTGGTCCTCCCACAGGTATTGCCATATTCTGCATGCTCTTGACCTACTACATGTGGATCAAAGCTGTCAAAACTGGCTCCATCTACTGGGCAGCCATGTGTGCCCTGGCCTATTTCTACATGGTGAGTGTCCCCTCTCCCCGTGCCGGAGTGATCCGGACTCCAAGGTCCCTCTGCTTATGGAGATGGGAATCCACAGCATGCCATTCCTGTGGCTGTGTGTCCAGGGAGCTGGAACCTCCATGGAGGTGGAAATGGAGCAGGTGCTTACTTTATTCATTTCCACTTCCCAAACTAGTGGGTTTTGTGTGAGGTTTTATTAGTAATGTTGAAAAATCTATTTTTCTGCCTGCTAGGATGTCAAGGATGCCCTTAGAGCACATCCCAGCTGGCATTGCCACTGGGTGAAAATCCTGCCTGTGATCCCAGGAAAACCAAAACCTGCCACGTTTCACTTTTGTATCTGTTCAGTCCTGGAACTTGTAGGTCTGTCTGGTTTGTGTCTCACAGGTCTCCTCATGGGGTGGCTACGTCTTCCTGATCAACCTCATCCCCCTGCACGTCCTGGTGCTGATGCTGACTGGGCGCTTCTCCCACAGGATCTACGTAGCCTATTGCACAGTCTACTGCTTGGGAACCATCCTCTCCATGCAGATCTCCTTTGTTGGCTTCCAGGTGGGTGCCAGGAGGATTTGCACACTCAGGGGTGGATTGTAACAGAATAGCAGCGTGCTGGCACCTGGTTTCCCTTCTTGCTTTGCAGTTGTAAGTGGGTGCTGGCTCCTTATTCCAGCTCTCGTGATGCTGATTCCTTGCCACCTTTGGCACAATGACCTTTTGGAGGTGCTGGATGACTTTCAAAGCTGCTGATAACCTTCATGGCACTGGTTACCTGCCATAAAAATATCTTTGGTTTTGGTGAAGGAAACACTTGTACCATTGTGTGTCTTGGTGTGGCAGGAAACGTGCCTGCCTAGCTCATGTTTCCGAGAGAATCCAGTTAACTTTCCATGTGGATTCTTATCAAAATCAAAGCGGATGTAGGGAAGGGACTTGTGCCAGCTGTGCCAACCACAGGGAGGGCACATCTGAACATTTTCCTGTGACTTTGGCAGTGATTGTGCCGAGAAGTGATTTGTGAAAAAAGCTGATAGTGGGTGCAAACTTGTTCTGCTCTGTGCCTGACCCTGCCCTGCCCTGCTCCCAGCCCGTCCTATCCTCGGAGCACATGGCTGCCCTCGGAGTTTTCGGCTTGTGCCAGATCCATGCCTTTGTGGACTACCTCAGGAGCAAGCTGAACCCCCAGCAGTTCGAAATCCTCTTCAGGAGTGTCATTTCCCTGGTCGGCTTCGTCCTCCTTAGCATTGGCGCCGTACTGATGCTCACAGGTAGCTCGGGACTGAGGCCATAATGAAGGTGTTGCACCCCCTTTCCTTGCTTCCAAGGGCATGGAATTTGTCCATCCTAACTCCATGTTGCTGTGGTGTCAGTGCCTGTGAGCCCCTTTGAAGGGGGAGGCTGGGACCTGCCCGAACTTGTGAGTTAGCAGGGAATATTTAAGCAGCAGCTGCAGGATCTGAGGGGCAGAGACGCTGGGGTGGTGCTGCAGATACTGAACCTTGCTCAGTAGGAGCAAAGAGATGCCCAAAACAGAGGTTGGGTGGAGAGGAGGGTTTTTAGGGTAAAATTGCCTTTTATTTCCTTTTTAAAATGGCAGGTTTGAGTAATAGGTTGAACAAGGTCTGGGGTTGCTCATTCAGCCTCACGTGCTTCCCCAGGAAAGCGTGTGTTGGCATTGCCGGTTACTCTCTGCTGGATCCAAAGAGGATTTGTTTTCTCTTTCCTAGGGAAGATCTCCCCATGGACGGGGCGTTTCTACTCCCTGCTGGACCCTTCCTATGCCAAGAACAACATCCCCATCATCGCCTCTGTCTCCGAGCACCAGCCCACCACCTGGTCCTCCTACTACTTCGACCTGCAGCTCCTGGTGTTCATGTTCCCGGGTGAGTCGCCAGCCCTGAGTTATTCACCAGAGGGTTTGTCCTGCCTCTCCTGGGGTGCTGAGCCTGGGGGGAGTGCTGTGTGCCTGGTTTTATGTCATTTCTAAGCTGTCCTGTGTCTCTCCTCCACACAGTCGGTCTCTATTACTGCTTCAGCAACCTCTCGGACGCCCGGATCTTCATCATCATGTACGGCGTGACCAGCATGTACTTCTCGGCTGTCATGGTGAGGGCTGCAGCCTCCTGGCTTCTAACAAAGCTGATTCATTTTTCTGAACTTGAGGATGATTCTTTTCCCCTGAGGGTTCTTCTCCCTTCCCTTAGTATTGGTTTTTTGCCCCTCTGTGCAGCGAAGTTGCAAAACTCACCGGTTTGGGTGTTACTTTCCTCAGGCCAGTGCCACCCACCGGTCGCTGTGCCCTGTGCCCTCAAGCTGAGCTGAAAACCCAGCCAAATTCTCCGGGTTTCCAAGCAGGGACTGCTGCCAAATGGCTGCCAATAAACCCATTTCCACTCTTCCTTTGGCACGCCAAGCCCTAAATGTGGTTGAGCTGTGGCATCTACTAATCTTTGCCTCCACCTGAGATTCGTGATCGAGGTCACTTCAGCACGGTGGCCTGTTTTGAGTGTCCAAGATTGTGGCAGTTCCCCACTAGAAAAATCAGCCACAAGGCTGATGTATTCACAGAATTTGAGGTGCTGGATTAGGAATGGCATCAGATTCTCTCTTCTCTTGGATCTCTGCCTGGATTCCTTCTCCGACAGTTCTGCTGTTGCCATAGGTGCGTCTCATGCTGGTGCTGGCCCCAGTGATGTGCATCCTGTCCGGCATCGGGGTCTCCCAGGTGTTGTCCACCTACATGAAGAACCTGGACATCAGCCGGCCGGATAAGAAGAGCAAAAAGCAGCAGGACTCCACCTACCCCATCAAGAATGAGGTGCGTGCCGGGCCGGCTCGGGAGAACGCCTGGTCCTGGCAGGACCGAGTGTGGGAGGCTGATGGCCTCGTCCCTCCAGCGCTGAGACCCTGGGCTGCTCCCACAGGTTGCCAGCGGCATGATCCTGGTCATGGCCTTCTTCCTGATCACTTACACCTTCCACTCCACCTGGGTGACCAGCGAGGCCTATTCCTCCCCCTCCATTGTGCTCTCTGCCCGCGGTGGGGATGGCAGCAGGATCATCTTCGATGACTTCAGAGAAGCTTATTACTGGCTGCGGCACAACACACCGGAGGTACACAGGGGGGTTGGGGTGCTGGGGACCCAATGTTTTCCACTGAGGCGCTGACAGCACGGCCTGTGTTTGGGTGTAGGATGCAAAGGTGATGTCCTGGTGGGACTATGGGTACCAGATCACTGCCATGGCCAACCGGACCATCCTAGTGGATAACAACACTTGGAACAACACGCACATCTCCCGCGTCGGCCAGGTGGGTCCTTCTCTCACCCGCTGCCTTGCCTGGTCTTTCTGGGCACCACATGTTGTGGCTGATGCTGTGTTTGCCCCAGGCCATGGCATCAACAGAGGAGAAAGCCTACGAGATCATGAGGGAGCTGGACGTCAGCTACGTGCTGGTCATCTTCGGCGGCCTCACCGGCTACTCGTCCGATGGTAAGATCGCGCTCTGAGCTGGGTCAGACCTATCTGGGCATGCTGGTGCCAGAGTCCCACCTCCAGCCAGGGCTGTGGAGTGGAAATGGTGCCAGAATGCTCCTCTCTGGACCTGCATATACCTTCTTAGCTCTCCCTCAACTCAGCTTCTTGCTCTTGGCCACCCAAATCAATCCATCTCCTCACTCCTGACCCTCCCAGCTCAGCTTGACTCCTCATTCTTTTGCCTGAACTCAACTCTTTGTTCTTTCACCGCAACTCAACCCCTTGCTCTTGGCCACCCAAATTAACTCCAGTCCTCATTCTTTGCCCCTTAACTTAACTCATTGCCTCTGGCCTCCAGTTCAACTCAAACCCTTGCTCTTGGCAACTCAACTCATTTTTTTACCCCAACTCAACGCCTCACTCTCTGCCCCCCAACTCTCTGCTCTCCACCTTCCAGACATCAACAAGTTCCTGTGGATGGTGCGGATCGGGGGCAGCACGGACACGGGGCGCCACATCAAGGAGCATGACTACTACACCCCCACCGGGGAGTTCCGTGTCGACCGCGAGGGCTCCCCGGTGCTGCTCAACTGCCTCATGTACAAGATGTGCTATTACCGCTTCGGCCAGGTCTACACCGAGGCCAGTGAGTACCCAGAACCACCTCCTGTGGGGATGACACCACTTTTGGGGCGCCCCACCACGCCCTGACATCTCCAGGGCACAGTGTGGCAGCACTGCCTGTCCTTTGCCCTCTCCTAGAGCGACCACCGGGCTACGATCGGGTGAGGAACGCCGAAATTGGCAACAAGGACTTTGAGCTGGATGTGCTGGAGGAGGCCTACACCACAGAGCACTGGCTGGTCCGAATATACAAGGTACAGCCCCAGGGCAAGCCCAGACCCCTGATTTGGGGGAAAAAAATGTGGAGTTCCACCTAACAAGACTTTTCTTTTTCCCTGCCCAGGTGAAAGATTTGGACAACCGTGGGTTGTCGAGGACGTAGAGGAGCCGGGGGTGGCCACGCCGGACACGCACTGACCCAGCCTTGGCCTGTGCAGCAGAGATTGGGGGGGTTTGTGGGGTCTGAGGGGGGGCTGTTCCGGGGTTGTTTTGTACCGTTTGTAAGCGCAGGCAGCGGGAGGGCCCCGCCCACCCCGTCCCGCCGGGAGTGACTTTTATATACACAGAGGGCTGCCACCAAATCGGGAGCTGCGGCTCTAACCCCGGGGCTGATCGACCGGGAATCACAAAGAGGATGAATAAATAAAAACAGTTAAAAAAAAAAAAAGTGGCGATTTTGGTGGGGTTTTACCCCTGAGTTCTGCCAGAGGGACTTTGGGGCTGTTTGGCCGCTTTTGATCGATTTGGGTGGAAATGTGGGCTGGGGTGGTGGGGGCGGTGTCGTGACCTGGTCACAGAGGGGCGGGGTTTAAAATGAGGATGGGGGCGTGGCCGGGGCCCTGCGCGCGCAGGGCGGGGCGGAGCGCGCGGCTCTGGCGGGAAAAGGCGGTGTGGCCGGAGCGGGGCGGCATCGCGGGCCGGAGCGGGGCCGGGGCCGGGCATGGCCGTGCCCTTCGTGGAGGACTGGGACCTGGTGCAAACGCTGGGCGAAGGCGCCTACGGGGAGTGAGTGCGGCGGGGCCCGGGGAGGGCGGGTCGGGGTTGCTGCCGGCCGGGTCTCCGCCCCTTCCCCGCCCTGGCCCCCTCCGTGTGCCGCTTGCACACCCGCTGCTGGTCCCTGCGTGGCCTTGTGCCCGCTGCTTGCTCGGACATCACATGCCCCGTGTGTGCCCACTGTTTGCCCACTGTTTGGCTTTTGTGTGCACCTTTGTGTGCCCACTTGTTTGCCTCATGCATGGCCATTGCTTGCCCTGTGTTTGGCCACTGCATCCCACTGCGCACCCGGAGCGTGCTCCTCACACACTCACTGCCCCTGCCTCCTCCTGCATTCCCTGCCCGCTCCCTGCCCAATCCCTGTACCCTGTGGCAATACTTCCTGCCCATTCCCTGCCTGCTCCCTGCCTGTCTCTGATGGCAGCATTCTCTGCCCATTCCCCGTCCCCAAGGGCAATATTCCTTGCCCATTCCCTGCCTGCTCCCTGCCCAACCTTGGTGGCAGCATTCCCTGCCCGTTCCCTGCCTGCCCCAGGGTGCAGCTGGCCGTGAACCGCCGCACGGAGGAGGCCGTGGCCGTGAAGATCGTGGACATGAAGCGCGCGGCCGAGTGCCCGGAGAACATCAAGAAGGAAATCTGCATCAACAAGATGCTGAGCCACGAGAACGTCGTGCGCTTCTACGGGCACCGGCGGGAAGGGGCCACGCAGTACCTGTTCCTGGAGTACTGCCGCGGCGGGGAGCTCTTCGACCGCATCGGTGCGCACGGGGGTGCCGGGGGCCTGGGCCAGCTGGGCAGCTGGAATTGTAAATCCCAAAGGATTTGCTCTTCCCCTTCTTGTTCCCCACGCGCAGAGCCAGACGTGGGGATGCCGGAGCCGGAGGCGCAGCGGTTCTTCCAGCAGCTGATCGCCGGCGTGGTGAGGGATCGCCGGGGTCGCTGGTGGTGGGGATGCCGGTGGGGGTTCCCGCCTGGCACTGACCCTTCCCGTGATTCCCACCTGGCACTGATCCTTCCCGTGATTCCCGCCTGGCACTGACCCTTCCCGTGATTCCCACCTGGCACTGATCCTTCCCGTGATTCCCGCCTGGCACTGACC
>JAWWLV010000075.1:1587611-1601550 GCA_035041135.1 Platyrinchus mystaceus
TCCCGCCTGGCACTGATCCTTCCCGTGATTCCCACCCAGCACTGACCCTTCCCGTGATTCCCACCCAGCACTGACCCTTCCCGTGATTCCCGCCTGGCACTGACCCTTCCCGTGATTCCCACCCGGCACTGACCTCCCCTCCATCCCTAGGTGTACCTGCACAGCATCGGCATCACCCACCGCGACCTGAAGCCGGAGAACCTGCTGCTGGATGAGCGAGGTGGGACACACACCCACACACACACAGCCCTCTCAGACTCCCCTTGAATTTTCATATTTAAATTTTTAATTTTTTTTTATTTGAATGTTTAATTACAATTAAACGTTTTAATTTTTTTAATTTGAATGCTTAATTTTTTCGTTTGAATTTTTAGTGTGGGGTTTTAACTTTATTATTAATTTAAATTTTATCACGACTTTTTAATTTGAGGTTTTTTAATATTTTTAATGTTTTATTATTTACGTTTGTTTCTTAATTTAAACTCTGAATTTGCACTTTAATCTGAATTTTTATTTTAAGTTTTATTTGCATTTTAATTTAAACTTTAAGTTGAACTTTTAAATTCTAATTTTAATTTTTAGTTTAAATTCATGTTCTAATTTGAGCTTTTAGTTCAAATTTTGATTTGAATTTAAATTCGAGTTTTAATTTGATTTTTCAATTTGAAGTTTTATTTTTAATTCAAGTTTTTAATCAGAATTTTTAATCTGAATGTCTAATTAATTTTTTTATTTCCATTTTTAGTTGTATTTTAAATTTTAATTCAGGTCTTTAATTTCAACTTTTAATTTCAATTTTTTATTTTTATCCAGAATTTAATTTGAATTTCTAATTAAAATTTTTACTTGAACTTTTAATTTAAACATTCAATTTGAATTTATAATTATAATTTTTATTTACATTTTATACTAATTTAGAGTTTTGTCTGCATTTTAAATCAATTTAAGTTTTGGGGTTTAAATTTGAATTTTGAATTTAAATTTTTGAATTTCGCATTTACATTTTTAATTCGGGCTTTCCACTCCCTTTTGTGTTTCAGACAACCTGAAGATCTCGGATTTCGGACTGGCCACGGTATTCCGGCACAACGGGCGGGAGCGGCTCCTGAACAAGATGTGTGGGACGCTCCCCTACGTGGCCCCGGAGCTGCTGCGGCGCCCGGAATTCCGAGCGGAGCCCGTGGATGTCTGGGCCTGTGGTGTGGTGCTGACAGCCATGCTGGCAGGAGGTGGGATACAGGGATGTGTGGAATGCACGGGGGGCACATGTGATGCTGGCAGGAGGTGGGAATACAGGGATGTATGGGATGTATAGGGGGGACACGGGGTGCTGGCTAGAGGTGGGAATACAGGGATGCCTCTAGGGATGTATGGAATGCAGGCGAGGGTGCAAAGGGCATTTGGCGGTGCAGGAGATGGAGGGGTTTATATGGAATGCACAAGGGGTGCGTGTATGGAATGCAGAGGGGATGGAGGTATGGAATGCACAGGGGAAGTATATGGAATGAAGAAGGGTGCACATATGGAGTGCAGAAGGATGTGTTTATGGAATGTGTAGGGGATGCATATATGGAATGCATGAGGGGAGGTGTGTGGAGTGCACCAAGGGATGTATGGGATGGGGAAGGAGCATGTATGAGATGGGGGGAATGCATGGAATGCACAGGGGTAGGGATGTGTGAAACATGGAAGGGGAAGGTGTGGGATCCATAAGGGAGACGTGAAATGCAGGGAGGGGGATGAATGGAGTGTCTGTGGGGATATATGGAAGGCATAGGGGGATGCAAAAGGGGAATGTATGTGATGTGTAAGGGGGGTGTGTATGACATGCACAGGGGAGATTGGGGATGCATAAGGAGGTATGGGATGCATGCAGAGTATATGAGATGCATAGGGAGGTATGGGATGCATAGAGAGGTATGAGATGCACGGGGAGTGCCTGGGAATCACAGGGAGGTATGAGATGCATGGGGAAGTATGGAATGCATAGGGAGATAAGGAATGTGTGTGGGAGGTTTGGAATGCATGCAGAGTACATGGGACGCATAGAGAGGTATGGGATGTATCGGGGAGATATGGAATGCATAGAGGGGTATGGAATGCATGGGGAGCACATAGGATGCATAGGGAGATGTGGACTATATGGGGAGGTATAGGATGCATAGGGAGATATGGAGTGCATGGGGGAGGTTTGAAATGCATGCAGAGTACATGGGCTGTATAGGGAGGTATGGAATGCATAGGGGGGTATGGGATGCATGGGAGAGGATTGGAATGCGTGGGGAGCACACAGGATGCATGGGGAGGTATGGAATGCATGGGAAACACATGGAATCAGCGCCTGGCCCAGGGCAGGGACACCTGGCACACCGAGTGCCGCGGTGCCACGTGTGTGCCCGGGGCTGGTGGCACCGCGGGGTGACGGCAGCAGGACCCTCCGGCAGAGCTGCCCTGGGACCAGCCCAGCGACAGCTGCCAGGAATACAGCGACTGGAAGGACAGGAAGACCTACCTTTCGCCTTGGAAGAAGATCGATTCGGCCCCCTTGGGTGAGCAGCCAGCACACCCAGTCCGTGTATCCGGGTACCTGTGTACGTACCCGCCTGCACACACCGCCTTGCATTCCACCCCTGCGTCTTCCCCAGCGCTGCTGCACAAGATCCTGACGGAGAGCCCCTCGGCGAGGATCACCATTCCCGACATCCAGAAGGACCGGTGGTACAGCAGACCCCTCAAGAAGGGTAAGGGGCCGCCAGGGAACGCGCTTGTGCCCCTGGATTTGGGGGTTACTGTCTGTCCCGTCCCTTTGCAGATGTCAAGCGGGCTCGGCTCTCCTCGGGAGGGGTCACCGACTCCCCCAGCGGCTTCTCCAAGCACATCCGATCTGATACGGACTTTTCCCCTGTGAAGGCCGCTCTGGGGTGAGCCTCCACTTCCCTACACTCCTTGTGCCCCACAGGGCTTTTCAATTCCTTGTTTTGCAATTCCTTGTGCCCCACAGGTTTTCCTGGCATTTTCCCCAGGAGGTAGCTGGGTGCAAACCCTTCACACAATCCCTGTGATCACCCCAAACCCTGCAAAATCCCATGCAATTCCCACACTGGGCTCTCTCCAGCATCCCTAATCCCCGTGTCCCTGCCCTTGCCTTGCAGTGAGGACAAGGCGAGCTACTCGACGTCGCAGCCGGAGCCTGGCACAGGCGGGATGCCCTGGGAGAGCGGAGTGGGAAGCATCGACCAGCTGGTGCAGGGCATCAGCTTCTCCCAGCCCGCCTGCCCCGACCACATGCTGCTCAACAGCCAACTCCTGGGCACGCCGGGCTCCTCCCAGGTCAGGGGCTGCAGGGGGCACCTGGTATTTGGGATGCAGATGCTGGCACGTGCCGTCAGGGGGTGCAGCTTTCCACTGTTTCCCTGCCGAAAGCCGGGATTTTTGCCGAGCTGCAGCCCGAGCTTTGTGGGGTTTCCCACCTCTTTGGGGGGGTTTATAACCTTTGGGGTTGTTTTGGGGGCTGCAGAGCCCATGGCAGCGGCTGGTGAAGCGGATGACACGGTTCTTCACCAAGCTGGACGCCGACAGCTCGTACCGCGCGCTGAAGGAGGTGTGTGAGAAGATGAGCTACGGCTGCAAGATGAGCTGCACCAACCAGGTGGGGACCAGGGGGGCAAAATCAGGTGGTAACCCCACCCTGTGCCTTTGCATCGGCAGATAACTCAAGGCACCCCTCCCTTTTGCAGGTCACCATCTCGACCACGGACAGGAGGAACAACAAACTCATCTTCAAGGTGAACCTGGTGGAGATGGAGAGCAAGATTTTGGTGGACTTTCGCCTCTCCAAGGTGAGCGGGTCAGGGTGGGCACTCGGTGGTGGGTGCTCAATGTGGGAGGTGTGGTCGGGCAAGGGGATGAAGGGCCTTGTAAAGTGGGTGCAGAACCTTGCAGGGTGGGTGGAAGACCATGGAGGGTTGGTGTGAGGGGATGGAGAAACACCCAGGGGGGTGCAGGGGGATGGAGTCCCATGCAGGTGGGTGCAGGGGGATGTAACCCCCTTGCCTCTCCCTGCACAGGGCGACGGCCTGGAGTTCAAGAGGCATTTTCTGAAGATCAAGGCCAAGCTCAGCGACATTGTCAGCACCCAGAAAGTCTGGCTGCCTGGCACCTGAGCCCCTGCACCCTTCCTCCTCCTGCTCTTCCTCCTCCTCTTCCTCTTCCTCCTGGCTGGGCTGCAGCAGCAGCACCCGAACGCCATGAAGGTGCCCAGCCACGTGTTTTAGATTTTGAAGGTTCAATAAAGCCCGGGGGGACACGGAGCGATGCTGTTTCCCGTGAGCGGGAGGCTGCGGTGGGTTGTTCCCTCCGGAACCTGCTGGTGGCGCAGCTTTGCTCAGCCAGCCTAAATCCCACTCCGGGATCTCCGCCGAGCTGTGCAGCCCTAAACCAGCCCCACGGTTTAGGCGCTGAACCCCCCCCCAGCCCGTCCCACTACCCCCCCTCCCTGCCCTGTCTCAGGGCAGTGGCTGCCCTCGTTTTCCAGCCTCTCTTAATTGCTTTTCCAAAGGACTAACGAGCCCGGGAGCTGCCAGGGGTTGTTAGCGCTGGAGCGAGAGAGGAAAGCTGGGGATTAACCCCCTCCCCCCCCAAAAAAAGAGCTTCCCCCCAAAAAACCCACCCCAGGGTGCAAACCCTGAGGCATCCCCGCAATTTTTCCCCCAAAGCTGCATTGGCATTTAATTATTGGGGTAAAAAAAAAAACTGCTTGTTTTGCCTGTGTTCCCCCTTTCCTTTGGGCTTTTTAATATCCCTTCCCCCAGCTTTTTTTGTTTTCCTGGTGGGAACCCCCCTTGGGTGAAGCAATTAGCAGCGATTTTTTAATTGCATATTTATATTGCAGCTGGGGAGTGAGACCCCGGCAGCGGGCGAGGGGGAAGCAGGAAGACGCCGCACTCCCGACCTTGTTTGCTTTTCAGCCGGGATTAAGCGCTTTTAATTGTCCTGGAGATCACAGATTGCGGCTGGGGGGGATAATTAGGCTGAATACAGGGTTTTCTGGTTCATTCCCCCCAGGAATTTATATTTCTAAGGGCATAAAAAAAAGTAGAAAAGCTTCAGGAATGCATCAGGAGTTGAGGGTTGTGGAGGGGTGCGAGGCTGGGCACAACTCATTGCATGAGTGGATCTCACTGTCACAACAAATTTTTTCACCTGTTACCTGCTGGAAGTGGGATATTTTGTGGAGTCACAGGCACATTCTCCCCTCCCCAGGATGCTTCAGTGCTCCGCCCTGGTCTCACACCTTAGCCAGGCTCAGTTATCCCACGGGAATTTATTTTCAACCCTAATTTTTAGGGGTTTGTGGTGTGGTTTTGGGTTTTTTTTTTTGTTTTTTAACTCCATAGAGGGGATTATTTTCCACTTTCGGGGTCTGGGGGATGAAATCCGAGGGGGATAAAAGGTTTGTGTTGCGATGTGGCTGGGTGAGGGGGGGCTGTGCCGAGCGGGGCCCTGAAAGCGCCCTTTGTGCGGCCCCGCCGAGGACCCGGCGCGCTCGGAGGCACCGGAGCGTGGCAAATCCTAAAACCAACAGCACGGCCGGGGCGGGCGGCCGGGGGCTTCTGCCCCCTCCTCATCCCGGATTCATGGCGCTCCGGCGGGCACAGGGGGTTCCCTCGGCCTCCCTGCGGCATCCCAGCAGTGGGGTTTGTTTGGGATGCACAGTTAGGGATGTGCTGGTGGATGCAGGAGGGAGGGTTCAGGATCTAGAAGGTAGGATTTAGGATATAAGTACGGGATTTGAGGGATGGAGGATTTAGGGTCCAGATGGGGATGTGGGATTTAGGATGTAGATGCAGGATGCGGGACGGAGAACTTGGGATGCAAATGGGGAACATAGGATTTGGGATGTAGATGCAGGGTGGATTTAGGATGTAGGTGCTGGATGCAGGAATTGGGATACAGATGCAGGATGGATTAGTTAGGATGTAGATGCTGGATGCAGGATTTGGGATGTAGATGCAGGATGGAGGATTTAGGATGTCAGTGCAGGATGGGTGAACTTAAAATGCAGATATGGAACATAGGATGTGGATGCAGCATAGAGGATTTTGGATGTAGGTGTGGTACCTGGAATTTGGGATGTGGATGCAGGATGTGTGAAGTTGGGATGCAGATATGGGACATAGGATTTAGATACAGGATGGAGCATTTAGGATGCAGATGGGGACATAGGATTTCAGATATAGATAAAGGATGGGGGATTTAGGATGCAGATGTGGGATGTAGGATTTAGGACAGATGCAGGGTGGGGGATGAAGGATTTAGGATCTAGATGGAGATGTAGGATTTAGGACGTAGATGCAGGATTTAGGGTGCAGGATTAAGGATGCAGATGTGGGATGTAGGATGTAGAATGGAGAATTCACAACATAGATACAGAATGCAGGATGGAGAGCTTAGGATGCAGATTTAGGACATAGGATTGGGAATGTAAATGCAGGATGCGGAATAGAGGATTTGGGATGTTGATGCAGGACACAGAATGGAGAATCCAGGATGCAGATATAGGATGGGGCATTTGGGATTTTGATGGGGACATAGGATTCAGGATGCAGATGTAGGACATAGGATTTAGGACATAGAGGACAAGGGGAGAGAGGATTTAGAATGTAGATGCAGGACACAGGGTGAAGGATCCAGGATGCAGATGTGGGACAAAGGATTTGGGATGCAGATGCAGGGTGCCAGATGCAGAGCACAGCAGAGGGGCTGCAGAAGTAGGATTTAGGCTGCAGATGCATTTAGGATGTGGATGAAGGATTCAGGATGCAGACACAGGATTTAAGGGGGAAAAAATAAAGGATTTAGGAAGCAGATAGAGGATTTAGGATGCAGACACAGGTTCCGAGATGCAGGATGGAGGATTTAGGATGCAGATGCAGGTTTCCAGACACAGGACACATGACACGGGTGCAGGACACAGGAGAGGGGATGCAGATGTGGGATGCAGAGCACAGGCTATGAGATGAAAGGGCAGATGCAGGATTTGGGATACAGATACAGAGCATGGGATACAGGAGCAGAATTTAGGATGCAGAGGTAGGGATACAGGACAGCTGAGGAGGGAAATGGATTTTAAGATGCAGAGGAAGGATGCTGTGTACGAGGCATGGGTTGCAGAATCAGGATTTGCTATGCAGAGGAGGGATGTAAGACACAGGAGGTGGGATGTGGATGCAGGACATGGAATGCAGCAGTGGGATTCAGAGTGCAGATGCAGATATGGGATGGAGGTGCAGGACAAGGGATGCTCCACCCCTAGAGCACCACGGCGCAGCCCCAGCTGTGCACAGAGATCTTGCGGCACCCCCGGAGATGGGGAGTGCGTGCAACGAGCCGGGAAACACAGATTTCCAAGGAAAAATTATCGTTTTCCAATCCTATACAGGGATTTTGCAGCTCGTCCCCCATCTGGGAGGCAGAGCCCGGCCGTGTGGCCACATCTGCCCGCCAGATGTGCCGGGGAGGGGAACGGAGCCCCCGCGGGTGGGAAACCTCCCCACCCCCGCCCTGCACGGGCCAGGTTGGGAACGCTGCTCTCCCATATCACACCTGCTCTGGAAAAACGCCTGGATGGGACGAGGGAGGAGCGGAAAGGAGATTGGATGGGAACAATCCGGCCTCACAAATGATTTTCGTTGCAGATAAGCTTTTGTCCTGTGGCTGGGGGAGGGTGCAGCTCTAGGGGGCACAGCCCAGTATGGACCAGTAAGGACCCTGGGACACAGGGCCCTTGGAGGGGTGTGGATCGCTGGTGAGGCCAGTCAGACCATCAGGGTTTTTTGGTGCCCCCCGGGTCTTGGCAGCAGGACAGGGTTGTGGATGCTGGATGCAGGAGGTGGGATGAAGATGTGGGATGCAGGAGGTGGGATGGAGATGTGGGATGCAGGAGGTGGGATGGAGATGTGGGATGGAGATGTGGGATGCAGGAGGTGGGATGGAGATGTGGGATGGAGATGTGGGATGCAGGAGGTGGGATGGAGATGTGGGATGTAGGAGGTGAGATGGAGATGTGGGATGCAGGATGCAGAGGCAGGGTTTTGGTTGCAGGCTCAGGACATGGGATGGTGCAAGGTGCAGGTCTAGAAGGGGGAGGCAGGATGTGGATGGAGATGGAGGATGTAGGATAAAGGGTGTGGATGCAGGACACGATGCAGATGCAGGATTTGGGATGCAGATGAGTCATGCAAGAATCAGGATGCAGGACGCAAGAAGTGGGATGCATGGGGCAGGACATGGGATGAAGGGTGCAGACGCAGGACATGGGGCACAGGGCTCAGGGTACAGGTGAAGGATTTGGGATTCAGCTGCAGGATGCAAATCCATGGGATGGGCAAGGGATACAGGTGTGAGATGAAATGCACTGGAGGGTGCAGACCTGAAATACGAGAAGTGGGGTGCAGAATTCAGGGAACAGATATGGGATGTGGGGTGCAGGGTGCAGATGGGGGGTGCAGGAGGCAGATTTGGGATTCCGGATGGAGATGTGGGATGCCAATGCAGCTCCAGGATGGTGATCCACCACCGTGAGCAGAGAAAAATGTCAGAAGCATTTCCCATCTGTTTTTTAGGGGCAAATTTGGAATTTTCCCACTAGCATCAGCTTTTTGGGGTCTGGAAATCCAACAGGTTTCCAAAAGCACTTTTATTTTCTCAACTGCCCCCATCAGCTTGGAGTCTCTTGGACATTGAGAAAAAAACCCTTAAGCTGGAGCAATTCCATCCCAAAACACCCAAATCCCTTTGTAAATCGGTGTCTCCCTCCTTTCTGCACAGCATTTCCCACTGTGGAGGTGCCTGAGGGGCTGGATTTGCTGGATTTTTAACTCAGGAGATGTTTTGGCTCTCACAAAAGCATCGTAGCAGCCTCGGGAATGCAGCCACATTAATAAAAGCAAAAATGCAGAGGAGTCTGTTAAGGAAACTCCTGCAAAAATCTCTTTCCAGAAACATCATGGGCAATGTCGGCTCTCGGTTTGGGCTTTTTTTCCCCTTTTATTTCATTGGGAAAATGAGTTTTGCAGGTCGTCAAGTGCCCGGAGGATGGTGCAAGGTGGGGTTTTGCAGCAGGTTTGGCCCCCAGGTCCTCCTGTATTGGTGTCAGGGAGGGAGATTGTGGGGAGAAACATGGAATTTACAGCTTAAAATTGTAATTTGGAGGTTAAAAGCTACAAATATCCCCCTAAATTGGGAGATTGGCATCATGGATGCAGCCTGGCAGAGATGCCAGGAACGAGGGGTGAGGCCCCAGCAGTGCCTCTTGCCTGGCAGGCAGGAGAGGGAGAAAAATGCTTTAAAAAGGTAAAAAAAAAAGTTCCAAAGCAGGAGGCTGAGGTCATTTTCTTGGCGAGGAAGTCGGCTCCTTCCAAATGCCTCCGGGTCGGGTTTAATATCAGCAGAAACATTCTTGGGCAGGGTGGGGAGAAAGCGCTGCTCTCACCATCAAGACCAGAACCTCAACCCCCAAAGCATCCTAAAAACCCCTCAAAACACCTAAAACCCCCCACAAAATAAGCCCCCAAATTCCCCAGACTGCTGCTTTGCAACCCCCAGCTGTGGAGTAACTGAGCACTGGGGTAGGAGAAGTGTGAAACCAGCTCATGGAAGAGGGAAAAATTCCTCCCTGGGAGTGCAGAATTGTGTCTTTAAGTGCGTTCTGAGCATCATTTGGCCCCTGCTGGGAGTTTTGGGATATGAAAAGGAGGAAAGCGAGGGAATCTGGCAGGGAAAATGCCATTTTTCCCATTGTCCTGGAGGGTTTTATCATCACTTCATTCCATCCTTGATTGAGCAATGTCTTGCTGGTCTCAGGACACACCAACAACCCCCTTGGGCAAAGGGACCTGGGTGCAAGGAATATCCTGGTGGAAAATGCATCAGAAAGGAGGGGGGGGGGAAATTAGATGGATTGCATCTGCCGTGCTGTGCTCGGAGGGTTGAGCAGCTCAGGGACCTGTTGGTGCCTCGTACGAGCCTTCGGCCACCCTGCAGAGCTGTTTTTGGTTTTTCCAGGGATTCTACACGTTAGGAGGGGATGGCTGGGCTAAACTTCAGCAAAACCTAAACCAGAGCTCAGGGGGAGGAAGAGGTGGGAGATGCAGGGAAAGGTTGTTAAAAAAAAAAAAAGGGAAAACCCCAAAAAAACAGGAGCAGAAGGGGGAAAAGTAGTTTGGGACTGCAGCAGGGCAGGGATGTGGCATTGGTGGGGATGCTGCAGGAAGCAGGGATGTGGTGAGTAGCAGGAATGCTGCACCTTGCTAGGGATGTGCATCCCACCAAAATCAAGTCAGATAAAACAATTCCCCAGGAGAATTGGCAGGATAAGCAGCATCAGGAGGGCTCTGAGCCCACTGTGAGGGAGGCCATGAGACAATGCTCTGGCTGGGAAGGGGATTTTTCCTCCAGGCTTGCACATTCCTCCCGTCAGCAGTATTTACACGACGCACCAGGAGAAATCCCAGGTCGGCTGGACCATCTCCTGCCAGGTATCTCCCCAGTGCCACAGCCCCTTACTCCTTCATCCTAGGTTTTTCTCCCTGATCCATCTGCACCCCATAGCTGCAATCTCCCCCATGCAAAAGTTCTGCTCCAAACATCCCAGAGTGGTCCCTCCCAAAATTTTTCCCATCCCAGCACCCACAGGTTCTCCTTTAGCCTTTTAAAGGGACAGGGTTGCCACGGGGATGCTCCTGTGTGCAGGGTTTGGGAGGGACTCCATGGGGTTGCTCCATCTCCAGGCAGTGCTGGAAAGACCCAGGAGCGATGTCTTCTCCTGGAATAGGCACTGGGAAGTGTCGCGGTGTGCAGATATTCGCAGGGATGCAGCACACAGGGACGCTGGCAATGCATAGGGATGTTTGTGGGAAGCAGGGCTGTTTGCAGCAGTGTGCAGGGTGTTTGCAGCACACGGGAATGTTTGGATCATGTGGGATGCCAGGGATATTGGCAGTGCCCAGGGCTGTCTGTGGCGCGCAGCCACACTCACAGCTCATGCGGATGCACAAAGCCGCTCTGCGGGATCCAGGAGCACCTGCAGCAGCTTTTCAGGTTTTCCGTGCCTCAGTTTCCCCTTACTGGGAGCGAGGCCTGTGGGTTTGCTCCGGGCTCAGCCCCTCAGGGAGACCTGGCCGTGCCGAGGGAGCCGGGCTGGCGGCTCCGCGCTCGGCGCTTGGCGGGTGGCCAGGGCGGCGCTGGGGGCCCGCTGCTCGCCAGATGCGATAAGGAAAGGTTTGGATGAGGCTGGAAAAAAAGAAAGGAACAGAGGAGCCGGGGGGGTGAGGGGGAGAAGAAAAAAGGAAAATAAAAAAGCAAAAGCAAAGCAAATTCCTTGGCAAATCAAAGCAAAACGCTTGCATGCGGCCTTGTGTCCAGCCATCAGTCTTGATACCGGGCTCTGGGGAGGAGGAGGAGGAGGTGGTGAAGCAACACAGGGGACCTGACAGTAATCTCTCTTCATGGCAAAAACCCCATCAGGTTTCCCGGTGCCAGGTGACAAGCGGGCAGGGAGCCTGTGTGCCTCAGTTTCCCCACCCTGCGCATGCAGAGGTGGGGGGAAAGGGGCTAAAACTGCCTTGGAGGGGTTAAATGGGGAGATTTTCTGCCGGATTTTATCCAAAACATATGTTTTCGCCACTATTCGAGTTATCTGGGATATTTCCTGCGTGTTTGCTCCTATGGCAACCGGCCCAGCATAAAAGACCTATTTACTGGGCCCGGGGATAAGGAGCAGCCATATGGTGTCAATTTTGAAGGCGCTCCATCCTCTCTGCCCGTCTCCTGTTCTCCCTCCACCACAGCCTTGGCCCCTCCAGAGGGGTCCACAGTGAGCAGGGTCCAGCTGGGGTCGGGGATGGGCTCTGTCGGCAAGGGGAGGTGGTGGGTTGGGTTTGGGGAGCTCAGAGAAGGTGGTGATGAGCTGCAGCAGTGGCCTGAGGTCCTTCAGGATCCTTCAGAAGATAAGGATGGACTGAAGGTACCTTCAGGATCTTCCTGAGATCCTTCAGGAGATAGGGACGGAGTGAAGGTACCTGCAGAATCAGTCTTAGGTCCTTCAGGAGACAGGGATGGAAACAAGGGATCTACAGCACCAATCTGGGATCCACCAGGAAGATAAGGTTGGACCTGCAACAGTGAGGTTTGTCCAGGAGAGAAGGCTGAGGACAAGCTGCCTGCATCATGGGCCAAAGGTCTGTTCACAAGACAGGGCTGGAGACCTGCAATGTCATCCTGAGGTCCATCCAGGAGACCAGGCTGGAAACAACACACAGCAAGGCTCACTCCAGCTTGTCCTGGGGCAAACAGGTGCTGGGGAGGTCCCACAGGCCATAGAGACCTCTCATCCCCCCCAGAACCCACTGCAGGGGTGCAGGGAGGTCTGTCCCACCCTCAGCAGGTCCAGGTTCCTCATGGAACCCCAATGCCCTAGGAAAGCCAACAAACACTGCACAGGGACATTCTTTGCTCCTTCCTAAAGGCTGGGGGAATTTTAGACCCGGTGCCAGAGTGGCCCCTTGGAGTTAAATGACCAACAGACAGGGAAATGGGGCAAAACTGCCCTCTAGTCTGCTAAAAAAAAAAAAATAAAAAAAAAAAAGGAATATTTTCTAGTAATTCTAATTTTCTTTTGTTGCCACTGGGCGTTTGCTGCCGGGGAGATGATAAAGCTGGGCAGGACCAGGCACTGCATGGGACAGGGGATTTTGGGAATGATTCACTCCCAAAGCCTCCCGCAGAGGTATTTCAGACAAAAAAAAAAAAAAAAAGGAAAAGAAAAACCCAGCCAAAATAGATTAGTGGCGGGGGGGGGGGTTAAGAAAAAAAGAAATTTTACAAAAGTGACCCTTCCCACCAACCTCACCATTTTTCTTTTTTTTTTAAGGAAAAATAAAAAAGGCTTTCAGCCAAAATAAATGTTTGCAATGAAAACGTGTGTTTGGGTCAAAAGGCCACTTTTCACTGGGGGGGGAAATAAACCAACAAAAAGAAAACCCTGTCCAATGCATGAAGGCTGGCAAAGATCACAGGGAGACAGAGCTTCTTTGGAGACAGCATCTCTCCTTCTTCTCCTCTATCTCCTCCTCCTCTTCTTTCTCCTTCTCTTTCCCCTTCTCCTCCTCCTTTCCCCTCCTTCAGTTATCTCATCTTTTCTCTCCTCATCATTTTTGTCTTGTCTTGCCTCTTCCCATCTCTTCATCTTCACCTTCTCTTTCCAGGTGATGTGTTTCCACACGTGCTTCACCTCAACACCCTTCCAGCCCTTGTGCCCCATTCCTGCTCTGTGCCTCAGTTTACCCACTCACACACGAGCACGTTCAGTAGCTGGTGCCACCCAATGTCACCTCCAGGGTACCAGGCTGGGACCTGCTCTCCCCTGACCAAAAAGGACCCACAAACCTTCCCACAGTGGAGATCATTGGGTGTCAATGGGCAATGGGGGGCTGGCTGGGAGACAGCGGGACTGGGACAAGGGACATGGGACTGGGACAAGGCACCTGCTGGGGACTGGGATGGGGTGATGGGACCTGGACAAGGTACCCCACAGGAACAGGTGAATGTTATCTGGCATGAGGTACCTGCTTGGGACAGGATGATGGGGGACAGGACAAGGAATGTGCTGGGGATGTGGAGGTGGGAACTGGAATGAGGTACCTGCTGGGAACAGGATAATGGGGGCCAAGACGAGGCACCTGATGGGGACAAAGCAAAGGGACCAGGACAAGGGACCCAGTAGAGCCCAGTATGGGGTGACAGTGACCACCCCATGGTGAATCATAGAATCAAGGCATCAGCCAGGTTGGAAAAGACCTCTGAGATCAAGTCCAACCCTTGATCCAACCCCACCGTGGTTCCCAGACCATGGCACTGATGCCACATCCAGTCTCACCTC
>JAWWLV010000075.1:1601650-1670745 GCA_035041135.1 Platyrinchus mystaceus
CCTGCTCCAGCCCCTCCATGTCCTTCCTGAACTGAGGGCCCAGAGCTGACACAGCACTCCAGGGGTGGCCTCACCAGAGCTGAGTCCAGCAAAACATCTCCCACCCTCAGCCCCTCCACCCTGGCCCTGAGCTCTGCACCCAACCCCGCACTGGTGGGGTGAGGGCGGGGGTCCCCACCTCGCTCACCCCAAACCGTGGCGGCGGTGCCGGGCAGCTCCCGCGGGGTTGGGAGCGCCGAGGGCCGGAGCGCCGGGAGCTGCCGGCTCAATGCCGGGGCCTCGCTCCCACGAGCGGATGAAAGGCTCCCTGTCCAAACGGCATTAGACGCGCTGCGAAGGCTCATTCCCGATCGGTCACGCTCCGAGGCGCAGCTGCAAAACCCCCTCCGGGAGTCCGGGATGCTCCGGGGGCTTTGTTCGGAGCAGCCCCGCTTCCCGGGGAACCGTGACAAGACGATGGGATTATGGGGCAGGAGAAATAAAATAAAATAAAAATCAAGCTCGGTTTGGGCTGCGCTGGCTGGGCGGAAAAACAAAGGGAAGCCTCGAATTCCCCCGTGCTCCTGCCGGGAACGATGGCCCCACTGCATTCGGGGAAGGGGCACAGAGAGGGCTTGAGGGTCCTCAAGGAGGAGAACAGATTTTTGGTGGTGTCTTCCCCCCCATTTCTGCTCCCAAATCCTAGCACTGAGCGAGCAAGGAAAAGGAGGAAAAACCACAAGGAAGTAGACCTTATGAGGAGGGAAAACCTTGTGGGGAAGGAAACTTCAAAAGGAGGAAAACCTTGCAAGGAGGTAAAGCCTTGGAAGGCAGGAAACCTCCAAGAAGGAAAATCTTGCAAGGAAGAAAACTTTACATGGAAGAAAAACTTTGGATGTGGGGAAATCTCGCAAAGAAGGAAAACCTTGCAAGGAGATAAAATCTTGCAAGGAGGAAAGCCTTGGGCAAGGAAGGAAGTCTTGCAAGGAGGAAAATACTTCAAAGGGAAAACCCTGAAAGGAAGTAAAACTTTGCAAGCAGGAGAAATCTTGTGAGGAAGAAAACCTTGCAAGGAAGAAAATCTTCCAAGGAAGGAAACCTCACCAGGAGGAAAACCTTGCATGGAGGAAAAATTGCGGGTGTAGGAAAAACCTCGTATGGAGGAAAATCTTACAAGGAGGAAAACCTTTGATAAGGAAGGAAATCCTGCAAGGAGGAAAACCTTGTAAGGAGAAAAACCACGCAAGTGAATAATACCTTGCAAAGTAGGAAAAGCCTTGCCAGGAAGGAAAGGAGGAAACCTTGCAAAGAAGGAAATCCTGCATGGAGGAAAACCTGCAAGAAAGGAAACCCTGTGAGGAAGGAAATGCTGCAAGGGAAAAAAAACCTTGAAGGAGGAAAAACCTCCTTAGGAAGGAAACCTCTCAAGGAGGAGACTCTTGGAAGGGAACAGGTTGAAGGGAGTGGTTCTGCACCTTCCTCCCTCCCGGCACGGTTTGGCCGAGGTTAATTGGGTTAGTGCAGCTAAAGGGCGTAGCTTGTCCGGGCTCCTGCTCCCTAATGAGCATCTCATTTGAATCTATGCAAAATAGCAGGGAGCATGGAGACATGCTAATTAAAGCGATTGCTGTTTGCTAATTAAGCATCAATTTCCCTGCCTGACAGGGTATTCTCATGCAAATAGTGCCCGAGGAGGAGGGGGAAAATCACCCCAAAAATTGTGCAGGGAAGAATCTCAATTTGGCACCACCCCATGTCTGTGGAGCACCTTTGTTATAATCCTCATTTTGAGTATTTTTAGCCCAAAAAAGCAGACTTGGTCTCTTCTTGCTGTGATCCTCAAGCCCTTGGCCTTTCCAGTGGCTGTCAAAAATCAACTGATTTAACACTTGGGCTGAGCCAACCCTGATTTTGATTCATTTTGGGGTGTTTTCTTCAGATTACGGGATTTCTAATCTGCCAAGGATTTTTCTACTCTTTTTTTTTTTACCCTTTTACACTTGTGGAAATAATGACGTCCTACAGGAAACCTGCTGAGGGATAAAATTAGGGCTGGTAAACACAGGGTAGTGCAGTGTATTGGTCTTGCAAGTTTGTCCAAAAACCAAGAGATTTTGTTCCAAGTCTGTTTCTTTTTAAACCTATTTCTCCTTTATTTTTAAACACAGGAACTGTATTTCTTTGCAGCCTGCTCTGTGTGTTGCTGAAGCCTTTCCAGGCAAAACCCTCCTCGGGATAAATCCCTGTCCAGCCACCACATGTGGATGTGACTAAAATGTATCAAATTCTCCCCTTTCCCCCCCAAAAAAGGCATGTTGGTCATATTTTGGGTGTATTTTGGGCCTTTTGGAAGGCCTACATGCACAGGTATGTGCTTGCACAGCTTTGTGGGTGTACAGCTGCCAGAGGCTCAGTGGTCCACAGGGAAATTCTCCTCTAGAAGCCATTTGCTTCACCTTGGGCTCTTGGGCTTTGCTGGACACTCGTGGAGCGCCCTGAGGTTCCTTCTCTCCAAATTTCCTATCCCAACCTCCGTGTTCTCTATGTCTGTGGAAATGTCTTGCTTAAAACATAGGGGATTGGGGCTTGGAGCAACACAGTCTAGTGGAAGGTGTCCCTGCACACGGCAGAGGGGTTGGACCTGGACAGTCTTTCCGGTCCCTTCCAACCCAAACCATTCTGGGATTCCACAATGGAGACACCCGCTTTTGATGGGATGACCTCCATCATCGTGGCAGAACCAGCTCAGTTTACCACCCGAATCCCAGTCAGCTGGCCAGGAGCTGTATCCGGGACCTCTTTTTACCCCAGGGCTGTCCACGCGGCCGGGTGGGTCCACGGTCGCAGGGCTGCAGAGGTGCAGGTCCCGTAGATGCACTGCCTGCAGGGGACACGGCTGTGGGGTACAGGGCGGCGTGGGCACCTGCTCCCGGGCGTGCCTGGACCACGCATTCCCTGTCCCGCGTGTTCCCAGTCCCGGTTTGTTTGGGTTTCCGATCCTGCTGTGCCCGGTCCCGTTTGTTCGTGTGCCCTGTCTCGCGTGTTCCCGGTTTTTTCGGGTGCCCTGTCCCGCGCGTTCCTGATCCCGCGTGTTCCCGGTCCCGGTTTGCTCGGGTGCCCGTCCCGCGTGTTCCCGGTTCGCTCGGGTGCCCGTCCCGCGTGTTCCCGGTTTGCTCGGGTGCCCGTCCCGCGCGTTCCCGGTTTTTTCGGGTGCCCGTCCCGCGCGTTCCCGGTCCCGCGCGTTCCCGGCACAGGGCCCCCGCTGCCCCGCGCGCCCCCCGCCCCGCTCCCCTTAAAGCGCCCGCGCCGCCGCTCCCGCCGCCCGCTCCCCCCTCCCCAGCGCGGTGGGCCCGCCCGCCGGGGCACCCGCTCTTGTTCCCCCTCCTCCGCCCGGCGGTGGTTCGCTCCGCGGGGCGGGGCGCGGCGGCGGCTCCGCCCCCGACACGGGGCGCCGGTGGGAGCGGGGCGGGGAGGGCAGCGGGGAGGGGGCAGATAAGCGGCGCCGGGCGGCCGGGCGGCGCTGGATGGAGGCTCCCGCCCGCCGGGACGCCCGCCCCAGCCTGGAATGTCCTGGCGAGCCGCCGCCGCTGGCGAGCGGGACCGGCACCGGCAGCACCGGGACCAGGGAGGGGGCGCGGCGCAGAGGTAACGAGCGCGCGCGCGCTTCCCGCCGCCGGCGCGCGAGCGCGGTGGGGGGCGCGCGCCGGGAGGGGCGGGGGGCGCGCGCGGCCGCTCCGGGACGGGCTGAGGGACGGACGGGCTCCGGGACGGACGGGCTGAGGGACGGACGGGCTGAGGGACGGACGGGCTCCGGGACGGACGGGCTCCGGGACGGACGGGCTCCGGGACGGACGGGCTCCGGGACGGGCGGGCTCCGGGACGGGCTCCGGGGGCTGCCCCGGCGCGGCCGCAGGTGTTGTCTCCTGTCAGCCCCCGCACGCCGCCCGGCTGCGCTCCCCGGTGCCGAGCAGCGCTGCGCCCAGCGGGGCGAGCCCCTCGAGCCGCCGCCGCGCTCTGATTTATGGTCTCGTCTCTCCCCCTGAAGGAGGTGCCGCAGAGGGGATGGTTTTGGGGGTCGCGTCCAGCCTTCTTGACCGCCTTAAGATTGTTAGCCTCGGTGCTTTTAAGCTGTAAGGTCACTTTTCTCCGCAATTAGGGCGGTGGAAAGTCTGTCCCTGAGGCGGGAGGTGGTGTGTGATGCCTGAGGACTCCGGCTGTAAAGCGTTCTGGCATCTTATCTCTAATTATTACCATTATTGCGCTAAGCTGCCTCCATCCTTGTAGCCGCACGATTCTTGAATTTTAAATGACTTTCCCGTGCTTTGTCTGTCTCCTTGCCAAAAAAAAAATATAAATTATACAGTTCCTGACTTCTCATGGAAGAACTTTCCAGCCGTCTATCCCATACTTTCAATACTGATGTTTTTTAAACCAAAAGAGACGTGTTTTTCGCTCCTGGGCAGAAAACAGGCGGTGTTTATTTTGCCCCTGCTTCACAACTGTGTAAAGGATTGGTGAAGGAGGTAAAGCGATGGCTTAATGTAGCCTTTTCCTCTTAATTATAATTTTACTGCTTTCCCCCACTGTTTTGCTGCCTCTGGCAAGGAGTAGCTGTGCCGAGCCTGGGGCTGTAAAGCTGTCAGCTCTTGAGGGGCTGTTTACTCAGCAAGTTCTATCTTTCACACATGCACCAGAAATACAGTTTACCAACCCAAACACCAGCCAAGGTTACCCAGGAGCACGGAAACTTCGGTTCTCCGGGATTTTATCCTCCGTGGCCCAGCATTTGCTTCGAACAAAGCAGGTAATCCTGGGGTGCTGGCGCTCCCAGCCCGGCTGCCTGGAGCCTGGCGGCTTTTCTGCTCATCTCCCAGGACTCAGGAGTTTTGACAGTTGCGATTTATGGGATGTACAGGAGGAAAAAGTGCTTTTGTGGTGGTGGTTGCTGAGGGCGACAACCTGCTCCTTCTGTAGTACAAAAATTCCCGGTGAGTGATTTCCCGGCACGGTTTCTTGATGCTTTTCTGTTAAGCTTGATATTATTTGCCCTAATTACACCCAGTGTGCTTTTGTTCCCCCAAATTGAAACAGGCGGCAAGCGCTGCGTGTGAGTCAAACGCATCGAAACCAAACCCTGCTCTTTCAAAGCAGTTGCAAGCCTGTCTAGGGAGGGCTTGGTAAGGGAGTGATTAGAAAGAAATAAACATTTTTGTCCTGTAGTCCCCCCCTCCAAAAGAAGAGGGAAGCTTCTGCCTGGTTTGGTTCTGCATCCCAGAAAACCTGCAGCTTTACGGAGAAACCCATGACTTGCCCAGAGCTATTTAAAGTGGACTTATGGATAAAAATACCAAGGTGGGATCCACTGGGTTACCTACTGTGTTAAAAGGGATTTTTTTTTTTCTCCTCAAGGGGTAGGAAGTGAGATGGGCTTTGGTGTGGAGGGATTAGTAACTCACCTGAGGATGAATGTGGTGGCTCTGTCGCTTGGATTAATGTGATTTACACCCTTAAGCTGCCCCAAGTACTTCTAAACAGCCATGCCTGTGTGTGCAAGGTGAAGTGTGGGAGGGCAAGCTCAGATAGGCCACGGGAAGCAGCTTAGAGAGTTGGTTTTTGCCATCCTTCATACAGTCTTGGTGATCTTTCATCCTTTTTCTGTGGTGGGACACCAGCTCCGCATTCTTTGCCCACCAGCCCCTCGGGATGCTGGTGGTGGGGTTTGGTCCAGATTCCCCCCCATGTGCTCCCTCTGCTGGCTTGCTGGGCTGCAGTGGTGCTAAACTTTGCATTTTTTACCCCAAAACTGAGGAGGGGGGTGAAAAAACACACAAGGAGAGGCCTGACTGTGCTGGGGTGAGTTCCTCCAGCGCTTTCATTATCTCAAGGTGTGCTGTAAGCCCATAAACCGAGGCTCCTGCTTACTTTGGCTTGCTGGTGTGTCAGAGGAATAAGGCAGCTGTGCTCTGACTTCAGGTGATGTCACTTGAGGATTTTAACTGTCAGAGCTTAAAAATACCCTGGCTTGTTTAAAGACTGCTTCTGCAGATGTGGGAATGGGGGAGCAAGGCGGTGGATTGGCCCGTGTGAGCGCACAGTCGCTCCAGGGTCCGGCATCTCATAAATCCCCCTCTGCTGTCCCCCAGCAGACCTGCTCTGCCTGACGAGGCCTCGGGCGTGCCACAACTGTGACATTAATTTGTGGCTGCTGGAGGTGAGGCACTTTCACATGAAGTGAAAGACCAGCAAGGCTTCAGTGCCAAAAAACTAACTGCGAAGCATGTGATGATTAAATAATTTTGGGAATAAAGCTGCTTTCTGATGTGATAGTACAGTCAGCAGCACCTTCTCCCACATGGTTGTTGGGGTTGTTGGTGTTTCTGGGTGTGCTCAGGACCAAGAGTTCCTTTACCTCCTCTCATTTTGCCAGGCCTTTTAGCCAGTGCTGGAAAACCTCCTGCTGTGCATCTTCCTCATTCCCTTGCCCACAGATGTGACTTTTGAGGGGTTTCATTGCTATGCTCTGGTCTTGGCACACGGTCTTAAGCGAAACAACATGGAAATGTGGTGAACCTGCTGCTGAACCTGGTTCCATGAGGCTTTGAAACCTTTGATTTAGTACCAGAAGCCCTCTGAGACTTGAGCGAGTCTTCACCCCCAAAGCTGCCGTGATCGGGTTATCTCAGGTAATGTTTTCTATGGAGTCACTTTAGATCGGCATCTCAGAAATTTACAGAACAAGATTTGTTTGGCAACATTTTATTTGTTTATAAATATGAATTACTTGATACTGTAAACTTGACCTGTGTGTGTAGAGTCAGGTTTTTGTCTTCTACTTTGCTTATGATCTATTAACTAGTGAGGGGCTCCCTTGAGCCGAGTCCTGCCCCTTCCTTGCTGCAGTGGTTCGCTGTCAGTTCTCTGGCTTTTGGTGTTTCAGTGGGCTGGGGAGCTTCAGAGCCAGTTCCTGTCTGCAGCTGGGGTGATCAAAAAACCTTGTGTCAAATTTCCGCTTTAAATGGGAATTTGCAGCTTGCCCTGCAATTCTGACTCTTAAACTGGTACATGAGCAACAAACTGGGTTGTCTGTCCACTATTTTTGCTATTTTAAGCTATTTTGTTAACAGGTGAGCTGGTACTCAGTCTATTCTTCAGGCATTTTTCTGCTCGCTTTCTGCTCTCCTGGAGGCCTCCCTGAGCAAACCCTGCTATTGTGTGTCCCTTTCTCCTACATCGTTTGCTCTGGGATGGTGTTTGTCCTTGGCAAAGTAACCAAAAACCTCTTTGCTGTATTACTTTGGCTGGCAAGAGGTCTCCAGCTATCCTGGCCCAAGAATTTCTAGACAAGATAGTTTCTCGGTGTGTGTATATATATATTAACTTATTTTCCAGTTGAGTGTTCTTCCAGTAATTTCCTTGGTAGATGGCTCAGTAAAACTTCCAGGGCTGAGTGTGTCAGAGTTTTCCACTCACTTTCTGCAGCTCACTTTTCCCTTTCCGGTGGGGATGATGATTCTCCAGTGACAGTGATCACTTTAGGGGAAATGCTTTTTCAGCCCTGTGAGGGATGGAGCCTTGTGCATCAAGACCACCTGCCTTTCCCATTAAGCCCCTGCTTGTTCTGTCTGTGCATGAAATATCTGCTGTCTTTCAACAGGAGGGAAAACAATCATGTAAGGTGGGTTGTTTTCCCATTTCCCATACCTGTGAGATGTCTTGAAGTTCTTCTAGCCAGGTGGGATTCTGTTGTTTTTTATTTTTTTCCCTTTTTTCCCCCCTCCCCAGCTCCTTGGGCGCAGTTTCACGTTACAGTCCCGTCTGAGGACTCGCTGCTGCAGGAGGTGGCAGGTACATTCCTGCCTCTTCCCCGCTGTGGGAATCCAGCGGTAGAGCAGCCGCAGGGGAGTGACTCCAGCTAACCTGCAAAAAACAAAAAAAACCCCCAAAAACAAAAAACCCCAACTCAAGCCCCAAACTTTCCTGGATCTTGCCCTTCAGTTAGAGTTGTTAAATCTTCCACTCGGATGACTGGGGAGGCCCCGGGGGGCTGGGAGGTGGGGGGAGATGGCCCCTTTTGGCAGCAGCAGCTTTTAAATTGGCTTTGCTGTCTTCTAAACCTGCTCACTCTGCCGCTGAGATGAGGGGCCGGGTGCCCTCCATCTCCTGCCTCTGGAAATGCCCAACTGAACCAGTTGAGCTCATGGAAACGGCAGGGGAAAAGGATAAAATCATCCCCCAAAGTCCGGAGCGAGCGAGGCCGGCTCTGCTGGGATGTTCCCTCCGCTTTGCAGCGGGAGGGAGCTGGGGCGGGGGAGTCTGGCCGGGCAAGGACACCATCGCTCTGGCAGCGGCCGGCGCTCCGGGAGGCTGAGCTGAAAGGCGAAACCGCACCCTCGGCCTCACCTGTCTGTCTGATCATACCTTTGATTTATACCCCGGGTTCTGCTGTTTAGCTTTCCCCACAGACTCCAACCATTGGATCTGATAACGAACCAAGTGGTTGAGCCTTATTTGTTTAATTCAAAGAGAAGTTTAATATTTTCTACCTCGCAGCGTACGGAGACCCTGCAGTGGTTTTCCTTGCAGTGAACTTGTCAAGTGCCAAGACAAGGGCAAAAAGGCTCAAGCTGTGAGCAGCCCCTTGTTGGAGCAGTCTTGGCAAAGAGGCCAGGCACCACTAGTTTACATTTCTGGGGGTGTTTTGTCTCTGCAAAGGTGGCTGAGGTTTGTGCTGCCCGTGAAGTGTTGTTCCCTGCCAGCTCACCTTCCATGTGCTGGTGAGCCCCGGGTGCTCATGGAAGGGAGCTGTGGGGACCTTCTTGGCCCCCCTTAATCTTAGGTGAAGAGCAGATGGGTCCCAAATGCCTCTATAATCACACTGCAGCATCTGCTGGAGCACTGAAGGACAAGCAGGTGCTGGAGACGTCCAACCTCCTGGAATTGTATTTTGTGCAGGCACCTTGTGTCCGAGAGCAGCCTGCTCTAGCTGGAGATACTCCTGTTCCTGGAGGGGCCTGGCACCAGGGGTTTCCCTTCCTAGTCCTCAGTGAGTAAAACAAAGCTGGGTAAAAGGCTTCACTCTAAAGAATCTTACAAGAAATTAATCTTTTTTTCCATGCCAGTTTGGAAGGTAAACTCCAGGTAACTGTTCCTCTCCTGGGGAACAGCAGAAGGGGACAATGTGGCCCCTTCTGAAACAAACTGAAGCTGATTGTTCCAAGTTGAAATCCCCTGCTTGCTGCCAGATCAATCCAACTAAAGTTACTGGGAACAGGTGGTATGTTTTCAGTGTTTTCAGTTTTTAATTTTTTTTTTATTTTTTTTTTTTTTTTGCTTGCTATTAGTTGAGAGCTGATAGATCGGCCCAAATAAGGCCATGAGAAAGGCTGGCCATTTCCAGGAGGATCCACAGACAGTCAGTGCATGACTTGTTGCCTTTATCTCTGAGATCAGGAGATTCCTTTGCAGTGATGGATTAATCCACTCTTGAGTGAATAATATAACCGAGAACAAGTAGGAGCCAGCGCTCCAAACAGATGATTTGTTCAGTGTGCCTCCCTTCCCCTCCCCCTCTGAAAAGTGTCTTTCTTCACCGTTTCATTCAGCCTGTTGAAACCTCACGGCAACCTGTGCCTGCGCCAGCCCCCGGCCCGACGGAAGGTGAGGATGGGGCTGTGCCAAAGGCCTCTGCTCCCAGGTGCAGGAGAAGATAAACCACAGCCCCAACGAGCCCAGGATGGAGAGGAGGTGCCTGTGGGCTGCTGGGGCTGTGTTGTCACCTGTCTGCATGTTTTCCTCACTGTAGGTAGAGGTGTTGATGCTGGCACCTGCCCAGGGTGAGCTTGCAGGGCTCCGGTCCCTTGGTGGCAATGACTGTGCCCCAACATGAGGCAGTGGGCTCTGTGTCCAGGAAAAGTTGTGTGTATGGAAACTGGAATATTGGGATTGGGGGAGTGAACTTGCTGGGCACCATGGGATGGCAGTGGATAGCTTCAAACAGAAATATGATGTTTAGGAAGATGGTTCTTCAGTTGTGTTGGGGTGGATCTGCCAAGCTGGTACCTCACTGGCAGAGCCACAGCCTCCAGAGCTGCTCAGGTGTGCTGGAGCTGTGCACCAGAGGCCTCCCAGTGACAGTCCTTGTGAGCACACGTCCAGGAGGATGCAAGGCCGGGAAGGGAGCTGCACAGCTACGAGCAAGGGAATTCACATAGTGAAATCCGTTATCATCCCTATGGATATACTGGAATAACTCTTTGGCAGCTCATAAGCTGTGTCTTCTTGCTTTATCTTGGAGCACATCAAGGGCTGGTCCTTTTCATAGGCTCAAAGAGGCTGCAAGGTGTGAGAATGTGAGATGCCTGGGGAGGTCCTCCCTCTTCTTGGGGTCTCCCAAGGCTGTCACAGTCCTACTGGGAAAAGCTTCAATAGCTCAAGGTCAGGTTGATGAAAGTCCTCAGTTTTGGCTTTCCTTATGTCATGAGTGCTGGTAGCCTTGCCTTGATCCCATGCACTTGGCATATGGGATTGAAAGTGCTGGTGGCAGCTTTCAGCTGCATTTTTGGAGAATTTCTGTGCTGTATGGGAAAAAGGCAACATCTTTAAAATGGCATTTTCCCTTTGGAGAATGGGCTGTGCTGCTGTTGGCTATATGTAATTTCTGGGAGCTGAGGAGTTTTGCTGTGTAATGTTCCAACTCCATGTAGATTAAACGTATTGTGGAGTGAAACTAAACAATAGCATGTGGTTTTCCTTTGTTCCCCCCCTTCCCCATGATAAGAGTTCACAAAAGTTCCCGAATTAGGGCTCTGTGTGCCTGTGCTGGAGCGTAGGCTCGGATTTTCATAAAGCTCGCTGAGGGCTGTTACTGCCAAGGAACTGTTCACGTTTGCGATCGCTTCGGGAAATCTCTTTGTTTCTCAGGAGCCTTTTCCGAAGGTGTGTTCCAGTGTAGCACTCAGTTACTTGTTGCCTTAAATACTTTGCAGTGACAGTGTATCATAGCTTGATGGAGATTTGAGACTCCTCTAATAAAATGCAAGTGAAGGAGGAAAACCCTGAGGGTT
Source organism: Platyrinchus mystaceus (assembly GCA_035041135.1). NCBI lineage: Eukaryota > Metazoa > Chordata > Aves > Passeriformes > Tyrannidae > Platyrinchus > Platyrinchus mystaceus. The sequence goes on from JAWWLV010000075.1 coordinate 1,612,693, forward strand.
TTTTGGAACAGAGGATGTTTTCTGTTCCTGCCACTAATCTCTGTTGCAGAATGAAATAGGAATGTATAGTTTAAATCTTTGTCAGGGTGTAGAAGGAAGCTGGCAACGGATGTAATCAAAAATGTTATTATCAAAACTCTCTAAATATGTTGAAATTTCAGGCTTAATGATATAATTTTAAATGCAGCTATTCAGACTGAGGCATGTTTTTGGGGTGCAGATTGCACTTCCAAATTGTTGTGCATGTTGGGATGGGCCAGAGAGGAGTTAGGAACAGACTGTAGATGGTGGGTACTGCAGAGGTGTGGCTGGAGTCTCTTCAGCCCTGTCATCTCCAGTGAGTGAGGTGGCAGTGGTAAATTGGGGCATGCTTTTCTAAATTATTGGCTTTAGGGCTGAGCACTTTAAAAATGGTCCAGTTTCCAAGTTAACATTTTTCCTAATTAGTGCATTTCTCATGGCTTGTGAATAACCGACACACATGGAAAGTGTGTGTGTTCAGAGTTTGTCTGAAACAGTTCTGGGCACAGCAAAACACAAGGAAGCCACACCAGAATCAATGCACAGTAGCACAGACTCAATCCAGTCCAACAGGAGACAGAAAGCTCCAGCCTTAAACTGCTTGGAATAAGGGAACTGGGAGTAACCTTCACCCTTCCGACCATTCCTTGAGCAGAGAGGCTGCAGAAGAAGCTGAAGTCCTTCTCTGAGTCAAAGGTGTGAAGCTGTTTATTTTCACTGGGACAATGTATATATTGTGGGAGGCAGATGCTTGCCTGCTCAGCCCGAGCTCTCACTGCCTCTCTGGGCTCTGGCGAGTGTACAAGTGTTGTCCCTTCTAATCCCTCAACATTAAACAGTCCAGGCACCTTTCCCTGGCTGAGCCTGAGACTGCTTTACAAAACACACAGAGAAGAAGCCAACAAAAAAAGAAACATTTGCTTTCTTTGCCAAGTTTAAATGAAGACTAATGCTGTGGTGCTGCTTAATCTTGTTTTTCTTGCTATCTGATGGATGCTAACGTGGGATGGAATCAATCCTGGCAGCCGGTTATCTTTGCAGGGCCTCCATGTTGCTGAGCTCGGCATTAAAGTCTTGTGGGGGAGTTGACGTGCTATGGGGAGTCTGGAACCTTCTTCCTGCATGGCAAAGCCACAGCAGCAGTTTCCCATCTTCCTTTGGGAAGGTGTCTCACGGAATTACTGGTCTGCCGTTGGACATCCGAACAGAAATCCTGTTCGGCAGAGTAGGATGTGTCTGTGCGAGTGAGAACAGGGCACAGTCAGGTGAACCTGGCGGAAATTTCTCCCTGGTCCCCGTGATGAAACTTAACTCCTTTCCTATCAGTTGCTCATGTTCGAACTGGTTCTGCTGGGAACAGCTGCCATGGCCCCGATCCCCGGGAGGAGGTTTGGGCTCTGACTCACGACCTGCCGCCGTGTGCCGGTGCTGCCCCGGGCAGGGGTCTCTGCCGCTGGTGGCGACTCGGAGCTTGGCTGCAGTGTGAGAAGCAGCAGGGCTGGAGAAGGGGAACCCTTGGGCATCAGCTTCATGATCACTGCTGCCTCCTTCCTCTGGATCGACGCTTTCCTTCGGCTCTGCTGGCACGAGGAAGGAGGCGGGAAGCTACGGCCGGTGCTCAGTTGCGCAACACCGCTGAGCAAACCCAACCCAAAGCCTCCCTCTCCTTCCCCTGTGTTCCACTGCCCCTCTCCTCGCCTGGGAGCCTGGTCGATTTTGTTGTAGCAAACCTGGCCTGACCAACACGATTTTCTCATTTATTTTTCTGCCTAGCTGCTGCTTTATCTGGGCCTGAGGCGAAGGGGCTTGTTTTGCTAAGGAATATTTTCAGTCGTGTCAGGATTCCTTCCCTCGAGGTGAAGAAGCGCAGAAGTGTGTGTTTGCCGGAGAGTTTGGACTTCAGTTTTGAAACCAGGTTTGGTCTTTCGAGTATGGGGAAGGGGGGAGGGAGGGGAGAAGAGCAGTAAAACTGAGTTACTGTAAGGCTGGAGGATGGATTGTGCGAAGGCTTGTTGCAATCAGGGGAGGAAAGACTGGGGTCTTTCCTGCTCTCTCCCTCAGCTGTCCCTGGTTAACCAGTTTGATTTTAATAAGCATTGTTCTGCCTGGAGCCTGGGTCCAGCGGCAGGGAGTGTTGGCATTGCCTGGGACAGTATGTGGACAGGAGGGGAAGCAGTGATCTGGAGTGGAGGACAGAACTTTTGTTTAGGAAACAGAGTCAAAATGGGTCTGTTGCTTCGTTTTGTGCACGATTCCAGCCGTCTGCAGGCACGGTGAATTCTGGAGGTGACTAACAACTGTAACACAGGCTTGGCTCTCCGGTTCCAGCGCGCCTCCCATATCCTGCAGCCATGAGTTCACAGGCTCCTAATTGCCTATGATGTAAGACAGCAGTAGATGAGGTTGCTATAAATTCTGGCTGCAGGTGTGGATTTAATGGTTGTGCTTCCCTTTAAGGGCTCACGGATAGCATGGATCCCTGCAAGTTACAACAGACCGAGTTGGACTCGGGCTAAGGCAGCTAAAAGAACCCATTTGTCTGCGTTTTTTAGAGCTGTTGCTTGCTGGAGGCTACCAAAGGACGAGGTGTCAGCGTTCATCTGGAATCGCCTCAGGAATGAGCTTGCTGTCCTCTAACAGAGCTCAGCCATGGTTCCAATTCTTTTCATCAACCTTCTCCCACAGCTAAACTTCCCAGGCATGAGAGTGCTGCTGGAAGTGGACCTTTAGGCAGCCTGTGTGGACACAAGCGCCTTTGTCTGGGAGTCTGACAGGTTTTTTTTTGATGACCAGAACAAGCCTGTGGTTCTAGTCTCTTTTTTTTTTTTTTTTTTAATTTTTAATTCATGCTTAATTCTGATTATAGGAACCATGAAGATATAATCATGGGTGATGGTCCTTGACATGCAAAATGCAGACTTTTTGGAGGGGAAAAGACACTCCCTGGGGCAGTAGTGCAGCTTGCTGTGGTGTGTGCACCTGTAGCTCAGATAATTAGGCCAGCTCCCTTGAGAAAATGGGCATGGCTCACTTGGAGTTGGGTTTTGTATATTTTTCTTCATTTTTACCCACATTTTTGCAGTCCAGGGTTTATTAAACATACTGGGGTGGTGCTTCATGAGTTGATCTGAGACCTCACGCTGTTCAAGTGCAAAGTTCCAATTCTTGGATGTCCATTCCCAGCCCCTCCCTTGGGCCAGTGCTCCAGAACTGCAAGGGGAGCTGAAACTGCTCCCTCATCCAGGTGAAAACTGAATCTCATTTTTCTCTGGCTGAGTTTTCAGCTGGATCTGCCAGCAGCTCTGACTCACTCACTGGCTGCAGGATCCTCAGTGCAGATTGGAGAATGCAAGCCAGGTCCTGAAGGAAGGTGTTGCTGCCCTCCTCGGCAGTGGCCTCTAAATTGGCTGAAAAACGGGTTGTGAAATCCCATTCTTGGTAAAAATCAGAGCTGAAAAAGTATAGCAGGCGCCTTGCTCCGAGGCTCAGGCCAGCCCTGGGGAAGGAGCAGGAGGGGTGCTGGCAGAAGGACCCTTGGAGACATGGCTGAAGGCGAGCAGGGCTGTTACAGGTGTCTGTACGTATTTATGTGCAGCACAGTCTGCACAGGTGTTGAGCTAAATGTGCGGAGGGAAACGGGAGTATGAGGCAAAGTACTGCCTAGGCAGGAGATAAGAAGGGGGAGGTCTGGGGGGCCTCAAAGAGCAAAGGGTGAGAACTTTGTATGTATTTGGCCTACAGTTACTGTGATGGAACTGTTAAACTAATGATACCCTCAGCTCCCTTGGGGGCTGAAAGCCCTGATTTAGGCATTTAAGCATAATTGCAGCCCAGCAGAACTGTATATCAGGCTAATGCTCTGTTCTCTTGCTTCCCCCGAGGCCAGAGGAGGCAAGAACCATTCCCACTTCATTAGCGTGGCAGCAGGGGGACTGTCTCAGCTCTTTTGCTGAAGTTAAGAATAAAATTAACCTAATTGTCGTGCCTGTTTGTGGGGAAGAAAGTGTGGCTTCTGTGGTGATTTATTTATTTTTCTCCTGATGTCTGTCTTGCTGGATGGGAACCCCAGGTCTCCCCCCTCGGAGCAGGGACGTGTGTCGGGAGCAGACCCGTGACTCGGGAGTGTTTTTGGCTGTGTGTGCCAAGGCACAGTACACAAACTGTTAAATTTCCTTCCCCAGGCTCCCAAATCCATTTCTCCAGTCCATGCCAAGGCATGCGTTCTTCTATCAAGACCATATGTACGCCAAGACCGAGGTTCTAAAGTCAAGGTGTTTTTGAAATATTGGAGTGCAAATTAAGGATCTGAGTAATCTTAACTGTCTTCTAAAAAAAAAAAAAAGAGTTCTCTATCAGCCTCACATATAACTCAAAGGATTAATGGAAAGCTAAACTTTGATCCAAGTCCAACAGCTGATACCAACCGTGAGACTTTCCAGGCCTGAAAGCAAAATAAAAAAATCCAATGAAAAAGATCTGCTGCTCCATCTTTGAGACATGCAGCCTCTTGGCCATGCTTTGGGCTAATACAGCTATTTTTTACTTAACCTCTTTTTGTGTCATCTCTGTGCTGTGCCACTGGACCTTACCTGTAACAGTTTGAGTAAATTACTGACATTATTTAGGGTGCATAGGAAACATCTGCCTGATTATTAAGGAAGGCCATCAGGCCTTGGGGATCCCCTGTCCTTGCTTGGACTCAGTCACTGTCTCTTTTGCTCGGCACTGTTTGTTTTTCCTGCCACCTGCCACCCAAGCAAACATTCACTCTGTATTTTGACAAAAATAGCAACTTTTAGGTCTTTAAGGTCCCTTCCAACCCAAGCCATTCTATGAAAATTAGAGTGCTATTAGTGCTGCACAATTGATAAAGGATTTTGGCCCCCAAAATTGCTCTTGGGATTCACCCCCGATTCATGGGGGGTTTAAATCATCTGGAGCAAGAAAAAAGCTCCACGCAAGGCTGCTTATGAAAATATATGTTACATAAAAAGGAGTAAAAATACCAATTGAATCACTAAGTGGGAATCCACATAGGAAGCACCTGGATGTGACTTGGCACCGATGGATTTGGGTGCCAGGCATGGGTCTAGGCAGAAAAGTGGAGGCATTAATGGAATCCAAGCTGAGGGTTGCAAAGGTTGAGCAACTGTAATTTTTCTCCTTTATTCAGGAGATCCTTATCCTTCTGATAAGGATCTAGAAGGTGCACTTTCATTTGTTTAAAGTGTAATAAATAAATATGAACAGAACATCAAAGGATGCTTTTTCTTGTAATTTTTAACTGCCTCTCCAGTCGGGGTGTTTCTGTGAACGCTTCGGAGGGCATTTGGCCCATTCGTGTCTCTCACACTTGGTTTATGGGGTCACTGTCAGCAAACTGGTTTTTGTAGGGTTTTCCCTTTCAGATTCTTTTTTTGGGGATGCAGAAAATCCCAGGCGTGCAGGACTGCTCAGCAGAGTTCAGCATGTTTCCTAAAAGTGCCTGCAAAATCCCTTTGAAGAACGTAATTTTATTACTTACACTCATGAAATCCTCTCTTTGGTGATGCCATAATTCCAACACAAATGCCTAATTACGGTGGGTTTTTTTTACAAAATCCCCAACCCTCCTGTAACCGCCTGGCTCCTTATCTCCAGCACTCGGCTTCCTGTGATTTAGTAACACGCAGACTGCAATTCCAGAGGTGGAGAAGAGTAAAACGGGAGCACTTGAATTTTTCTTGCCCGAGCTGTGATTACAGCCCGGCGTTTCCCGGTGCTCCAGCCCTCTCTTCGAAGCGTAATTAGGAACACATTGATTCTTATTGCAGCTGGCAGCTGCTCGCTATTGCCTTTTTCAGCTTCTGACCCCCATAGTCCCGCTGACCTTTCCTGGGGTTAGTCGTAGGCCCTTTTCATTGTGATGGGCTCGAAGTGGCTCATGTGGAGTTGATTATTTCCTTGCTTGTCTGGCCTTTTTGGTGCCATAACTCCAAGTCACTTCCATTTTCTTCCCCTGCTTTTGGCTGACCACAGTGAAAGGAAATGCTTTTGCTGGCGACAGGATCGGTTTGCACGCTTGACTGACTCGATTGAGACCCTGAAAAGGGGGGGAGGGGGAGGGTAATGAACGCTGTAGGTGCTGCATTTGCTTTTTAAAGGTTGATGTTAATGATTGAGTGGTCATTAAGCATTCATAAAAACGGGGCTTTGGCCAGCTCCGTGTCCATTTGGCAATCTCAAACCTGCGGGTTGGCATTAAAAATCCATCCGCCGCATCCTTGATGGTAGTGGTGGCTGCAGGAGCCACACGGAGCAGGTCTGCGGTGTGTGGCGAGCACTCCACTGTCAACTGCTCAGGAATACCTCCAGGTCTTTCCAGCCACTGAAAGACCCGGGAATAAACCTGGGAGGTTGTTCCGTGAGGCAGCCGGGCAGGCTGCTGGTAGCTCCCGGGCTGTAACCCGCTCCTCCCAGCCCAGAAAGCTAATGAAGTCTATGTGCCAGCTGTTACACTCATTTTGCCAGACCCCAGGAGGACAGCATGAAGACAGTCAGTGATCAAAGGCTCTGGAGATCACTGAGGAGCCGAGCTGCAGGAATGTCTGATTGCTTTCTCTTGGAATGCCACAGGCTTCAATACCTCCTTTTTTTCCATTTTTTTTTTTTTAAGGTGTCTTGGTGTGAGATTTAATGATCTAACTCGGGCTTGCTTGTGTAAAGCCAGAGTGTTTTAGTTAATTTGGGGAAGTTCATTTGCTCTAACTTTAAGTGATTTGAAAATCTCTGACTTTTCTTGTACTGATGGCAAGTTAGAAAGACATTTTTCTTGGTAACTAATAAATGATCTAGGAAAAAACCAACTTGCTGTGCTTTGGGTGGTAAGTCACATATAATATGGTAAAGTGAGGTGGGATTAATTGATTTTGAGTCACTGATGTTTAGGAAAAATGGGAAATCTTTGGTATCCAAAGCTGCTTTACTCCCAGATGGCTGTCACAATGCAGCTGGTGGGCAGTGCCACCCCTGAGGCAGCAGCACTCGATCACTTTTTTCTTGGGCTGCTCAGCAGAGGCCGTCAGCTCCTGGAGGTGGAGTGGGCAACCTGAATAACTCCCTCTGTTCCTGAGGTGGCTGTTTCCTTCCTCCTCCTCCTGCTTTACTCCAGCGTTTATAGGACCTGGTGCATTGAGGTAGTGCAGAAACCCTTCCTCATTTAGCTCCAGCGTGCTGGAATGGCTCGCTGAAGGTCGGAAGCATGTTGGACGGGGATTGATGGAGTGGAGTGCAGTAACAGATCGAGGTGGAGTGGTGGCTGTTGGGAAGGGAGGTCCCGGTGTTGTCGTGCCAGCTGGTCTGAGATGGCAGGAAGATGATTCAGGGAGCTAAACCAAAACGGGGATGAGATAATGCTCTTTTTGAAGGGACTCTGCCCTCAGCTGCAAGGGTGGAGAGGAGAAGTTCACGGCCCAGTAAATCAGCAGGGCAGGATCTCAGCTCTGTTTGGAAGGACACAGGGTCCTCTGGAGCTTAGCATCATGGGAATGCACAGAACATTTTGTCATCTGTTAGAGAGTGAAACCCTTTTTTGAGGGCTAGCAGGGGTAGGAGTGAGTTAATTTGGAGGTGAGGGTTAAGTTACAGTGACAGGACCAGACCTGTGGAGCCATACATTAAAGACCACTGGTTTCTAGAGAAACAGGGACAAATGTGAAGCTTTGGGAAGAGAGGAGAGGGTCACTGCCAGGGCTGCTGAGACTCTGGATGGTCTGGTGCCTCTGTCTTGCCATCTTGGCTGAGTAGAATGCTTCAGTAAGCCCATGGGCTGCTCCCTGGTCCGAGATGGCCCATATCCATCCTGGTGAGGTCCTCAGGCCTCGACAGCCAGGTGAGGATGTGCCCTGCAGCATCCTGAGTGTGCCAGGGCTGATGTGCCCCTCTGGCAGAGGGGACAGCCCTGCTCTTGTCCGGTGCTCCTAAATGGAAAGTTAAACTGTCCCTTCCTCTCTGTTTGGACTTAGTGCCTGTGGTTTATTTTCCTCCCTGTGCCTGTCATTCCGAAGGTCACAGGGCTGAACTGGGAGCTGCCGGACAGCCTGTCCCACAGCTCTGGGCTGAGGGGTCCCTTTTATAAAGGGTCTGTGACAAATGAGGTGCATAACCAGAATTATGTCATCTGTAGAAGTACTTCATCTTACTAATTACCTCCAGAAGTAGCAGGCACACGTTTCTGGGTGCCCCTGCGTGTGCAGTGTGTTTCCCAGGAGCAGGCATCCATTGGAATGGTCAGGATGGCCCCTCCTCCTGATGCAAGTCCGTTATCTTCCTTGTTTCCTGTGATCCATGAGCAACAGGTTACTTTAGAGCTGACAAAGAGGTCAAGTGCTGGTTGAAGATAACTGGAAGATGACTTTAGGTGAAGATGTCTGGGTGGAAGTAGGAGAAATGCAGCCTCTGCCGTGCTGTGCCTTTCTGATGGGCTGGAGGAATGGCCAGTGCAAGTGAAAAGTGCGTTCTCCTTGATCCACTAAACCCATGTCCATCTCTATTCCACCTTAAATATTATTCATACCCTCTTATTACTGTTTTAGTTTAAAATGCTCAGAAAGTGACACCTCTTGCTTCAATATAACTTTGATCCACAAGTGATGGAGATTCATCCTCCCAAGTAAGGAACAACGAACAGTGGAGAAAGTTGTTCTGAGTAGAGCTCATCTTGGAGTCTGGGACACTTAAACGGAGCCACGTGTGACCAAGGTGCTCCTTTTTGTGGTCCTAGTAGGATCCCAGTGACTGGTACTTGCTGTCAAAATGGGAGGTCAGGTTTATTGAAATGATGGCAAGGGGGAAGAGTCGTGTTTTTCTATTCCTAAGGCTTTTTAATGTAATATGAAAGAGGCAAAGTTTCTCCACAGGATTTCTAAAGACCCCAAAACTATGAGCTGTGGTCTCGCCCTCTTCTCTGTACTTAGCAAGGGGCTTCTGGAGTGTCACCATCTGCAGAAGAAAAAGAAAGAAGTATTTGTGGGTTATGTTGTGTTGCTGGGTCTCATCTCCCCCCAGTGTTCCCATATTTACCAGCGAGGAAGATGTTTCTGCCATCCCTTCAGAAACAGATGTTGGAGAAACTTCATTCAGATGCCCCAGTGTTGATGCTGAACAATCCTAGCCCAGTTAAAGCCAATATTTCCCCCTTTTTTTTCCCTCCAGTCAAAGAACTCTGGTCTTTGTGGCTCTCTGTGTGTACTCACTGCTTTGCAGTTGATCTTACCACTCTGCAAGCCTGTGAAAGCCAAACTGGTAGGTCAAAAGAGGAGTAGCTGTTGACACTGGCAGTAAGGAACATGTAAGGAGAAAGATAAACAGAGGGAAATCAGAGCCTGGATAAAGTAGATCTCCAAAGATAAAGTTTAGTTAAAGATAATGAGCTGGCCTTGTTTAAAAAGACAGCTGCAAAATAACCCAGTAGCTCCATGTGCTGGGGTTAAAGTTGACCCAGAATATACGTTTCATTGCTTTTGATAAATAAATAGTGGAGGGAAGATTTGGCAAAAAGCAACATTGCCCCCAGCCCTCTTCAGCAAAGTGTTTGATGTTAACAAGTTCTCTGGGTGTTTACTTTGTCCTCTGCGCGCGCTGGTGGAGCGGCGCTCCTGCCCTTGAACCGAGGGAGAACTCAAATAAACCAACCCCTTCGGCACAGCTGGGCTCCTCTGCCATCTGCGGCTTCCCCAAACAGCCCTGGCTCGCCTTGGGAACCAGCCTGGGCCGCAGGATTGCCGGGTCTTCCCAACAGCTGAAATAAATTTGCCGGATCAGATAAAACTGCCCAGAAATGGGAGCAGAACTCGACAGCGTTTCTTCCCACCCTCTCAAGCTGTCAGTGGAACCCAGAGCGCAGTTTGCAGGCAGAGGTGGCAGTGAGCAAATAGCCCCATAAAATCCAGAGTGATTCTATTACAATTGGAGGCTTTTCCTGATGCTCAATTTGCATATGTGTTTTCCAGTGATGCTCTGATGAGAAAATACCATTATTTTAAAATAAACCACAGGAATAATTTTGCTGTTTATATCTGTATCCAGCCTCTTAGAAAGCAAATGGCTCCATGGACACTCCAATGGGACTTATTCCTGTCAGGCATGTGTGTTGCTGCACTTGTTTCTGTGCTCCAGTAAAGCTCCCAGTTTTATTTTGTGTGTTGGATACGTGTTTATATACGCGGCTGATAGATGAGATGTTTAAAGTATATGTTGAGTGTTATCAGCAGCGGAATTGTATGGCCAGGCTGATAAATGAAGTAACTGTGCTAAATGAGCTCAGATCTTATTCATCATAATGTTATGCTAGGCCAATAGGACGTTTAAGTGAACGACAGCCGCGGATTTATTGTTTTCTTGGAGAAACAAGCGTTTGATAGAGACCGAGAGTGTCACAAACGCCGTTCCTGAGACTTACCTCAGGGCAAGTTTGGTTGCTGGTTCCATGATTTAGTTTGTATTTTGCTCATTTAAGCATTTATCATAGAATCACTTAGACTGGAAAAGACCTCTGGGATCATATTTATGATTTATTTGTGTTTTGCCGGCTTAATGACGCAGTTTGTATTTTTTGATGGTGAAAGTGATATATAGAAGAGACCATCACTGGTATGGGAATATAAATGAGACCAAGACTGATATTGGTGTTTTCTTCAGTGCCACAGTTTGCCTGTAAAGCCCAGCAGAAGGAGCAAGCAGATGACAGGTCTCAGTGAGCTGGTTTAGAGCAATTGTGAGTGGTAGCGGCATCGCAGCAGTAGATTCATAAAAACTTGTAAAACAAGTGCAGCCTGGTGATAGATGGTCAAATGATTATTGTTTGCAAACAATATTATCTCCAACAGATAAGCTGTTTACTTTGGACTCCAGCTCCTCTGGGTGGAAAGGAGTCTTAATTTATCAAAGCAGTGGTTCGATGCGGGTGCCTCACGCCCCAGCTGTGGAAGAACTCTTACATTAAGAATAGGACTTGGAACCACAGTGCAGTTCAGCTCTAACTCACTTTTACAGATGGTTCCTATATTGCAAAGAATATTGGCTGTTTCCTGGTTGTGCCTTTTTTTTTTTTTTTAACCCCCAAACACTTTGTTGTAAGAGAGTTAAAAGAGGGACTCCTGAAACTCACAGTAGACATCTGTTTGTTTGTTTTGTAGCTGTTTCTGTGCCTCGTCTTAGTCTGGAGCCTTGGGCTTTCAACTTGGATAATCTGGCGCTATGCATCCAGCCCCCGGGCGCTTCCAGGCACTGCTCCTCATCGCCGGTCTCGTCGCTGCCACCAGCCCAGGTGAGGCCTCACCCCATCCAGGGGGACTGGCTTGGAGGTTTCGGGTTTGAGCCCAAACTTTTGAACAAGCAACACTTGGGAGTGCGTTTCGAAGTGGCCACCTTTCATGGATGTTGTCAATAATCTGCTTTTAAGGAAGCCTGGAGCACTGAAACACGGCCTTACGCTGAATATATGCCTTTGCTTGTGAAAACTTGGCTCGAAGCAAGCGCCAGAACATGGAGGACTCTGGGTTACGTGGGTTTGTTCCTTGGGGTCTCCATGGATTTAGCTGGATGCTGATTCTGCTGTGTACATTGCATCTTGTGTTCCCAGGGGTCGGGAGGGGTTTGGATTTGCAGCCGGAGAAGGGAATCAGCTCTTTGAAATGTGGAGGCTGATGCTTGGCTGCAGTTGGAACAGCTCTGGCATTAAAAAAAGAAGAGGGATGGTTTTAATTGACACATCTGCTCCGTGTAGTCAGCTTGTCTTAACGTAACCACACGAAAAAGAAGCTTTTACTACTTTTAGCACTTCATAGCCAGTCGTTATAAGCAAATGGGATAAATTGTATTTTTCAACCAGCCATAGGAGATAAATTCCAGCTGCAGGGTCACTGCTACCAATTTTGCCTTTTACGCGGAGCACAAAGTGTTGGTGTCAGAAGTGAGGGCAGGGGCGAAGATGAAAGTAGCAGTGTGATTTCATACAATTGGAGCGAGCAAACTGAAAGGTCAGTGTTTCCCTCTTATCCCTGGAAATTCAAATGAACTAATAGGAAAAACAGTTTTCTAATTAAAAGCTAAAAATGGACATCTGGAGTCCTGTGAAATGCTTGGATACCATTTTTATGGATTTCATCTTTTTTTGTTAAGTGAAGCCACACTTTAATTTCCAGTTTTATTTTATGTTTATGCAGATAGTTTATGGTTCTGTTAAAAATGTGCAGTTTGTCATCTGAAACTCATAACCAGAGCTGGGATGGACTGACTTGAGAAGAAAAGCATGAGCCCAGGGCCCCACCTACAAGAAAACTGTCTCTGACTTGGATGTCATTTAATATCATCTTGACCCATACTATCTGGAATTCCTTAGCTCCTTTACAAACTAGGAATTGTTTTTTCCCTGCTGATGTGTCTATTTTTAATTTTGTTTTTTCTCCTAATTTGTATTACTACCCAAATAAGTGTTAGTGGTGCTAATTGCCTTTTGCTTGCTCCCTTCATGCAAAATCTTTAGTGGAGAATTTCATAGAAAACAAATGGAAATAATTCCCAGTGTTTCATTGGCCAGGATAGGAAAAAAATCTCCTCCAACAAGCAGGAATTTTCTTCTGGCAAATAAATGGATTCTCATAACCAAGTTCTGTGGAACTGAACCTTTTATTTATTAGCAGCTCTTCCTGTTTCTGTTCATCTTTGCTCAGTAAAGATAATGGATGCCCAATTCATCATCCTTGTCCTGATGAAGTCCATGTATTTGGAATTAGCAAGAGCCTTTGCTGTTCGTCCAGCTTTTTTTTTATCCTGCTATTTTTAATTAGTTCTGCAGACTGGGAGACGGTTCTGTGTAAATACCTGGCAGGCTCCTGCCATTTCTAACATTTTACAAGTCACGTCCGGGCCCGCTTCACGTGGGACAGATCAGCGGCAGCTGCGGTTCCCCTGCTCCGGCTCCTCAGGTGATGGCTGCTGTTTCCCTCTGGATAAATCCAGTGGGACTGCAGTTTTTGCTGGTCCTGGCAAGCGTGTTGCCTCTGGCTTGGGAATGTATCATCCCCTGTGCTGCATCTACCTCCATTTAATTACTGTCACCCTCTTTGTGGGGTTTGATTCTTGGAGTTTTCCCGGTGTTTGAGAGTGAGCAGGAATCTCTCCTGAGTTCCTGTTGCCAAGGAAAAGGTAACACCTGCTTGAGTGTCATTTGCAGCTTGGAGCTTAGAGACCCTTTAGATGCTCAGCCTTTCATACCAGTTTACCTTATCACCTGTGTCCATGCAAAATGCTGGTCTCTCTAACTCAATATTTATATTTCCTTTTAGATTTAACTCCAAGTTTTATTTCTGAGCCCTCTTCTACTGTCCAGAAGTCTGGTGAGCCCGTCCAGCTCTGCTGCTCTGCCGAGCCCTCCACAGCTTACCTTTCTTGGCTGTTTAATGGGGAGCCTCTGGACAGCAGGGCGGGAGAAGTGGAAATCCAGTCGGGATCTTTGACAATCGTCTCCCTCAGCCCGGCGATGTGTGGCCGCTATCAGTGCGTGGCGAGCAGCAGCGTGGGCGCCGTGCTGAGCCGGCCTGCCACCGTGTCCTTGGGCAGTAAGTGCATTTTCATTCATGCCCTTTGCTCCTTTCAAATCCTGTAGACCTCAGCTGGCTTGTGTGCTTTGTTTTTCTTTGACTTTTAGAAAAACACCTAGCCTTTTTTTTTAATTATATCATCTGGGACCTGTCAGGTGATGCAGCCCTAGAACAGATCCCCCAGAGAGCTTGAGGATCCCCACCCTTGGAGGCTTTTAAAGCCTCAGATAGACCAAATCACACCTGATGGATTTAGCATTGGTGTCAGCCTCATTTCGAGCTGAAGGACCTCAAAAATCTTTTTCAGCAAACACAAATATTATTCAGTGAAATAACATTAATTTCCATGAATTGGCCTGAAAGTACACAATTCCCAAACACTTCCCTTCACAAAGGATGTTGAAAGAGCAGCTGATCTGCCACACTGTTGCAGAAGTGTGCTTGAGAATTGAGGATAAATGAGTGGGAATTGTTGCCTGGGAAATAGGTGGGAGATGCAGATTTTCCATTTCATTTGATTTGATCAAACTAATGTAGATGCTCTGCAGGTGGGACAGTCTTCTGTCCATTTAGGGACAGTTCCCCTTCTCTCAGTTTTACTGGTTCTTCTGATCAGTCTTTGCCTTGGTGCTTGATCTGTACATTATTTGATCTCAAGGGACTTCAGAAGAGGAAGGGGCAATGTTTTCCATATGGAAAGGATGATGTGATGCTGAGAATGGGAATACAATATTCCTGCATGAGCATGATTTGTCTGCTTGGGATCTTGGGGCTGTCTGAATCAGGCCTTTGTCAAGCAGGGTTTGAGTGATTTCTCTGGAAGGGTACCTCATCTATGGAGCATGTCCAAAATCCCCCTGGGAGGAAAATCTCTTACTGGCAAGAGAAGTGTTTTGGTAAAGTACTGACCCATGGCCAGACCCTCTCAAGAGAGCTCTAAGGGTGGCTAACATAGAAAAACTTCACAACCTCGAAGATGCTTTGAATGTGAAGGGAGTAGAAGAGTGGCTTCCACACTTCCCTCCTCCCTTGGAGGTTTTGGCAGCATGTGGGAAGGTGCTGGGAGCTGGGAGCTCTCTCCTTGGGAAGGTGCTGGGATCTCTCTCCTTGGGAAGGTGCTGGGATCTCTCTCCTTGGGAAAGTGCTGGGATCTCTCTCCTTGGGAAGGTGCTGGGAGCTGGGAACTCTCTTCTTGCCTCAAGGCTTGTGGCAGTGAGAGGGAGGCACTGCTGCATTCACTGCTGTGTTCCTTATCATCACAGAGAGACAATTCCATGTTTTTAGGGACAGGCTTCCTGCTGTCAGTGTGAATTGTCTCCTGTAGTGTCTGCAGAGCCCGTGAGGAGCCCTGCAGCCTTTCCAGTGTCTCTGCTTGCTTTTCCAGGAGCAGTTGAGGGAACATAGGAATTATTTTTTCTCCTCACTATTCCCATGTAAAAGCTGGTGCTTTCTGTAGTAAGGAAGTGGGTAAGGAGGGTTTGTGCTATTATGGGCTGCAGGATAGACCATGCCTGTTGATGTGAATGTCCAAAAGCTGCACCAGAGAAGATAATCAGGATGAAGCCAACTGTCTTTTGAACACAAATACTGAGCTTACTGCCCTTCCTCTCTCCCAGGCCGTGGCTGCTCTTACCCTTTTCCCAAATCTCTCCAGGTTTAGCTGACTTTGATGCCTCGGTGACAGCTGCCGTTGCAGCAGAGGAAGGAGGCTCAGCTCTCATCGGATGCAAGGTGCCAGAAAGTCACCCCAAAGCACAGGTTCGCTTCCAAGTGCAGGGGAAATGGCTGGAACAATCAATAGGTGAGATTTTTTTTGTGCAATATAAGTATTCAACAAAA
Source organism: Platyrinchus mystaceus (assembly GCA_035041135.1). Taxonomy (NCBI): domain Eukaryota; kingdom Metazoa; phylum Chordata; class Aves; order Passeriformes; family Tyrannidae; genus Platyrinchus; species Platyrinchus mystaceus. The sequence continues at coordinate 1,628,133 of JAWWLV010000075.1, forward strand.
GCTTGCCTGGAGTTTTTTCTTAGAACTTACAAGAAAAAAGTCCTCGGAAAACTTGCAGAACTTCCTGTGCATGACTTTATCTAAACCTGTCTGTGGAAATGAATCTACTTTGAATGGTGATCTCTTTGTGATCATATGTTTAGAATAGATTAGTATAGCTGAAAAGTTAATTAAAAAAAAAAAAACCTAAAAAGAGGAAACCTGTTTTTTGAAACCAAATTAAATATAATTTTCTTTTTTCCTTCCCCACTCGTTTAGACAAGTACCTAATTCTTCCATCTGGAAACCTGCAGATTTTGAATGTATCTTTAGAAGACAAAGGAACCTACAAATGTGCAGCGTACAACCCAGTCACTCGTGATCTCAGAATGGAACTCACTGGACATAAGCTCACAGTCACACGTGAGTATCCTGTTCAGCTTCCCAGAAAATACATCACAAACTGAATAAATAACATCCCTTGGGGTTTTTCAGCATGAGCATATCAGTGTCTCCAGTACCATGTTATGTAAAATCTGTCCTGCATTCTTTGCACATTCAGTTCTTATTTCCCCTCACTGTGGAGGAGCAGCATAACTGCTTTTCAAACCCCAGGAAGACACAGCACTCAGCCCTTGGAAGGGGGGTACTGCTTATACTTCTGTGCCCAAACCTATTTTGGAGCAAGACTTCTTGAAGAGAGCATTACAGCATTGTGCTTAGTCCCAAGTGCAGACAGATGTGTTTGAAAGGCGTGGAGGAGGACTGGGGAACAGGATGGGAGGTTTCAAAGTTTGATTGGTGTCAAGATTAGAGGGCTGGAGCACCTCTCCTGTGAGGAAAGGCTGAGAGAAATGGCATTGTTCAGCCTGGAAAAGAGAAGGCTTAGGGGTAATGTAATTGTGACCTTCCAGTACCTGAAGGAAGCCCACAAGAGAGCTGGAGAGGGACTTTTTACAGGAGCATGGAGTGAGAGGACAAGGGGCAGTGGCTTCCCACTGACAGAGAGTATGTTATGTTAGATATCAGAAAGAAATTCTTCCCAGTGAGGGTGGGGAGGCCCTGGCACAGGTTGCCCAGAGCAGATGTGGCTGCCCCATCCCTGGAAGTGTCCAAGGCCAGGTTGGATGGGGCTTGGAGCAACCTGGGCTAGTGGAAGGTGTCCCTGCCTGTGACCAGGGCTTGTAGCGAGATGAGCTTTAAGGTCCCTTCCAGCCCAAACCACTCTGTGATTCTATTCTACAATTCATCTCCTTTCTTCCAGGCCCTTCTTCAGGTGGCTCCCACATCCTTCACCCTCTGGTCCCCCAGAGCCTGGCAGTGCCCCAGCACAGTGCCCTGACACTGGAGTGTGTGGTCGGCGGGGTGGCTCCCTCCGTCCGCTGGGTCAAGGACGGCCGGGACGTGCTGGGGCGAGGCCGGTGGAAACTGCTGCACTCCCACCTGGTGACAGACCAGCTGGAGGCATCAGATGCTGGAAACTACTCCTGCGTGGTGGGAGGTGACTCTGGAGCAGTAAAATACGTTAACTATTCACTTACTGTACTTGGTAAGAAAAAAAAACATTTTGATGTCCACGCAATGAACATTTTCTTTATATACCTGCTGATTTTGGCATCTGCTCCCAAACAGCCTCACATTCCTTCTCAGTCTTAAGCATTTAAAATAAAGAGCACAGATCTGTTCATAATGACCATGTCCCAACATCTCTTCCAAGTTAAAATCCATAATTATTTATCTCTTCAAATCCTTTGCAGTCTGAAATAATGAAACGGTAAAGGATAACAAACTCCAAGGGAGGAACTGATCCATTTATTTTCCTGCAGAATGCCAGTGTCAGTGATGTGCCAGGGATCAGATGTGCCTCTCTTGAGGCTGCACATGAGCAAAAGGCTGGTGAGGGGAGGTGAGATGTTTGGATGAGGACATAAACAAAAGCAAAAGAAACATATTCATACATTTGGCCTCTTTTGTGTGGCTGCAAGTTGTTCCTCATTTTCCTTTTCCATTGTAGCAGATTTTCCTGGTGTTTGAGGTTGCTGCATCCATGACTGTTTTTGTTTGGGTTTGGAAATGTGTATCTTGAAGTTACTCAGAAAACAGGGTGTTGACACACAACATGCCTTTTGTTTTGGGGATGTCACTAATAGATTATTTTGAAAATAGAGGTGTTTTATTTACAGAGTTAATGCAAACATGTGGCTGTTTGGGACAGAAGGGAGAAACCATTCAAATAAACCCACGTGTGGGAAAACCAGCTTCGGGCTGCACAGAACTAGCAGTGTGTGATGCTTGCTCAGCCTTTGGACATGATGAGCCTGTGGAACATTTCACAGCAGTTTTTTCAGGGCTTAGTCGAAGATCAGCAGACGGTGGTTTATGTAAAATCACTTCCCTTTCCAGAACCTGCTTCACTCTCCAAGGGGCTGCAGGATGAAACGGTGGCCGCCGGGGCGACTGTGCATTTCTGGTGTGATGTCCACGGCAGCCCCGCTCCAGCCCTCACCTGGCTCCACAACGCCGCTCCCCTCCGCCCCTCCCCGCGGCATTTCCCGACGGGAAACCACCTGCGGATCTGCGGGGTCACCCTGGGGGACTCTGGCTTGTACCAGTGTGTGGCAAACAATGGAATTGGGTTTGTGCAGTCCACAGGGAGACTCCGTGTCCAGCCAGGTAGGAGCACTTGCAGCCCTCAAGGGATCACCTTTGCACTTCAGGCTTTATTCTGTTTTGGTTTTTTCCCCCTAGATTATGTATTAATTTGTTTCTGACCACTAATCTTACAAAGAAGGTGCTTTCAGGTGTATTTTAAGAGACTTTTGGGGTTGTGTGGTTACTTGATACTTAAAACCTAGATTACCACCTGCAATTAAATCAGCTTATGATTGAATTTGACATGATTTATGCTTAAATAGAATCAGGGTCCTACTGTGCTGGATGACTTGGTACTCTTAGCAGTATTGGCTGATGAGTAGTTATGTCTGTTCCATGCTCCAATTTGCAAAACAGTCCTCAGGTTGGGGGTTAATGTACACTTCCCCTTTATCAGATTGGCAGGATCAGGTACCAGGAGTCTTTTTGATCACTTTCCAGTTTAAGATACTTTCTAATACCCAGAGAACTTGATTTCTGCTAGCACAATGATGTTGGCAAGACCATTGCTGTCCCTGATCTCTCCCTGTCACGTGTAGTTGAAGCTTTGAACCTTCTCAGTACCAGTAATGATGTGTGAGCTGTGCAGAGCCTGGATGAGCAGAGATTTTGTGGCTTGCTTGTGTGTGGAGTGCCTAAGCCAGTCTTGCCTGCAGTGTGTTCTTCACTGACAGTCAAGCCTTAGTCATTTAGAGAAGCTGAAGTGTGGTTTGAGTGTAGGTTTCTCTCAGCCTCCTCTAAGCACGAGTCTCAGCTGATCTCTCTGGAAGGGAAACCTGGAGATGCTGTGTGGAGAAGAAAAAACTTTTAAAATGGTTATAAAGAACCACGTGTGACTTTTTAAATTGTACTGGCTGACGTGGGCATTAAGTGTCATATTCCTTAGCCAAGCTCATCGTTTGCATTTCCCCCAGGCACAGGCTCTGTCCCTGTCATAGTCTCTTCCCCCGGGAGTGTCACCGTGGTGGCTGGTGGGGACGTGACGCTGTCCTGCAATGCCACCGGGCTGCCCGCGCCCGAGATCCGCTGGTACGACAGCAGGGGCCTGGTGACCAGCCGCCCTGCCCAGGTGCTGCATCCCAACGTGCAGAGGCCTCCCCTGGCAGGGCCCGAGCCCACCTGCCTCTCCGTGTCCCGGGCGGGCTGGAGCTCCTTGCGCCTGCGGAACGTGACTCCGGAGCGTGCCGGGGAGCTCAGGTGCGAAGCCGTCAACGAGCACGGCTCTGCCGTGTCCAAAGCCTTCCTCACAGTTGGTAAGTGAAGCCCCAAACCATCCAATTGGCTCCCGTGGCAGGTGGGTGGGGTGGGATCGGGGGCCGGGGAGGGGGGAAATGAAGCTGAGGAGTCTCAGTTGTCTTCACAGACCGGTTCCTCCTTCCCCCTTTTAAGCAAAGGAGAAATACTGTATGCATTGCATGGACATCTTATATGTGATAAAAAGTATCCAAGGGTGGGTTTTTTTATTTATTTCTTAAAATTACTACTAAGAAAAGACAGTTTTTACACTAAAGGCAGGATGGGAAAGAGCCATTTCTTTTCCTCACATTGGAATATTATGTGACATTAATAAAAGGTTTAAGCCCCCCCAAGTTTCCTTCACAAGCACTGAGATACTGATTTTTAGTTACTTAAGTGACTTAAGTTTCTTAGCTCTTTCAGCACCTTGTCTTAGTTAATTCAGCTGAATGGCAGGGAGATTTCAGGTCAGTGGGATTTAGTAAGTGGCTCCATATTTAAAGTTCTTTGGTTAGAGTTTAAAACTCCTGTAAATAACTTGAAAAGATGCATAAAGGTTCACTTAGAGAAAAAAAGAAAGCAAAAAAAACCTCAAGAAAGTGATCCCATCATGTAGTTTTATAAATCAGTTATTGTTGGACCATGCTGAGTGGAAACATGAAATTAAATATCATCCCAGAATTCAGTCTGTGTCAAAGAGAAAAATCCCTCTGCTTTGCCTTGGAATTTTATGGCAGTAAGTTCAATTTTAATGCTTTGTTTATTAACTTTTATCGGTTTCTAATATGTTGTACTGGCTGCTGATTATGGTGCAGAGGGTGGTTAAGTCATTTGGTTTTGATATAAAAGTCCCCGAGGAGTCTCTGGGAGCTGTTAGGGGTTTAGAACAGCTCCCAGCCATGCCGAAGGCATGCTCAGACATTCAGCTGTCTAACGAAGAATTCGTGCCAGGTAACACTTCCGAGGCACCTGAATGACTTCAGCTGGGATTCCAGAGCATTTCTCCAGTGGCAGGATCAGATTAAGCTCCTCTCAGCCTCACCACCTTGTTCCTGTAATTTGCCTTGTCCCAGCGCAGAGTCAGAGAGCTCATTTGGCTGAAAAAATGTATCATTCTTTTTTTTCCTTCTGCTGGATCTGTTCCAGGCCGTGATTCACTGCACGGTCTTACAGCGGGCAGGACGACTTCAGCTGCCACCATAGTGAGAAACCACCAAAATGTCGAGCGATGCCTCGGGATCCTGCACCCACGGCCCTCCCTTCTTTTGTGTCTTTTTTAAACACTTGTGGGGTTCGCCTGCATGGCAGTAGCTTCCCAGGGCTACTGAACACAAGGTTAATTCTCCTGAATAACTTCATCTAATGGAAATGAAGGAGAAAAATACACTCCAGGCAGTTTGAGTAGCAGTAGAGTGAGTGTAAAACATAAGAAGGAGCATTTAGTGTATGCAGGTGGGTGATTCAGGCGTGAGAGGCTGAAGTTGCTCCTACAGAAGCCTTATAGAACCCCCTGAGAAGTCCGAAGGTGATTTGAAACTCTTGTCAGGTGTGGGTGACCTCACTGATGTGCTGCATTCAGGTTTTCAGGGGGCTTTCCCAGCCTGTCCTGAGATACTTGGAGAGCCTGTGAGCAGGGCAGATCCTCTGGCTGTTTAAGAAGCAGGGAAGCAGTGCCTGGGAATGTGATCTGTTTGCACAGCAGAGACAAACCCCAGAGCTGCTGTGCAGCCAGGGCATGGCACAGGCTGGGATCTGCCCGTGGGTGCACCCTGTGAGGAGGCTCTTTGCCCTCAAAATGAGGCAGTTGAAGGGGAGAAACAACAAAAACCTGCAAAGTACTGGGCATTATGGAGAGTGTGAATCACAGCTCTGGAGCCAGGCTGGGAGAGCTGGGGGTGTTCACCTGGAGAAGAGGAGGCTTTGGGGAGACCTGAGAGCCCCTTCCAATGCATAAAGGGGCTCCAAGAGAGCTGGAGAGGGTCTTGGGACAAGGACAAGGGGGAATGGCTTCCCACTGCCAGAGGGCAGGGATAGATGGGATATTGGGAAGGAATTCCTAGCTGTGAGGGTGGGGAGGTCCTGGCACAGGTTGCCCAGAGAAGCTGTGGCTGCCCCATCCCTGGAAGTGTCCAAGGCCAGGTTGGATGGGGCTTGGAGCAACGTGGATAGTGGAAGGTGTCCCTGCCCATGGCAAGGGGGTAGAAAAAAATGAGCTGTAAGGTCCCTTCCAACCCAACCCATTCTAAGATTTTATGAATGCGTTCCTTTAATGCCCAAATTGGGGACATTCAGTCCTTCTCTGATTGCTGTTGGAGACAAGGTTTTGGGAGCATGCAGCCTTTGGTCTGACCCAGCTCAGGGCTCCTGGTGTTCCGCAGTGGGGCTGGGAAGCCGAGGAAGAAAAGTCTCCGTGGCTAAAGGGAAAGGGATGGCACTGAAAGCAACAGCCAAAAAAAGTTGCATAATGACACAGCAGCAGAGAGAAACCTGATGTGCTGGGTTATATTGGTAGCAATTATGCCAGAAACTTCTCAAAAAGAGCTTAGATCTGAATTGCTTAATGGGAATTGTTACCCAGGGGTTGTTTTCCGAAGCAAAAATACGAACAGCTCAGCAGTTGTTGATGACTCCCCCCCCGCGGCAATAAACACAGCGCTGGCTGCGGGTCTGCTGTCACCAGCTGAAACCACAACTCATTCTCCACTCCAAGAGTCCCTGTCCCCAATGCCAGCAGGCGTCAAACCAAGCCGTGCCCACCCACACATCCTCAGGGTCCGCCACGGTGCCATGGGCCTTCCACCTCCTCCCATTTGTTTCCAATATCAGGCCCTTCCCGCTGCTCTGCTGACAGCAGAGATACCCTTTTGCTTGGGGGTTGTTCTGGGGGTGTCTGACATTTTAAGACCATCTGGCTTCAGGGACATCCTCCCCACATTGTTCCCTTCTTCCTGTCTCCGAATTTTGTGGCGTTGCTAAATAAATGAGAAGAAACAAACAAGGAATGCTTGCCGAGAGCGTGTCTTCAATTTGAAAAGAGAATTTTCCTCCCCGGCTTTTTAGAAAGTGGCCAAAAATAGCAGCCACACTTGCTGCTGGTATTTTAATGGAGGTTTGGAGGAATCTGAGTCAGCCAGGCTAACACTGCCTAGGCTTTACATTACCAAGGAATTTGTTTGTTTTGTAAACCAAGTTCCCTTCATTCCCTTCCCCTTCCAGACCCCAGCACGTAACATAAACCTACACAAATCTGAGAGGACGGACAGGGCTCTGAACATCTGGCAGTCCCAGCGCTGCCATGTGCAACCTTGAGGAGCTGCACTGCTTCCCAAAACTCCTTGCTTTAAGCACTGACATTTTCTTGTCCTGGATAATCTCAGATGTCCAACCTGCCATCCCTTTCCTGCCTGGAATGCTGACGAGCCCTGCATTGGCTAAACAGGGGTTTTTTTTGCCTCTTTCAAACTAATATTATATATATTTTTCTTTTCATGCCAGGAAACAAATAGGATGGAGGAGGCTGGAGAAGGATTTCTAGAAATGCCTTGGTATTAAATTGCATGTTAGATCTGCCTGTAAACTGAGTTTATTCTCAGCATAAATTTTCTAATGAAGTAGTTGAGTTGTGCAGGTTTCAAAGCTTCTCGAAATCACAGCTAAAACCTCAGAAACTGAGGTAGGAGAATGTCCTCTTGTGTGCATGCCAGTGCAGGCCATGAAAAGTTCCTTGTACATCAGCGATTAATTTAAAATTGCTCCATTGGTGTCACAAGTGTAGCTATATATATTTATTTATTTCTTTTAACATGCATTGCCACAACTGAATTTAAGGGAGATACAGTCAAACTGTGCCTGCAGACCTTGAGTTTCAGGTTTTCTCTCTTTGCTACTGTGAAAAAAACACTAAACCAAATAAAACAAACCAAACCCCACTGCTGTGCCCTGGAAAAACACCGAGGCCGCAGCTTGGCACTGGGCTCAGGTCTGTGTGGGCACCTCTGGACCTGGAGCTTTGCAGCAGGGCTTGTTTGGAAATGTCACTCTGAAATGATTTAGTGTCCCGTGGGTGTGGGGCGAACGTACGTCATCGTGGGGATGTAACCAGACCCTCCCTTTGCAGTTCCTCCAGCAACTGGCACGAGAGCAGGAGAAACAGCTCCTCTGGAGCTTGCCCAGAGCGATGAGAGTGGGGGTGATTTCGGTGCAGAAGCGGCATTTTCAAGCTCCCCTCTGACCGAGGTGCCTCCGGACGCGGCTGCGATGGAGAAAGCGCCGAGCGCGGCTGCCCCGCCCGAGGCCCCCATCATCCTGAGCCCCCCACAGACACCAAAACCCGACACCTACAGCCTGGTGTGGCGTCCAGGCCGGGCTGGGGGGCTGCCCATCAACGCCTACTTCGTCAAATACCGCAAGGTACCGTCTCCTGTCTCCCTGGCACAGGTGGATTGTGGTGCTTTGGGTTCCTCAGGGAACCAACTGTGCTGGTGTTGACCAGGCCATGGGGCTCAGGCCAGAGAGAACACGGGATTTAGTTGAAGCACAGCGTGCCCACAGTTCATTTTAGGGGTGGCTGACGTTGTCACAAATACACTGTTCTCTCTGGTTTGAAGTGGGAGTTATGCAACCAGCAGTAGGACAAGAGGGCTCAGTCTTAAGCTGTGCCAGGGGAGATTCAGGTTGAACATTAGGAAGGAATTCTTTACAGAGAGAATGATCAGACATCGAAATGGGCTGCCCAGGGGGGGCTGGAGTCAATGTCCCTGGAGGTGTTTAAGGAGACTGGATGTAGCATCAGTGCCATGGTCCAGTTGACAGGGTGGTGTTTGGTCATGGGTTGGATGCAATGGTCTCAGAGGTCTTTTCCAGCATAGTTGATTCTGCAATTATCCAGGCTTTTATGTCCTTTACAATGTCATTATGGGCAGTGGGACTCCAGGGTGTACTCTGTGCAGTGTCAGTGGAGTTAAAAATGCATTTGTATGAGCAGGATTGAATTTGTGTGTGAGCAGAAGGGAAGCTGGGTTTTACCCCAGTATGTCACACAGTTTGCTGCTCTGCGTCCCAGAAGGGACTCAATTAAACTAAAGTTACCAAATATGAAGGTGAATTAAAATGTGCTGGGCAGGTACCTACCATGTCCCTAAAAATGGTATGTCAACATGAACTCTTTTGCTTAAAATCACATGGGGGGACCCTTGGGGCTGTCCTGTGCAGAACCAGGAGGTGGACTTGGTGATCCTGGAGGGCCTCTTCCAACTCAGGAGATTCTGTGATTCTCAAATCAGAACCAAGCAATGCCTGCATCTGTTCTTCCAAGCAAACAGTTTTCTGCATGGCAAAGCTGTTTGGTTTATCTTTCCTAAGCTTTTTAATCCCCTACATCCTGATCTTGTCTTAGCCTGGAGGGAATGCTTAGATTTTTGACCTGTTGGTTCCTGAAAACCTAGTGCCAGAGTCTGTTGATGATAATTTCTCATCCAAAGGTGGTTGGTTCACGTAAGGCCTGGAAGCTTTGTATGCTTTTTTGACCTTTTTGACACTCACCCTTCACTTACACCAATCCTTTCCACACTAAATGTGCTCACTCAGGGGTTTCTCAGCAGCGAGTTTACCCTGGTTTTTAGGGTGGTGCTCTCTTTGTGTCATTAAATTATTTTATTGATTTTCCTCTTTTAATAGAGGGAAAAAAAAAGTGTGGGGAATTAAAGACTTGGAGTGGTTGCTGCAGAAGAAAATAGTCGAACAAAGACCTCTGGCATAACCTTTGATAATCCACAGCATTTAGATCTGCCTCCAATGTTTTATTAAAGTCTTATATTGTTTAGTAGTTTATTTTTGGTGGAATCTTTGTCTTTTCCTTTGGGATTTGGGGTAATGTTTTCCTGGAAAGGTCAAGCATTAAGGGACTACCCTGAATCTCTTTTCTTTTCTTAGGTGGAACTGATGGTTTCACTGCTAAGTTAAAAAGTGGTTTGGTTTTTGTTTTTTAAAAAAAGAAACCTGCATTAATAAACTGAAATCTTTCATCTCCCTGCAGACATTTTTCCAGGCTTAAGGAGTAACTAAGGCATAATCTTTGTTGCCCATTTCAGCCAGTAAATATTTAAAAATGCTGAAATACAGGGAAAGCTGGGCTAGTTCAGGGAACATCTCTCCCATCAGGGTGGTGGGTCCAGCCCTTTAGCACGTGCTGCCAGCTGAAGGCTGACTGAAGGCTTGAAAACCACTTGGGCTCTTGTAGTTTTAACCATGAATGAAAATGGAAAAAACAAAAAAGGTCAAAACCGTGTGTGTGTGTGTGCATGGAGAGGGAAAGTAAGTCGAGTTTATCCCAGGAGTGCTGTGGAAGTGGTTGAAAGAGTCATGATTTGTGGTAGAAGCACCTGGAGGCAAACCATGGGTAGATGTAGGAAAACAGGAGTTTTGGCAAGGGGCAGAGGCCGCTTGGATGCCTGTGCGTGGAAGCGGTGCGGGATTTGAGGCTTCCCTCTGGCTCCCGGCAATCCCCTGCTGACGCTGAGTTTCTGTCCCTGTCGTGTGCAGCTGGAGGACAGCGTGAGTGCAGCGGGCAGCTGGCACACCGTGCGTGTCCCCGGCAGCGAGAACGAGCTGCGGCTCACGGAGCTGGAGCCCTCCAGCCTCTACGAGGTGCTGATGGTGGCCAGGAGCGCCGCCGGCGAGGGCCAGCCGGCCATGCTGACCTTCCGCACCAGCAAGGGTAGGTGCAGCACAGCGTGCCCTCTGCCCTGCCCTCCCAGGGACACTTGTTTAGTGACATCAGCCACGTGCTGTCTGCTAAGCCACATGTGAAATATTCTGCAGTTTATTTGCCGAAGAACAGCCTCAACGGCTAAAATAGCTGTGGGGCAAACTTCTCTGAGCACTACCAGGGCTGTTGGTAAGTAGAAGCTATTAAAAGCTTGATGGTATTTTTTGGGGGGTGATTATTAATATTTCCACTGTGAGGTTCCTCTTGCTTGAAGAGGTGAAATCAAGGAGCAACCTGTCCTTGCTGAGGTTTTTCAGAGAATCACAAAAGAAACTCTGCATCATCAAGTTTTCATGTGTCAACAAAGCTGCTCCTGGTTTGCTTTGCAGACACCTCAGTCACAATCTCTGCTGACCACGAGCCAGCTGTTCTGATAGCTGTGTGCAGACAGCAACAAGCACAAGAGCATTCCTAATCAGACCATTCTTTTTCTTTCAAGTTTGGACACTGGTGGCTGCGCTCTTTAGCATGCAAACAATTAGATATTTTTCATACTGTAGTCCAAGAATGCCCAAGAGGGCACGATTAGATGGGATATTTGGAAGAAATTCTTGCCAGTGAGGGTGAAGAGGCCCTGGCATAGGTTGCTCAGAGAAGCTCTGGTTGTCTCTTCCCTGGAAATGTCCAAGGCCAGGTTGGGCAGGGCTTGGAGCAACCTGGGCTAGTAGAAGGTGTCCCTGCCCATGGCAGGGGGTGGAAGGAGATGGACTTTAAGGTCCCTTCCAACCCAGACCATTCTGGGATTCTATGCAGGACAGGATAGCTTAAAATTTTATTAATAATGTGATGTATTCATAAAATCTGTGAAAGCTACTTAGGATCCTTTGCCTTATACATCCTTATCATTGTTCTATCAACAAACAGATCCAAAACTGATGGCCCCCAATTTCTGGAAATCTTACCCCCTGCTAAAAAAAGTCACCAACTCCCTAATTGTGACCTACCCGTGCCTGAAACATCTCTGCCTGATGAAACATTGGGTCCCTCCCAGGCATCTGCCTAACAACACAAATCCTGACTGACCTCCTACTTGCCCTACATGTCACAGCAGACACAGCCCCAGCTGCCACCGCTCTCACCCAGGCACACAGAAATGTTCGCTATGGCTGATTGTTCCCTAAGCTGCTCCAAATGGAGCCTCATTCTTCTTCACCTGCATCCATCAGCACATTGAATGAGGATTTTAGTACAGCTCCTACTTATACAAAGAAATCTGCTCATCCTCATAGCAGCCCCCTTCATAGGCTGTGTGCTGCCATGAGGCCAGGTACCGTTCTGAGGGGCCACAGTCGTCACTGGCCTGTTCTCAGCCATCCCCTACCTTGGACAGACCCTTGTAGAACGGGCCTGAGGAGGATTCTCCATAGACAACCCCACGCTTACTTGAATTTTTGCCCCGCACTTCCTCCCTTTATAACCATAGGCCCCACATCCCTCCACCCCACCTTCCTCCACGAGTCAGGCTTCAACAACCCCCAGCGTGTTGTATCAAATGGTGGCAAAATCCCATTCCACCCATACTTTTCCATAAAAGACATCCTAGGATTCATGTCATGTTCCTCCCACTACTAACCCTCCCAACTTACTGGGGGACCGAGAAAGCTTCACTCCAGCAAACCCATTTGTCACACCCCATTGTATTAAACCGAAATGATGCCTCCTGTTCGCTGTCCTGTGTTCAATCCCCAGAAAACTCAGAGGAGTCAGTACTGCTACCCTACCCTGCTCCGTACTGTGCTGCCATACCTACTGCTACAGGTCAAAAGCCCACTCAGCCCAGTGTCGTGGCTCCTGCAGCTTCCATAGCATTTTCACTCTTTCTCTAGACATGAATTTGAGTGTGAAATTTTCCCCACCTGGTGTGAGGTTGTGATGAGAGGGCTCAGCAGCGCCGGCGGGAGCTGGCGGCATCACCGCCGAGCACTGCAAAGGGACTGTCACTCATACACAGCACCACTCCCTGGGCTAGTGGGGCAGATCTCTTCTCTTGCTCTCCCAGAGAAACTCCCTAATTGCTTTCCTGACTGTTCAGCTTGGGATTTGGAGGCAGGGCTGTGCCATAGCAAGTGACCTTCTAGAGTGAGCGTACTGAGGGGGTCAGCAAACAGCATTTCCTTATCCAGTCCCTGAGCTGATGTATTGTCTGTCAAATCTTTCTTAGAAAGAACATCATCCTTGAAAAACACTCAGGCTCCATCTCCACCCATGGGCATCCCTAAACAACCCGTTGTTCATGAAGGCACAAATAATTTCGGTGTTGTCCTTCCAGACCTGTCTCGCCACAGCGGAGGTAGGAGTGGGGATGGTTTGTGATCCAGGTGCTAAAAGTTGTGTTGCAAAGATCTGCATTTGAGTTAACTTGTGTTTATTACTGCTTTCGGTGCTTGTATTGCCTCTTCTATTTCCTATCTATTCTGAGGCTGCTCTGTTGCATAGGGTGTTTCCAAGGATGCCATTACCTGCATGTGTGGCTCTCAAAAAATAAGAGAATTTTGACTTGCAACCCACATTCCTGCTGCTTATTTTTAAACCTGCAGTTGCTTTTTGCAAAATAGTCTGGTTTTCTCTTCCCTTCCACTGTAAAAGAGCCAGGGGAAGAAGGGAAATAGGAAATGGCTGTGTCAGAGGTTTAAGTTCTTGAAGTGGATGATGTGTTCTTACTGTCTTCCTGTGGCTTCCCAGGCATGGGCTTATTTCTGATGGTGAGGAGATACAAGCACTTCCCAGTACGTGTGACTTTTATGCTGTTTTCCAGTGAAAACAGCATGTTTGTAGTTCTTTTTCTCACCCACCCCAACCTTTGAACCCTTGGCCTGATTCAGGCAGATTTCCTCAGGGGCTGAAATCTCAAAGGTATCAAAAATTTGGGGTGAAGACAGAGGTGAGCAGGGATGTTTGATAGCGCAGGCAGGGAGCTGAGCGTTGCACACCTGTGGCAGCACTGAATGTCAAGGGCCTTACTTGTGTCTGGCTGCAAATGCTCAGCTGCTTTGAGTCCCAAAGCTCCAGCCTGCTGTTCCTTGCTCTGTTCCCCTCCTCAGTGCTGGCTCCACGTTCACAAATCCAGGCCGGTTCAGTAAAGCCTCACAGCTCTTACAACAGATTTACTAACACCCCTCTTTCCCTTCTCTCTGTCCCACTGCTGCCTGTAACTTCAGTGAGTTCCGTAAGTATATCCTAGTACATACTTTATTTGTTCTTCTTTCTCCTTTCACCAGCACTCCAGTTAGTGTGGATGGGTTGAAGTTTCATTGGATCTGAGGGAATTTGGGGGCTTTGAAAATAATAATCACATTTTTCCTGTTCACTTAGTGTATGTGTCTGTTGCCATGTAGTGGTCGGGGTAGTGCAATACTATATAATTTTTTAGTATTTTATTGATAAGGTAATCAATTCCTCTGTTGTCTGCTGGTCATCCATCTTTTCCAGCAGAGTAAGGGCAGTGGTGATTACAGGAGGATTTAAGATTCTCCTTGTTAATATGTGAAGTCCAACTTAATCACCAGCAATGAGCCTAATTGGTTGTTACAGAAAATGAAGTTCCAGCTGACTCTAATCCTCTTGTAAGCGAATTTCCCATTTCAGTTCCAGAAGCTCCAGACCGACCCACCATCTCCACAGCATCGGAATCATCCGTCTACGTCACGTGGATCCCCCGGGCCAACGGGGGCTCCCCCATCACAGCCTTCAAAGTGGAGTACAAACGCCTGGGTCGCAACAGCGACTGGCTCGTCGCAGCTGACAACATCTCTCCCTCCAAGCTGTCCGTGGAAGTTCAGAACCTGGAGCCAGGTATTAGAAACGAACTTTCAACACTGCAGCTCTCTGGTTGTTTCATTTTAACTTCTTGCTTGGATTATCCCGTTTCTGCTTGATTAGGTTTGGGTTTTGTGTGTGGCCTAGGAACTCATTACATGAATTCAAGTTGATTTCTGGCTTTCCAAGTGGAAAAAGCCCACCACCATAATTTAATACTTGTTCATGTGGAGAGGGTTGTGTATCACTGCTATTTTTAACTTAATTGTCCTTCTAGTGAGCACTCAGAATGCAAAGAGAAAAATGCATTGATGAAAAAACGTCTGTCCTGACTTCTCACAGTGACCAGCCCTGAAAATTCAGGGAAAGAGCGCAAGAGCAGAGGCAGTGGGTGGTGACAGGGATCCTTTGAAGCATATTCTCGGTACCCACCAGTTTAGGGACCTCCTGAGCTGATGGAGGCATCTCCATCTGTGTGTGGATTTTCCTTGAGTGGCTTTTAGAAGCTGTTTATACTTCTGATCTCCACATAGGTCTGTGGTAAGGAGCCCTCTGCTTTTCCTAACTGGACCTTGTGCAAAAAAGTACCTCCTAATCTGTTTAGTCTCTCCTTGAATCCGCTTTCTAGCGCTCGTTTTGCTACCGACGGCTTCTCTCTTTCCCTTAAAAGGAGAAATGTACAGGTTCCGTGTGATTGCGGTGAACAACTACGGGGAGAGCCCGCGCAGCGCCGCGTCCCGCCCCTACCAGGTCGCCGGCTTCACCAGCCGCTTCTCCAGCCGCCCCATCGCGGGACCCCACATCGCCTACACCGAAGCCGTCAGCGACACCCAGATCATGCTGAAATGGACGGTGGGTATCGCGGTGTCCTGTCCTTCTCGCAGTCTGTGCTGCTGGGGCTGCTAAAAGTCGAGGATTAAGAGCTGTTTGCAGAGTGGTGAGTGGTGGTTTCCCCCGCCTGAGGCTCAGAGATTATGGTGTTCCTCCTTCATGCCCCTGTGGTAGAACTGGGGGAGTTAGTGGGCCGTGTGCCTCTCAAGCCCTTTGCTCCCGTTTCCAGACCCTTTTCCCCCCTCAGAGGCAGGCCTGTCAGTTGTCTGCTGCATTTGCACCATCTCCCAGCTTCCCTCCATCCCACTCCCCTTCCAGCCCCCCGGGGAAACCACACACCCCTCCTCGGATTACGCCAGATGTGACCCAACTGGCAGCTCCAGTGAGGGGCTGCAGCCGCTGCAGTCCACCTGCTCTGGCACAGACATATCAGAGGCACCAGAGGGCTTAACTCTGTCCCAAGCCCTGTTCATGCCATGAGTTGTGAGCAAGTTGGCTCCGTTTCCTGCAATTCCTGCTGCTTTTGTCAATCCAGGATGGGGTGGCTGGGAGCATTTCAAACCCGCCGTCTTCCCTCACATCCAGTGGAGGTTTCATGTTAGAGAAACGTTTTCCTTTCCCCTGTTACCTCGTCTATTGTAAACAAGTACTTTAAAGTCCTTATTGAAACCCACAGAAATTCTTTGCTCTTGTTTTGAAATCTAACCCCCTGGTATACTTTGGAGGATTTAATGTGTAGAGTTCCCAGTGTTAGTTTGCTCTGCTAGCTCAGTCTTAAGAGATGTTAAGGATAATAAACTTAAAATAACCTCTGGTTCCTCAGGAGCCTGCATAACTTAAAGTAAAAGATTCTTGAGCTGATTTTTAGAGTGACCCCAACTCTTTCTGAAGTAAAAATGGCTTTAACTTTTCCATTTCCATTAATCACAATAATTTTCAGGCCGTTCATGGTCAACCCCTAATTGAGGGTTTGGAAAGTGATGTGGGAGGAAAGTGTCAGCCCCAGTCACTCTCTTATCCCCATCCCACACTCCTTTTTTCAGCTGCTCTGAGGAGTTCAGTCACCTTTACTTGTACAACTGTATTAAGAATATTCGTATTTCCAGGGGATGAGACGCTTGGTGATGGCAGCAGGGCTCAGTTAAAATTTTTCTTTTCTAATGCAGCCTTTTAAAATTCTCTTGCAGTACATTACATCCAGCAACAACAACACGCCCATCCAAGGATTTTATATCTATTACCGGCCCACGGACAGTGACAACGACAGCGACTACAAGCGGGACATTGTGGAAGGTACGGGGCCAGGCCTGGGCTCAGAGCACCCCTCCACGGGAGGGACACTGTGCAGCCTTGCTGGCTGTGTTTATATGGAATCTAAACTGCTTTTCCCAGACACAGTCTTTACAATATATCTCACAGAAGGAGCTATCTCAACTACCTGATGTCAGGTTCTGCCCACACAAGAGCTGCTTTCTTCCTTCTGAAGCCGCTTCGATGTGAGAACTTGAGAACTAAATAACTGGGTTTAGGTTTGGCTTGTTCTACTGCTGCACATCCTTAGTGCAGGTCTATTTAAACTGGTACAGCTTCAAGTTGTGTGAAGAGAAAGCAGTGTAAATGGGGTTTAACCCAGGGTAAAAACATCTGGGTTACAGACTGTACTAATAACTAGCTGGCTTTTAAAATTATTTGCCCCAGCACAGACTTTCTAAGCTGGTAGTACCTTGTGTGTAATTGCCCTTCTCTCCTCTTACCTCACCTAATCACTTCTGCTATAAGGAAGTTGCTTTTAGCCCCAAGTGCTGTAGCACGCTGCAAATGCAGGTATGTTTGTGCTTCATTTTGCCTTTTAATCAAGTTATTTTTTTTCCCCTGTGCATATTAGATCATCATTTTCCTGGAAGAAGTTATTAGATAATGTCTATATTGGTCCAAAATTGGAAAACCCTTTTAAAAATATTTTATTTAATGTCCTTGTTGCTCAGGCTGAGCAAACGCAGTGATCTCATTCTGGCCCAATGACGTTAATTATTTTTTTCCCCCTCATTTATTTCAGTTACAAGAGGAATGGGCCTTTATTTTGAAAATTTTCCCCTGCCAGACAATTCTGCACATAGTACTTTGATGCATGACATAAGCTTTTGCACACTATAAAGCTATTAGAGATCCAGAGTTTGGGCTCAGAGGCTTTAAAGAACCTTATGCAGGCTGCACCTTCATCTGCAGATGTATTTTAGCCTTTGCTACACAGAACTTGTGTGTTTATAAGTCTTATACACTGAGCAGTTAGTTGTTTAAGTGGGCTCCACTGTGCTGTGAAATTAGCTTGTTTCAGATTTTTTTCCGAGCGTGTGTGTATTGAACTCTTTGTGGCAGTCTGAAACCATTAGCAGCTGCTCCGCTCTGCCAGAGCCTGCAACAGAAATCACTCCGTGGAAAGATTTAAACCTCATCTTTTCTTTACTGTGCTCCCCTAAATTAGCTTTCCAGGAAAAAAAAAAAAAAAAAGAGACTGAACTATTTTCAATTAAAGATTGGAAGTGCTTGATGTGAAATATGTAGAGGAACATGTGACTTTAGGTATTTTTGCCATAAATCACTTGTCCTTCACTTTCTTCCCTCCTCTGTTACCTTTGAATTAATCTGTCTGTTTTTTGACAGGGAATTTTATCTTGAAATGACTGCATGAGTTGTGGAAAAAGTGTTGTGATGCCTGTGTTAGCTAAGTGCTTGCCGCAGGCTTTCCTCACCGCTTCCTGTTAAGTCTTGTCTTTCGAGACATTCAAAACTCTGCAGAAAACTTTTTTTTTTCCATATAAATGCTGCTGCAGGCAAAATCGGATTTTATTTGAAGGAAAAAAAACAAGCAAAAAGCTTGACTCTCGTGGCTCCTCGTTATCTCTCAGCAGCTTTAAGCAAAAGCAAAGCAAAATCAACCCTGTACTGCATCGATGGTCTGAATTTCTCTGTTTCTGGTCTGAATTTCTCTGTTTTGAGGGTCCTGGAGATTGAATTTTAAATGTAAATGCAGTCTGATGTCAGTTGTTTAAATGTTTTCCCTTGCTAATGGTGCAAGAAGAGGACAGTTAAAAGTGCCAGTACTGATTCCAGTTCCACTAATGGTTTGAAGCGGAAACCTAAAACCTGGTGTAGTAATTACCGAAAGGAATGCTTGGGGGTGGGGGCGACGGGAAAACCGAGCTTGAATCTTGGGAAAACGTGCGATTTAGGGAAAGGAGGATTCCAGCTTCAGCCAGGGCTTGTCTGCCCTCACTGGAACGCTCAGCGAGGGCTGAGCTCCGACCACATCTCATCTCCTACCCTTGTGGGGCCGGGAGGGGGGTCCTGGACCTGGGCGAGGGTCCCGGAGGAGTTTGAGCAGTGTCACGGTGACAGTCCCCGCCCGCCGAGCACGCTCGGTTCTTTTTATTCATGCTTAAATCAGTAGGTGGTATGACAGTTCCTTAGAAACAGTGGAAACAGTTCAAGGTGGTATTTTCCAAGAGGGATTAAGAGCACTCAAACAGTTAATTAAACTCCTTAAAAGAAAAAAAAAAAAAAAAAAAAAGGAAAAAAAAGGGTTGCTGTTTATTAAAATTTGTCACAAGCCTGTGAAAGTAAAAACTGGGAATGATTTATCCTGAAGTGCTCAGTACTTCAGGAGGGTGTCTAAATGAAATGCTGGCCAGGGGCCAGAGATGACAAAACGGTCCTATTAGAGAAGATTGCTTGGCTTGGGCTCAGGCTCCACTGGGGCAGCGGCACCAGGACAGCCTCGCTGGGTTCCCAGGATGGTTAATAAAATGCACATTTTGGCCAAGTTGAGCAACCCAGATGTGTCCTTCCTGTGAGACACAGGCGGCTGCAGTCGTGCCTCGCACCTCAAGGGCTGCAGGCTGAGAGAGGGTCTTACCACAGCCAAGTTTTTTCCATGTGTCAAGTTTTCTGTGCCAGTTTTCCTTTTTATTTGCCCAATGTTACTGTAAACTGCCAGCATAACCCACCCTAAACCCATCTGTGCAGCAGTTCCATGTTTAGGATGCACAGGGCTGCTGTTGAATTTAAATGTGCAGATGTGGACACTTGGATGTCTGTTTTTTGAGTTTAGTGAGTTCTGGCTTTTGTAGAGAAGGATTTTTTTTTTTTAATCAATTGCCAATAGTGAAAAAGACTCACTTTTATTCACCAAAAGGTTCTTCTAATTTTCGGTTTCACAAGATAATGTGAATCTTACAGAACCATGGAATGGTTTGGGTTGGAAGGTACCTTAAAGATCTTCTAGTTCCAATCCCCTGCAGGGATGCCACTCATAGATCATAGTTGCAGCTAAGTCCATAAACAGTTACTGAAGATTTCTGTGCTGACAGGAGAAGCTGCAATGTCCCTGCACTTGGTAGAGAAGGACCCTGCAATACACTCGTCCCTAATTCTGGTTCATGGGACTAACTGATCTGCAGTTGATTTATTTCTTCTCCCCCCACAGGTACGAAGCAGTGGCACCTGATAAATCACCTGCAGCCTGAAACTTCTTATGACATTAAGATGCAGTGCTATAATGAGGGTGGGGAGAGCGAGTACAGCAACGTGATGATCTGTGAGACCAAAGGTGAGGCCGCGGGGCTGAGCCGAGGTGGCGTTTTGGGGCACGAGATACCCACTGTGGGGAATTCTTTGAGCAGCTCTAAAGTCAGCTGCGACGATGACTGCAATTTTCTGGAATGTTTTGGAGGATTGTTTTGTCTTCTGAAGCTGAGATTGTTTTGAACATATGGAAAGTGATCCCTTGCACTCCCGAGGCTCTCAGCGAAGCTCTGCAGCTTTGCCTGCCCTCAGAGATAGCGCTGGTTCTGCGGTGCTGATGGCCTCTCCTCAGGAGACAACCATGCGCCTGAAGATGACAGAATTGATTTGTATGTCTGTTTTATGTCTTCGGGGCTCTGTGACACATTGTATAAGTGCAGACCACAGCAATTGATGGTTGTGTTGGCTGCCTCCATCCCTAATCCTGCATGCCTCTGGCACAAAGTTTGTACTGTTCTCGGGAAGTGTCAGATATGGCAGTCACATTTATTTTGCAAAGGATTCCTGTCTCCTTTAATCTCTAAAACCAAGTAAGGCTGTAAAGGGAAAATGCAGACAGTAAACTTCAAATGCAGTGCTATGAAAAAATGTTTTAAAAAAAAAAGAGAAAAAAGCCCTCTGGGAGCGGAAGCATCAAAATTCAGTGAAGTGAGTAGTGAAACCTTTGAAGGAAGGAGTAGGAGCTGCAGGGCTTCAAGACTGTGAGCACAGTTGTTCTCCCTCCTGCAAGGAATATAACTTTCTTCTCTAATTTTAAAATTGACAGATGTAATCTGTCATTCACGCTGCCTCTTCCTTAAAATGCATCTCCCCCAGGCTTATAGGGGTGATCCAGTTTATCCAACATACCTCCAATGGAAGTGCTTGAGTCTCTCTGACCAGCTTCACTACTAAACCAGGCACCTCTTTTAGATTTTCAGTGTCAAATGAAATTAATCTGAGCTGTGATGTGCTGGAAACTAATGTAAATATAATTCCTGGGTTAAACTACCATCTTGTTTTTAGGGATTTTCTGCTCAGCTCTTGGTATGATTTGGAAACGGGGTTAGGAAGGTTCACATCAGATAAAAGTAGGTCATCTGGCAGAGGCTGGGCAGAGAACTGCTTGTTGTGGTTTTTCCTGACCTCAGAAGTGGAAAGATTTGCGCTCTTTCAAGTTGAGAGTTAGAGCAGTTGTAGCCATGAGAACCTCGGGTGGCTCGTTAAAGTTTCAGTGACCTCAAAGAGGGGGTGAGCAGGCAAGATAATCACCATTTTCCAAGGCAAATAGCTATTACCAAATAGCAGTTGGCCTTCTCCTTGTAGGATTTAATATTGACTTGGAAGCTTTTGTGAGGCATTAGGACTTGAACTCAGCAGTAATTATTTTCGTTTCATAATGAAAAAGAGCATTTACAAAGCGCACTGAGTGAGTGTGCCCATACCTGTCTCTACTCATCCAGTGAAACGCACGCCGGGAGCATCTGAGTACCCGGTGCAGGACCTGAGCACACCACCCAGCCCCCCGGAGCGGGCGGGGGGCAGCGGGGCCGGGCCCGCCAGCGGCCCCGTGCGCAGCAGTGACATGCTGTACCTGATCGTGGGCTGTGTCCTGGGCGTCATGGTCCTCATCCTCATCGTCTTCATCGCCATGTGCCTCTGGAAGAACCGGCAGCAGAGCGCCATGCACAGTGAGTGGGGGCCGGTTCCCTTCCGCAGTGAAAATATTATCGGAGTAAAATTAGTAACGCTCATGCTACATTTTTTGGGTGGGAAGCGCCTTCCTGTTAGGAGCCAGCTGGCATTTCTGTAGAGACTTGCACTTCTAGGTGTGCCCTAGGTGCAGATTTGGGTTTTTAAGAGCAGCAGTGTCTCCATTGCTTTGCACTGGTGCTCGCTGCCCTGCTGTGTCCCTGGAGGGTTGTGCTGCAGTTTCACCCAGACAATGGTGTGGGAAAGGCCTGGGCAAAGTTTCTGCAGCTTATGTTTAACTTTAAGCCCCTGCCTAGATCTCTGCTGACTGCAGAGGCAGAGCCTGTGTAATTTTAAGTACTCGTTAAATGTGGAGAGTTAAACCCTGGATCTCTCCCTTTCTCGAGTGTATCTGGAAAGAACAAATGTGCAGCACTAGGACAGGTCCCTCATTACCTCTCAGTCCCTGCACAGTGAGATGGCATTCAATGGCCAGGTTTGTCAGAGCGGTGTTAATCAGGAAAACCTGTTCATTAGCAAGCAGGAGCCTGGAGCAGGAGCTTTGCTGGGTGCTCTGCACCCACCACCAACCTGGTGCCAGCAGAATCTCTTCACTGGCCTTTTCTGTTCCTTGTGCATAAATCAGGCTTGCTCTTGCCACGGCTTGTAGTTATTTTTAAATGTCCTTACTCTCTGACAGAGAGAAATGAAACAAAACTTCTTGCAAGATAAGATAGTGCCTTCAGCTGCAGCCCAGAGAGATTTTTGGGAAGCAGCTCATAGTAGATAGCAGAGGGGCTATTGATGATACAAATGGCCCATTTTTAGGATGCTCTCGTAGAGACTGATGTCAGCCAAGTCCTTCCAGGCCAACATTTCTGGTCTGCTCTCCAGGATGTGGCTGTTTTCCATGTCTATACTTGTATACTAAGCACTCGGATATCAGAGTTAGTTCACAAAAGCTGTAGGAAGACAAAATAAGCTTATTTATTTTTTAGGGGCTCTTCTTTAGCTTCTCATTTGGCAATAAAGGTGTGCTTTCAGTAATAATGTCTTTTGCAGAATACGACCCTCCTGGGTATCTCTACCAAGGGGCAGATCTCAACGGGCAGATGATGGAGTACACGACGCTCCCCGGGACGAGCCGCGTCAACGGCAGCATTCACGGGAGCTTCCTCAGCAACGGCCTCAGCAACGGCTGTCCCCACTTCCACCACAAAGTTGCCAATGGAGTTAATGGGATCGTGAATGGAGGAGCAGGACTGTACCCAGGGCACACCAACTCCCTGTCCAGGACACATGTGGACTATGAACACCCCCACCACCTCATGAACGTAAGCTCCTACACTGGGTGGGAGGCTCAGCACAGACCTTGGGATTTATTCAGGGGCTGTGCAAGCAGACTTAATTCGGGTGGGGGAATACTCATCCATTGATAACAGCCAGTTCCACTGAATTCTTTATCCCAGAGGAAGCAACTGGGCTGATATTTGTGATACAAACATCATGGTTTTCATTTGAGGATATCAGATGACAGCAAGAATTCCACTTACTCTGGGAAATCTGCCTCTACCCTCCTCCTAACAGCATGTAAGCTCTGAGAATGCCTCAGTGCTGGGCTGAGATCCTTTACTCGTACATATGGTATTTCTCAATCTCCAAGTTAAATAGATTTAATTATAGCTGCTTATTCTGCAGCTTTATGGATTACCCGCTTTTCCCCCACCTGTTTCAGATCTGTAACTTTGAGCAATGCTATTAATTATGGCAAAGCACGAATGGAGCAGGAGGTTCTGTGGAATGAAGTGCCCCATACATCTTGAACTGCAGCAGTGCAATAACGCTGTTACTTTTTCTTTTTTTTTTCAGTCCCCTGTTTGTGACTGTTGAGACAGGCTCGTTTTTTGTTTTGAAATTGAAAATAAAATTAAAAACCAATTTTAGTCTGCGATCCAGCCTTTGTATGCTGTGGAAAAATACTTCATTTGCTGAAATGTGTCCCGTTTCCAAGAGAGAATAATGATTTCATTATTGTCTATGGAAACAGATGGCTTGCATTCAAACTTACTAAACTTACTCAAAACTGTGAACATTGCCCAGGAAAACTGAAAGAAAAAGTTCAAAAGTCTGAATAACCCATGCTGTTTCTGGAGAAAAAAAATGGGCCTATTGTTTGTGTTGGTAATTGAGCACAAGCACTTCATTTTATTGAACAACAAATTAGCACTTGCACAGTAGTTGCCACTTCAGTTCCCTCTAGTTTCAGCCCAGACCTGTCAGTTTTTCACCTGATTCTGTCCTTGGCCTGCAAGAAGTGCCCATTTTTGGTTGTTTTCAAGAGTACCCAAGGCCCAAACTGGGTTTTTTGGACCTGTCCAACCTCCCAGTGGGTGAAACTCTCCAGAAGTCTCCAAGCCCTCAGGAAGAGAACGTTTGCGGTGCTCAAAAGCTCGCCTGTGAGAAAGCCTGGGGGCTTGCATTGATGTTTTGTCCCTCCTATTTTTGTTTTTTGGGGGGGGCTGGGGGGAAAGAAGGAAATACATGTGTGGTGACAGAGATCTCAGTGCTTGGAGCTCCTCCGTGCCACGAGCTGTCCACACGACGCCACTATCTGTAGGTGACGGGGTTGAGTTTTTTGTTCCCCACTCCTCGTTTTAGAAAGTCTGAGTCACAAGATCTCTGCCCACGGAGAAGGCCCGGGACTGGCACGGAGAAGGCCCGGGACTGGCACGTGGGCGAGGCAGCGCAGGAGAACAGGATGTTCTCATCCTCGTTAGGCCACTCTTCATTGTTTCAATGATTGGGCTAGATGAGGAAAGGAGAAACTGGCCAGGAGGGCAATCAAGACTAATTAGGCATTTCCTCAGTGCTCCCTATCCTTCAAAAACGTCAGGACAAGCCCTGCTTGTGCAAAAATAGGGGTTGTTAGAGGTTCCCTACCACTTGAACTGCCAAAAGCCAGGTGAGTCTTCCCAGCCCGGCTCCCTCCCTGGCTCTGCACCCCGCTCTGAGCGGCTCCCGCATCACTGTCCGCCTGGTCCCTAACAATGAGGTATGTGTTAATCTGGGCATTTCGACTGGCTTGTAATGGCCCCCTCAGCCAAAACCAACAACACAAAATCCCTCGCACCCCGAGTCATTGCTGGCTGAGGAATTACCCCATCTGTACAAATACGAAATGGTTCAAAAATCAGTGTAGCGAAGTAAACTGATCTAATCGGAGTAATTACAGGAAAGTGGGATGGGTTTGTGTGTGACATCAGCCCTCCAAATTTAATCCCCTGCCTCCCCAGACGAGCCTGGTGTGCTAATGAACAGCAATTCGTTTTTGTGTCTGTCATCAGCGTTAAAAATAAACATATTTACAGTGTGTTTATTAAATTAAACCTCAGCATATTAAGCTGAAAACAGACCAGGGAAATGACCACATACTTGTCTAAGCTGCAGTTATTTACTTTTCCCTGACACACATGCTGGCAAAGCCCTCCCCGGCCTTTGGACAATCGCTCAGTGTTGCTGTGTCACAATCAGCCCAGAGCGGGGCATTGATAAGGTAACTGAGCTGCCTCCTCAGCACCTCCCTTGGATGTTCTCACAGTGATCTGATTTCTAATGATTTCCTGTTAATCCTTCCTGCTGCAGGGTGGCGGGATGTACACGGCAGTGCCGCAGGCTGACCCCTCGGAGTGCATCAGCTGCCGGAATTGCCGGAACAATAACAGGTGAGGAATGGCCTGTGCGAAGGCAGGACCTGTCCCGAGAGCAGCCCTCGCTCTGCGTGCTGGGGTGAAACTGGGACTGACAAAAGCCGAGAGCTGGAGTTGTGGCCCAGGGCACGAGGAGCTGCATGTCAGGGGATGGCTCAGGGAACAGTTGGGAATTGTCCTTGGGATGGAATAAAATAAGTTGTTGAACCCCCAGAGCTCACTTTGCTCAACACGCTCCTCTGAGGCTCTCTAGGAAGCAAAGCAGGTTGGGCACTGGATTTTTTAAAAATCCTGACTTCCTGTGTTTTCTTCAGCTTTGAGATAACAAGATCATTCCATGTGGAGTTTGTCAAATTGGATTTAATTGGTCTTCTGCATTTTACACTTCCTGCCATTCCCTTAAGAGCACCGACCAACTGCAGTTGCCCCTTTTCCTTCACAATTTTATTCTTTGTAAAACGTGGGATTTGAGGTTCTTCAAGGCATTCAGGAGCAGTTTGACCAGCCATTGTCAGGGTGGGATAGGATTTTTTTCATGGGAAAAAGGATTCTTGTATAGAATAAGAGAAAATCTGTCTTCTATGTTGTATCTGGGAGTCAGGAACCTAGTAAACATCATTAGGTTTTTTGCTTTTGGAAGTTTTAATGAATATCCTTCCAGACTTCTGACTAAATCTCTGGTTATTTTAATGACTATAAATAGGGAAGTCAGACTACTCTGGGCTACTCTGACTTGTAAATTCTGATCTTTTTTTCAATCATACTTTGATTTTTCTGTGTTGTTAAAATGCTCAGCTGCCTTTAGGTGTGCATCTGGAGAAGCTGAGTTGAAATCAATCATTGAATCATTGAATATTCTGAGTTGGACCCACAACTAACATCGAGTCCAACTCCTGTTGGACAAATAAGCTGTTCTTGAAGGCAAAAAGCACGTTCACTTTATTTTCATGGGTTTACTTTTTAAATGTCACCTATAATAGGCTTTAAATCCTTCCTCCTTCCATAAACATATGTGTGATAGTGTAATGTTGACAATCTGCTGCTTGCACGTGGAGCTGGGCATGCCTTGCCTGGACCAGGGTCCCAACAGGTCTCCAGGGAAGCCCAGCACATTGCCTCACACACCACTTGTGTGTTTTCCAGCAGGCTCTGCAGCAGCTCTCACCAGGATGTCTGTGACTCGCTGTAATTTGGAACATGCCATATGTGTTGCGCTGTAATTAAGAGCTTCCGTTCCAGTTTTAAGCACATTTAATTTTTTACTTGCTCCTTTTTACCCTGAGAAAGCAGGGAGTGGGTTCCATCCTCTGCAACTGCACTGCTCCTCCCAGACGGGTCATCAGCGGGTCCTGAACTCTGAGTTTTCACGTCTCCCTTCTATATTTGACTGCTTGATAGAGAAACAACTTGTCCCTTGCAGCTGCCCTTCCCCGGAGGGGACCATTAACCTCCGCTCCGTTCCCACCCCGGCACTGGGGGAATGGAAGGAGGACATGGGAGAGGGGAATGGTGACAGACCAGAACATGCCTGAGCATTCCACCAGGGAGCTGGGTGTATGGCCAGGGCGAGGAGGAGGAAGGCCTGGTGGGTTAGTGCAGTCATGTCAGTAGGCTTTGGCAAAGTGGGGTTTTGGGGCTGGAGTCTTTTCCCCGTTTTTATTTAACCTCGTGGCGCAGGTAAGGGCTGTTCCCTCCACCTGGGCTCCTGTTGGTGGAAAGAGAACCTGTTCCTTGTCCCACCTTGGAATCACTGCACCTTTTGTGCTGGAAAAGGCAATTCCCTCTGCAGCCCAGGAGGACAGGGAAGTTCAGGTGGAAGTACCTGTGGCAGAGTCTCCAGCTCAGGAGCGTTGTGGGTGCACGTGGCCTTGGCGCCACGAATTCCTCACTGACCCATTTCTACCAAACACCTGGAGCTGTTGCTGTTTTGGGTTGAATTTAGCAGTTATTTGAATTGTGACCATGTGCAAATGAATCCTAGGGGTTCAACGTATTTCGTAGCTGTTTTCAGCAACAGCCATCTCGGTTTTATTATTCCAGTGCCAAAATCCCTGGATCTTCTGTTTAAATTAGCATTTTATCCCTCCTAACTGCTCGTGGAGCCTTGCCAGAGGGAGAAGCTGCTGAAACCTGGAGACCTGCTTTGCTATTGTGGACAAAGCCTGTGGTTGACAGGATTGAGAACTGATCTTTTTTCTTCCCTGGTGTTTTTGTGTTAAAACTCTCGAGATACCTGGTGGCTGCAGAGGAATTTACACTTTTGCAGATCCCTCTTTGCAAATTCACTGTGTTTTGATCAGAAATGTGAAATGCATATTTCAAGTGTATCAGCTTGTTTTTCCGGTGCTTTCATCTAAATTATGCTTTATTTAGGTTATGGTTTGGTAGGGTTTTACCTCTAAGAATTGGTAGAAAATGTGTTTTCTGCACCAGGGATTTTACATCACTCTTCCTGCACACTCTGCTCTGGATATCCCCATGGCTAGTTTCCATCACAGTGTGGTTATTTAAGCTTAAAAAGCTGAACTGCTGTCTGGAAACATCCTTCAAGCCCCGACAGTAATATAGAGAACTACACAGTATCAGAGTAGTTACAGAGTAACTACACTGTGTCTTTAAGAAGAACCCCCAGAAACATGTAAACCCAAACATTTTAGATGGGTTTCTCTGAGATTTTTTTCCAAATAATAAGTGAGTGCAGTCAAAACCTCTGCGGAGAGAAAGGCAAACTAATAAATGGATTTGTTTGAAGACCAGATGTGTTTCATGTGGATTCTTCAGTGGCTTCTGTGGTATTTTGGTACTTGGAATAATGATTTTTGGAGGCAGTTATGGGAGCAGAAGGACAAAATAGGAGAGAGAAGGTTGAAAATGAAGCTTGGTGCTGCTCCATCCTCATGCCTTTTGGGAGGGGAGCAGGCTCTGGAGGGATGCCCCTTGTCCCCTGATTTGGCTTTGCACATGAAGCATCTGCAGGAAGGGAAACTTACACCAGTTCCTCCTCTAGGAAATTTATTTGTATTGCTGTTGGATGTTTTGTTGCTCTTTCAGTTTGGGCAAAACTGATCATGGGTTTTGATCAGGTTTCAGGTGTGAACTGAGGCTCCTGTAGGGCAGGTCCCTGGAGTGTGATGTTTTTATGCATTGCCCTGACCTTTTTAAAGGCATAAAAGTGGTTTCTGGGACTTGGGCAGGACCTTGGTGTGACTGCCAAGCTTCATGTGTCCCGGTTTTAAACCTGTCTGAGCTCAGTGCTGAGGTGCTCAGGGCTCCACTGCTGTTGGAGGTGGCTCTGCTGGCTGCTGCCCTGGCACTGCTGATGTCCCAGTCCATATTCCCCTCCTCCTCCAGCCATGATATTTCGTCATCTCTCCTCAGTTTTGGGCCAGAATCACTGTGGAGCAGCACACCAGGCCAGCACCTGAGCAGCCACGTCTCAGGGAGCAATTTTTACACTTCCAGATGCCAGCCTCAGGCAGCCCCAGGGATAACCAACACCAAGTGCACTGGGCTGTTACTGTGAGCAGAGCAGGCAAGGGATGGATTTACACTTGGTAGGAAAAAAGAGGAGGATGCTCAGAGTTGTACCTGTATCAGCACATGAAAATCTGAAGCCTGTTCAGCCTTTGTGGGAGTGTTTTGGAGGATCTCTGGTGGGTGTGAGCACTCTCCGTCCTTATTTCCATGCTGTTATCTGTGGATCCATCTCTGTCTTGAGCTGCACAACAAGGAAGAGTTTGGGGGGTAGTTTCCCAAAGTTTGTGGCAGCTATACAGGTAAATCTTTTCCTTTTGGGGTAATTATGTTTTTGTCTAAAATCACACTGAAGTGGAATATTTGGGGGGGTGTTGTTTTCTTATGTAGGAATTGTTTATATAAGTGTTCCCTGAGGCCACGTTGTCCACGTTGCAAACACTGAGGCGTGTTCCCTGCCTGCTGCAGTGGTACATGTGTCCAAGTCCTGCTCCTTTTTGGTTAAGGGTTAAATACCTCATCTGTAACAATTGATTCACCACTTTAGCTTCAATTCCACAGCCTTACACATGTATTAGAGGGCCACAATCTGACTTGCACAGCAGAAGAGGGGGTTAAATTTATAATCTTGCATCTATTTTTCTGATTTGCATTCACTCTGATAACACTTAGTATTTATTTTCCAAGGTACTTAAGTTTGCTGCTCGCGTTTCAAAATTTGAGCTCTTTATCTTGGCAGCAAAAATGTGTTTTATGGGGTTGCTTTGATGGAGAAATGGACTCACAAGTCAGGTCATTGGGTCACAATCAATGCGGGAAGGAACTGAGCGTGTTTCAAATGTTTTCAGCTGTCTATTGGGAGAAAAAAACCCACTCGGTCCTTTTCTTGATGTCAAGATTGCTCCAAAAATATATTTAAAACTGATTTGACTGTTGACATGTGGTAAAGCACTTAAAAGTTGCTTTTTCTCAAGATAACAGGGGGTTGGGAAAAAGAAGCCGCTCTGAGTAACTGTGGCCTCTGTCCCGCCCACAGGTGTTTCACCAAAACCAACGGCACTTTCGGCAGCGCCGCCCTGCCCATGGTGCCCCTCGGAGCACCTTTCCAGCAGGACGGTGTGGAGATGAAGCCCCTGAGCCCCCACGTCATGGTGGCCATGTGCTTGGCCTCCGCCGTCCCCGAGTGCGGCGTCCCGCCGGAGGAGGACGGCGAGGAGAGCGCGGAGCAGCGCTCCCCCCGGCACCCCTGCTGCCAGCAAGGCGTGAGCCGGCTCTCCATGGACTGCAGGGACGGTGAGGCATCCCGGGGAGGGCAGCACCTGGCTTTGGGGCCGGCAGTATTCTGTAGGGCAGCTGTAGGGTCCTTAATTGGTCGTGGAGAAGCTAGTAATTAAGCCCACAAAAGAGCTGGCTCTTTGAGGAAGGTTAAGCGTCCCTGCCTTGTGCCTGGTCCTGTCATGTTCTTGTGATTGATGCCTCTAAACGGGGCTCATCCAGCACCTAACGAGGCTATGACTGATTGATGCTGCCCTCACAGGGCACCAGTGGGCTCCAACACTGCTGAAAAGCTGCATAATGGAGTTTTCCTTAATGAGCAGGCATTCCTGAGGGCCCAGAGCCACCCTGGAGGCAGAAACAGGCACTGGGAGGGAGCTGGGCTGACCTCACCCGTGAGCTGTTCCATAGCTGTGCCAGGACAGAGCCGATGCCCTGTGCTTGTGCCTGGTACAGTGGGAATGAGCCTGAGCCCAAAGAGCATCACCCACTGGAATTAGGAATTTTAGGCGCGTGTGTTGAGCTGTTGAGCTGACAGAGAGGATTTGCTGAAAAAAACCCAACAGCAACCACTCGCCCTGTTCTTGCTTCACAGGCGACGGCTGCTTGCACTCAGAAACATCGAACCACATTTTGAGCTGGAGTCCCCTCATTCTGCAGCCTGTTTCCAAGGACTGTAAGGAAAAACCAGGATGGAGTTCATCTGGAGTCACCTTAAACAGTTCTGGGGACCTTCGGCAGCTCCAGCTGCGGGAAACCTGAGGAAGTGACCGTTGTCCCCACTTAACGCCAGGAACTGCCAGTGTCACTGAGAGGGAGTGATGGGGGGATGTTAATTATAACAGAGAGAGTCACTATTTATTTTTTGTAGTAGTGTCATGTGAATGTATCTTGGTTGCCTTTTTATATTATTTATGCCTTGAAATCCCTTTTTTTTTTTTGGTTATTTTTTTTCCCCCCTCACACACTGCAAAACTAGCCTGGTTATATGTATAAAAAAGAATTGTAATAATATAAAGAACGAGGATGGGAAATGTGGAGTGTGTTTCCGTGACATGTTACCAGTGTGAGAAGCGCTTCTGAGGAGCCCAGGACAGGGATTTAAGCAGGTCTGATGTTGTGACCGATGGCTGCCACCTCCCTGGCAGCTCGGCGACGTGCTACTCAAACCATCCTTTCCATGAACACATCCCGTCCTCTTTTGGCTTCTCTGGGAAGATCTTGGTGAGGAAATGAGAAAATAAATAAGAAAAATCAGCCTCAGCTGAGTCCGTCCAGCGCAGCTTGAAGCAGAGCTTGGGTCAGTGACTGTGTCTTTCAGATGCTTGATAACCCTTATATCTGCAGAAGTACAGGTGGAAATCCAGCCTGTCTCACCTTCCCGCTCACAGAAGACAAAATCCAGTTCTACTCTTAGTTTGAGGGAATACTAACAGCTTGGATAGCTCCAAAATGAAACCAGTCATGTCAGAGCAGCTCCCACTGGCCCTGCATGTGGCTGTCAGGAACCCACCTGCCGCATGATGGAGGTGTTGCAATCTTAACTGCAGGGTTTGGGTAGGTTTTTTTTCTTTTTCCTTTGCAAATTTAATCCCAGAAAATAAAACAACCTGGTGCTTGTAAAGCACTCCCTCCCCCCACCCAACTCACGAGCACATGATCCCAGAAATGAGGTGCATAACTTACAGTTACAGCTGTCCCGGGACGACACATGTGCAGCACCTTTGCACGGAGCAGCGTGTTCCTGGCCCGGCTGGAAAAGTAGGAGGCCGTGCTGGCCTGGCTGTGGCTGCTCCAAACCCCTCGGAGAGCTCAGGCTACAGGTGCAGCTTCACCAGTCGTGGATTTTGGGGAGCGACGCCTGTGCAAGAAGGAAGCACTTGAGATCCGCTTTGGCAGCGGTGTCTCCATGGGCTGTTCCGAGTGTTGGTGTGGGCTTTTTCCTTTTCATAGAATCCCAGAAGTGTTTGCGCTGGAAGGGACCTTAAAGCTTATCTCATTCCAGCCCCTTGCCATGGGACACCTTCCACTAGCCCAGGTTGCTCCAAGCCCCATCCAACCTGGCCTTGGACACTTCCAGGGATGGGGCAGCCACAGCTTCTCTGGACAACCTGTGCCAGGGCCTCCCCACTCTCCTAGGGAGGAATTTCTTCCCAATATCCAATCTAACCCAATCCCCTGTCAGTGGGAAAACATTCCCCCTTGTCCTGTCACTATCTGCCTATATGAAAAGTTCCTCCCCCCTTACAAGCCCCCCTCAGGTACTGGAACGTCGCAGTGAGCTCTTCCCAAAGCCTTGCCTTCTCGTCCTCCTCCTCTTCTCTTGTCTCTCTTCTCTTGCATTATTTATGGTTGTATTTAATTTTTTGCCTTTTTTTTTTTTTAGGGTTTTGGATCCTCCCTGCCAGAGCTGCCTTATTCTGAAGTTCCCTGCAAACTTTGGACCTCACACCCATGGGCTTTGACTGGTGTGTATCCCGGAGCCACCACAGAGTCTCCTCTTCCCTCTTTGCTTATGTCCACCTTGCAGTCTGGACTTGCCCTTCACAAGACCTGCTGTGAGGCTTTCCCCTTTTCCAATTGAGAGGTTGGGGTTTACCTCTGGCTGCTTTGTTTCACCCCAAACACTGAGGTTTAACCACGGTTTTAAACAACCTTGCTTAAATCCCCCCCTGTATCGTGGGTGTGCTGGATAAAGACAGTCTGTTTTCCAGAGAATCTGTAATATCCCTTTGAAATGTATTTGGAAACGATGCTGTTTTGCAGGAGTCTGGGGTAGGGTGTGTATTTTTGGGGGTGATGCTACTCTATGGCTAGAGTGGGTATTGATGGTCTGTGGGCACTGATTGAGGTGTCACTTGATACTTCCCAAAGGATAATTAACAAAATATAGGACAAATGGCCCAACATGCTCTTGTTTGCACAGACACCAAAAGATGAGGGTTGAGGAAGGCTGGGAATAGCATGATGCATTCCTTAGACCCTTCCTCCCTCCATGCTTGCACCATCGTGGGGAAAAACCATCATCAGTCACTGTTTTTATCCTGCTGTGGTTTGGCCCGAAAATGGGGAGCTTGGGGTGAAGATGAGGCCCCTTCCCTGCCCCCTCAAATCTTCATGGCTGTTTTTGCACCACAGAAAACTCAGCACAGTCCCAGAGCAGCATCCCGGTCCAACCTCAGCCCTGGGCCTGAGGGCAGAACTTCGGTCCTCAGGGATTTTTTCTGCCATCGGTGAGAAACTATTTATTGTAGCCTAAATATTTATTTTAGCTCCAGCGGTAACTGCAGGCCCGAGGCTGAGCCGGAGGGGCTTTCTCCGGGTTCGGCACTCGGAGGCAGCTGCCTCCCAGCCTGACGTGGCACAGGTGGGCGGGCGCTGCCGTCCGTGGTGTGGAACGAGAGGAGGAAAGGGCAATAAAGAGGAAAAAGCCGGATGGTCACGGCGTCGCCGTCGCGGTGATGGTGACATCAGCTGGTGGGTCATCGGTGGTGCCTGGCGGTGCCGAGACCGGCTCTGCAAGGGGTGGGAGAGCCCCGGTACCACCAGGTGTCACCGGGGCGGGTGGCTCAGGCCTCGGCTCGCCCCAGGGTGCGGGTACCTGCAGCTGTGCTGGGGGCAGTCACATCTCCCGGTGCTGGTGCTGTCTCCTCCTCCCCGCTCGCGGCTGCTTCAGCATCCTCCGGCGTGTCCACGGGCTCCTGGGCGCCAGGACCGGCCCTGGGGGGACATGCGGGGTCTCGCTGGCACCAGGGCGTGGGAACAGTGGGGCAGAGGGATTTGGGCACTCACGTGCGGAAGAGCAGGTCGTGCAACCCTGGGGAGACAGAAGAACATGAAGTGTGGGGGACAGGGCTCCAGCCCACAAGATCCCCAGGGCTGGCACTCACGTGGGAGGGTCTCCCGGTGGCGGGCGATGCAGCGCACGGCCAGGAGTGACGCTGCGGTGGCCACCAGCATCCCGGCCACCGCCGCCCCCGTCACCGCCGGGTAGGCCTCGAAGGGAGGCTCAGCTGGAAGAGAGCAGAGGGAGTATGGCAGGCAGCAGGGACGGGCAGAGCCCAGAAACGCCAGGGACCGTGCGAGCCTGTGCCTGTTCACTCTGAAAACCTACTGACGGCTGCTCGCACTCAGCTCCTCAGCTCCACCGGGATGGAAACGTTGCCCTTCTCCACTCAAACCCTGCTCTGCCCCCATGGATCAGCAGCCCCTGCCCACTTCACCTGGCGTCTGCACCTCGGAGGGGTGCCCGGCCGTGCGGTGGTTGACGGCCAGGACGCGGAAAGCATAGAGCACCGCGGGGTCCAGCCCCCCCAGGCGCCGGTCGCGGGAGTGGGGCTCGATGTTGCCAGCGGCCGTTTCCCAGGGGCTGGGCGCCTCTCGGAGAGGTTTCTTGGTTTGACGCCGCTGCACCACGAAGCCGGTGAGGTTGCCGGTGCCCTGCGTCCGCCACTCCAGCTGCACCTCGGTGCGCGCCCGCGTGTAGCGCAGCTTGCTGATGGTGACGTTGGGGGGGGCCGGGTACCCTGCGGAGAGATGGCACCCGGCAGGAGGGGGTTGACGCCCCCAGCCCACCTTGGGGGACCCCTCCCCTAGCCCTGCCGGGACTCACGGTCCACGCGGAGGCGAACGGGGAGGCTGGCGGTGCCCACGGCGTTGGTCGCGGTGCAGCGGTAGATCCCGCCGTCCCCCGGCCACTCGGCATCCAGGACAGTGAGGTTGAGCCACGCTTCTCCCTGCTCCAGCCGGTACTTGACTAGCCCCGGTGTCACCTCCCGGTCCTTGGGGTTGTACCAAGCCACAGTGGCACTGAGCCTGGCGCTGGTGCCGCGCTGCCGGCACATCAGCAGCGCCTCGCCGCCCTCCAGCACCGCCACCTCGCTCGCCGCCTCCAGATCGGGGACCTCTGCTAGGCGAGAAGGGGGAACAGTGCGGGCAGGGACGTGCCACCCCAACACGGCACGGTGGCACGGTGGGAGCACCGGGGGCGGGTCTGGCTTACCCAGGCGCAGGCGGCACTCGGCGGGGGCCCGCAGCGGGTGGGCGGCCGAGCAGACGAACTCCCGACCCCCCAGGCTGCCCTCGGTGCTCAGTACCAGGACGGCGGTGGAGGGTGTGGGGTCCCCCAAGGCCAGACCCCCACCGTCTCGCCAGTGCAGGGTGACGGGTGGCGTGCCCCCCTCCCACCGGCACTGCAGCATCACGTACTCGTCACCCTTGGTGGCCGCTGCCGCGCAGGTGGGGCTGCCCGACGGGACCCCTGCGGGATGCAGCGGTGTCGGGGCGGGGCACTGCCGCGCTGTGCCAAAGCACCCCGAAAAAGCAGATAGCACCCCCCCCCAAGGGCATGGGGGGCTTTTGCACGGCTTTGCACCGTGGGAACCCCCATTTTGGAGCAAGCTGGGGGTGCCGGATGTCCCAGCAAAGGCAGCAGCAAGCACCCTGGGATGCCCATCCCGTGGTGTGGCCATGGCACGGTGTCGCCGCAGCTCTGGAGTGACACGGGGGGTCAGGAAGGGGCTTAGGGGACAAATGGATCCATCGTCACTCACACAGGGTGGTCCCACATGCAGCCCCTTGCGGCAGCGCAGGATGGGAAGCCAGGCAGGAGAAGGAGCTGCCGTTCCTTGTGGCTGCCCCTGGCTGGATCCTGGTTGCCATGGAAAAACTGGTCCCCATCACCCCCTCTTCCTCCTCCTCCTTCTCCTCCTCAAGGGAGCCCACCCAGCGCAGCTGGGCCAGGGGGAAGCCCCCCAGCCAGCGGCACCGCAGGGCCACGTCCTGCAGGTCACTGGTGGCCAGGGCAGAGCAGCTGGGGCTCCCGGCCGGTGGATCTGCAGGAGACCATCAGCGCTGGGGCAGGCTGAGGGCTCCTCCCCCAACCCCCCTCAAACTGCCCCTCGCACCCACATCCTCACCAGGGAGCTGCGTTGGTCCTTCTCACCCTAGGGGGCCCCGCGGGGTTACTTACAGTACACGGTGAGGACAATGGTGGCCTGGGTGCGTGTCTGCAGGTGGGTGTTCTCGGCCAGGCAGGTGTAGGTGCCCGCCTGGGTGCGGGCGATGGCGGCGATGACATAGGTCTGGCCAACGTGCACCTGGGTACCGTTGTGCAGCCAGACGTAGCGGCTGGGGGGGTTGGAGGGAGCCAGGCAGCTCAGCACCACGTCCTCCCGCTCGCCCGCCGAGAAGCCCCCCGCTTCGGGGGAGAAGGGCTCCACGCTGATGGCCGGCTCGTCGGGGCCGTCTGCGGGCACACAGGGGTCCTTTAGCCACGGGGTTGTCCCCACAGAGGGGACATGCCATGGATGCGCCCTGTTGGCATCTCCAGCCCCGAAGATGCCCCCCCAGCTGGTGGCTGAGGCCCCCCGTGAGGGCGGTGCCCAGGGCACTCACAGACGATGTCCAGGTAGACGGGCTCGCTGGTATGGCTGTTGACCTCGTTGCTCACGGTGCAGAGGTACCAGCCCGTGTGGCTGCGATTGGCGGGCGTCAAGCCCAGCTCTGCCCCGGAGCCCTTCAGCTCCGCAGGGGATACTGAGGGACCCCTCCGGGGCTGCTGGTGCTGCCAGGAGAAGCTCAGCGGCTCTGTCCCTTCCCGCACAGTGCACGTCAGGGTCACTGCTGCCCCCTCTGCTGCCGCCGCCGCCGTCGGCCGCACGAAGGGCTTGGAGACGGGCACTGGGGGCACTGAGCTGTAAGCGGCCCCCACAGACAGCAGGACCCCCCCAGGGCCCACCCGTCCCACCCCCCCCCCCAGCCCAGATGATTGGTCAACTAGTGAGGTGCTGTAGCAGACAGCAGGATGACTAGTGAGGACACCCACGGGCTAGTGAGGGGCATCCTTACTGTGGGCGTGGGGACTGGGTGGAGTGGCTGCTGAGACCAGTTAAGTGTGGTGGGATGCTGGGGTGGCCAGGGCAAGGAAATGGGGGTGGCTAGTGGGCTGCTACGTTGGCCAGTAGGGGCTTACACTGGCTGGAGGCAAGGGGGATTTACTATTCACTGGCTAGTGGTGTGCTGGGCTGGCTAGTGGGGCTCTGGGTTGGCTAATGGGCTCTTCATTGGCTGGAGGGTGCTATGTTGGCTGGTCTTGAGCTACCTTGGCTGGTAGGATGCAATATTGGCTAGTGGGGTGCTATGTTGGCTAGTGGGGGGCTTTACTGACTAGTGGCAGAATACGCTGGCAAGCAGGGTACTCGGCTGACTAGTGTGGTACTTTATTGGCAAGTGGGGTGCTACACTTGTTAGTGAGCCACCTTGGGGCTAGTGGGGCTGTCCAACGGCTAGCAGGACCCTTCATTGGCTAGTGAGGCACTATGCTGGCTAGTGCCACACTTTACTGACTGGTGGAGCCCTTGTTGGCTAGTGGGGTGTTCCAGGGGCCAGTGGACAGCTCTGTTGGCTACCAGGCAAGGGACTGCTTGACCATGGTATGGGGGGGCACGATGCCAGCCACTGATGGTCAGCAGGGCCCCTTAGGGTGGCCACGGTGGGGGCTTACCCAGGACACGCAGGAGGATGGCGGCGTATCCCACACGGAGCCGGCCCCGCTCCGGGAAGAGCCCCTGGCAGAGGAAGCGGCCCTGGGCAGCCACGCGCAGCTCCCGCAGCTCCAGCGTCCCGTTGCGCAGCGTCGCCCGGCCCAGCGTCCCCGTGCCGGGGGCCACGACCACGTCCCGGCCCGAGCCCACAGCCACGGCCCGCGGCGGCCCCTCGCCCCACGGTGTGAAGCTCCAGAACACCACGGCCGGCGGGGCCACAGCCACCAGCCCACAGCTCAGCTCCACCGCCCGGCCTCGCACGCCCGTCACCTGCCACTCCTCGTAGGCCGCCTCGCCGGCCACCAGTGGCTGCCCTGCCCCGGGGCAGCGTGTCCATCAGGTCAGGCCTCTGCTCGCCCCCCACCCTGGGAATGTGGGGAGGAGTCCCTGCTCACCCCCCGCCAGCGCCGGCAGCAGGCACAGGATCCAAGGCCCCCTCCAAGGCTGCAGCACTGCCCGGCCACGCTCCATGGCGCCATGTCCGGCACCGGCACTGCCTGAAGCAGGGCTGCGCTCTCCGGCCCCATCTCCTCTCCAGTTACTCCCGGGTAATTAGGCCCGGCCCTGATTAACTGTCAATTATTTATCAACCTGGCGGTGCAGGGGGGAACCCGATGCCGCCGGTGCTGCCTCAGCCCCTGCAATCTCGGGGCTGAGGACGGGCACGCTCGCAGCAGGAATGGCAGCATCCTCGCCTTACCCGCGCAGGGGAGTTGAATCCCGAGTGCTCCTTTTCCCCACTCAATTTTTTTGGGCTAAAGGAGGGGGAAAATACACTGCCACCCCACCGTGATCGAAGTGGGGAGGTTTGGAGCCAGGGAAGCTGGGCCAGGAGTGGGGTTTGATAT
This sequence comes from Platyrinchus mystaceus, assembly GCA_035041135.1. Lineage (NCBI taxonomy): Eukaryota > Metazoa > Chordata > Aves > Passeriformes > Tyrannidae > Platyrinchus > Platyrinchus mystaceus. The sequence continues at coordinate 1,666,453 of JAWWLV010000075.1, forward strand.
TTCATCTCCCGCTCCCTGCTGAGCCCCGGCCCATCAAACATTCATGGGGGCGGCCGCACCGTAATGCAATGCCAGGGGGCCGGAGCGCCCCAGAGGGGGGATTTCTGGGTGCACATGGGGGAGGGATCTGGCAACACCCAAGAAAGCCTGGAAAATGACCCGTCATCTCTGATCCCCTGCCCGATTCTTTAACTAGAATTAATTGCTCGTTACTACAATTACACCGTTAACACTGAACACGAGATCTCCCACAAACAGGTTTTGGGCCTCGAAATGCCCCAAAGGTGGCAAGGGGCTGCAGAGCCAGGGCCAGACCCCCCTCCCGCTGCCACGTGCCTCCAGCAGTGCTCTGGTCTGTGTTGTGCTCTGACAGGTCGAGCTTAGGAAGAAATTTGGACTAGGGGAGTGGAGGGCACTGGACGATCTGCAAAACGCCACCATTGTCAACACAACACTCCTGCCAGGGGTGATAAATTTCAGGGGATTTTGCTAAGGAAGGAGCCACCCTGAGGATTACAAACAATTTATTTAAGATTAACAAAGACACAAACACAGCCCTGGACTGGGGACAGGCCGCTCCCAGGGTCCAACCTCTCTCCCTACACTGCTGGGACCCCAAATGCTTGGATTTTGGGCCCCCAGGGTCCAACAACTCTCTCCAGGCTGCTGGGACGCTGAACACTGGGATTTCCGCCCCGGGATTCGAGAAGGCAGTAGTGGATTCCTGCTGCCATCTAGCGGAATGAAGTCTGCCCCAGCCTCTCCTCAGGCAACACAACAAAACTCAACAGCTTCAGAACACAAGAGAACTGGCAAGTTTTTCCCTGAAACTTTTCCTCCTGGTATGAACCAGAACTCGGATTTGGGGGAGTGAAACCCCGCTCTTCACTCAGCTGCAAGCCTCTCGAGCTCATCCATGTCGTACGGGTCCAGCTGCTTGATTGTGGTCTCTGTAGGAAGGAAAGAGCAGTTGTCAGGAGGTGAGAGCAGAGCTCGTCCCCCTGAGCCGGTGTCCACACTGCCGGTGTGCCCCATGCCAGCTGGAAAGCTCCCGGAGCGCTCGCTGCAGCATCTCCCTCCACTGGGAAATCTACTGGGAGGAAGCGCGGAGGGAACTGGATCAGTGGGGAAATGAGCCAGGAGGAAGCACGAGGGGAACAGGGTCAGAGCAGCAGCCAAGGCATGGCAGCAAGAGTGAGAGGCAGCCCTGCAGCAGCAGCACACCAGGCTCAGCCTGTGGACGTGCTCCTGCTCCCTGCTCCCACCTCTGCAGCCATGCGGGACAGGGAAGGTTCGTGTCCTCGAATCCCAATGTCATGACATGAAAAAGCACAAGTCAGATTGCCAGGAGTTCATCCCGTTGGATTTTCATCCTCACACTGGGCTCATTCTGGCCATGTTTGTGGTCAGGCTCATCCACATCCCAGTTATTACAGCTGCTCATTGCTTCTACTGCTTGGGAACAATCTTTGCCAGACTATTTGGCTCGTCTTCCCTGACTGGTGTCTGCCGCGGGCTCGCTTGGTGTTTAAAGGACAGGTGGAAATTTAAAGGAACCAAGAGGGTTGAGCAGTGACAAGGCAGAGGCTGAGAAAGGAACGGCATTTTCTGCCCACCAAAAGGTTTCCATTACCCTTTTTTCCCCCTAAAAATCACAGGGAAAACAGGCACTGAGATTCAAAAAGCAATTGGTGCACCCACGGCATCTGGCAAATCCCATGAAAATCCTCTTGATGTTGACAAGTGACAATCTATTTCCACTCAGGAAAGATTTCCCCAGCTGCCAGCTCCTGTCCCACAGCCAGGGCTGAGCTAAGCCATGGCACTAGGTCCCCCGGGACAAGGATTTGCAGGGAAAGGCAGAAAAAATGCCTGAAGGAGGGAAAAAAAGGAGGTGCTGAGGCATCCTGGGTGCTGGTAATGTCCCTTGCGAGTTTCACACAATCTCCAGGGCTGTTTCTCTGAAAATTTGGCTGCTGGGGAGCAAAAAACCACCGTAGAAGCTGCACCTGTCACCCATTCCCAGTGGGATGAGCCCCGGGGAGAGGAGCAGCCCCGCAAGGTCCAAGGGGGAGGATGAGCTGGAGGGGGATCACAGTCCCAGTCCTGCCTCCCAGAGTGGTGGATCCACATGGATACTCACGGAAATGTTCCTCTATCTTGTGCACGAGCTCCACGGTCTCATTCTCCACCATGCTGAAGGCGATGCCGCGGTGCCCGAAGCGTCCTGCCCTCCCAATCCGGTGCAGGTAGGTCTCAAAATCCGGCTCTCCTTCCACATCCCTGGGGAGGCCGAAGTTCACCACGGTGGTGACCTGTTGCACGTCGATCCCTGGAAGAAAGGGAAAGGGGCTGTGGAAAGGGATCGCCTCATCTCACGGCATCCACGCGGAAGAACCGCAGGCCTGGTGTGTTTCGAGGGATGCTGGGTTTCCCAGGATACCTCTGGCGCAGACATTGGTGGCGATGAGGACCTTCTCCTTGCCTTCGCGGAAGCGCTGGATGACGCTGGCCCGCTGCACCACCGTCAGCTCCGCCGTCAGCGTGGCCACTTGGTGCCCGTCCCGGCTCATCTTCTCCGACAGCCAGTCCGCGAGCCTCCGGGTCTGGGCATGAGGGGAGAGGCTGAGGCCCACAACTGTCCCCCCTCCCAAATCCCCTGCTCCTATCAAGGGAGCTCCCAGCGAATTTCAACACCCCCCCGGGCTCTTGTTTTGGGGGTCTTGTCCCCCTGTGTCCACACCATATAAGGACCCATTCCTGCCACCCCCGACGGCCAGCACGGGGCTCTCCCGGGCAGGGGCGTTACCTGGCAGAAGATCATGACCTGGCCGATGGTGAAGCTGCCGTAGAGGTTGCAGAGGGCCTTGTACTGCTCTTCCGAGTTCTGGCACACCATGAAGTACTGCCTGATGTTGCTCAGCGTGAGCTCCTCCTCACGCAGCTTGATCACGATGGGGTCGGGGATGATCCGCTCGGCAAAGGCCCGCACGGGTTCCTTGAAGGTGGCTGAGAACAGCAGCACTTGGCAGCTTGTGGGAAGAGCCCTGTGGCAGGAAAAAGGCCTCCTCAGTCCCAGTGAGTGGCTGCTGTCCAAGAGAAGGACATACACCCAAATTTAAGCTGATTTTGTGTGGCCTTCAATGGAAAGGGAAGCCAAGGGGGCTTACAAGAAAGATGGAGAGGGACTTTTTACAAGAGCCTGGAGTGACAGGACAAGGGAGAATGGCTTCACACTGAAAGTGAAGAGGTTTAGATTGGATATGAGGAGGAAGTTCTTTGCTGAGGGTGGTGAGGCATTGGAACAGGTTGACCAGAGAAGCTATGGCTGCCCCATCCCTGGAAGTGTCCAAGGCCAGGCTGGATGGGACTTGAAGAAACCTGGTCTAGTGGAAGACATCTGTGCCCACAGCAGGTTTGAACAAGATGGGCTTTAAGGTCCATTCTCACCCAGAACATTCTAAGATTCTCTAGGCTACAACAGCTCAAAGGAAAGGTAAGGAAGGTAAAAGTCTTCCCATGTGTTCAACAGACATGGTTTTAGGGAAAGCTGGACCCCTCACAAGCCCCTTCAGCACCATGTCTGAAAGAGAGGGGAAAGCAGGGAAGCGGGACGCCAGCCATGGGATACTCACCTGTGGATGCGGATGCTCTGGCAGGAGAGGCCCTGCGTGTCGATCATGATGTCGGCCTCATCCAGCACAAACAAGGAGATCTTAGTCAGGTCCAGGATGCGCTGTTTGAAGCACCAGTCCAGCGTGGTGCCCGGCGTCCCGATGATGATCTGCTCCTCCAGCACCATGCCCTTCAGAACTGCGAGAGGGAAAAAGGCACCTGGCTGCCTCCAGGCACGGAGCTCTCTGCCGCTCTGTGCTTCCCCTCAGCTCACTCAGACTCTGGCTGCTCAGGGATGCCTTCCATGACACTTCCCTGCAGCCTCGGGGGTGGGAACCAGCCCTATTTGAGAAGGGGGAGTTTGGAAGCAGCCAGTGATGGTGGAAAAGCCTCCTCAGCAAGAGAGGGGGCCACAGACATTATAAAGTGGCCTTCGTGGCAGTCTGGGTGGTCCCTGGTAGCTCCAGGCTCTAAGAGGGGATCCCCGTGCTCCCTTCCCACTCCCAGGGCAGTGCCAGTAGCTGTGCTGGGCTGGACTCACTTCGGTTTCCCCGGACAGCGTAGTTCACCTTGATGTCAGTGCAAAACTTCCCGATGGTCCGGACCACCTGTCCAATCTGCAGGGCCAGCTCGTAGGTGGGAGCCAGGCAGAGGCACTGGAGAGGAGAGGACAGACAA
>JAWWLV010000075.1:1670845-1692969 GCA_035041135.1 Platyrinchus mystaceus
GAGAGGAGAGGAGAGGAGCAGAGAGGAGAGGAGAGGAGAGGAGCAGAGAGGAGAGGAGAGGAGGAGAGAGGAGAGGAGGAGAGAGGAGAGGAGGAGAGAGGAGAGGAGAGGAGGAGAGAGGAGAGGAGAGGAGAGGAGCAGAGAGGAGAGGAGAGGAGAGGAGCAGAGAGGAGAGGAGAGGAGAGGAGAGAGGAGAGAGGAGAAAGAGCTGTCAGGCCCAGGGTGGGACACGCTGGGCTGGCAAGGAGGGCAGGGACAGCAGGAGGAACACAGGAGCATTGCATAGCACTGAGGCACAGGGGATTGGGCAGCCGGGCACGGCTGGAGGTTTGGGAGCTGAGCTGTGTTCCCAGCTCCAGCCATGGGGGCAGAAAGAAGCCAGTGTTGCTGTTTCTGAGGAGGAAATTCCTCTCTGGAAGCACGGTGCAGCTCGTTCCTGTGCCCTGGTTCAGTCACCCCATGCACATGAGATGTTATGTGGCAGGAACCAGCAGGCAAAGCTGATTGTGCACCCAGGGAGGGGACTGGGGGCGTTTGAACCACCAGAAAACCAGCAGTGTCTACAGCTGCTCCTCAAAATTTAAATTCCAGGACAAATGAAGCCTGGATTGATCCACTCTTGCAAATCAAAGTGTCTCCCTGGGGCAGACACTGTGCTTTCAGTCCTACCTGCCACTGCAACAGCCCCTGGGGCTTTGTCATCCCCCTCCAGTGGGTGAAGTCACACAAGGACAGGGACAAAGCCTGGAGCTCTGGCCCCGGCAGCGTCCCAGACACTTGGGCCAACCCCTCCTGCATCAGCTCTCCCTGTCCTGCATTACCTGCGGGTATTTCTCGTTGGCATTGGCTCTGCTCAGCATGGCCAAGACAAAAGCTGCTGTTTTCCCTGTCCCTGACTGGCTCTGGGCAATCAGATTTTGGGGCCTGCAAGGCAAAGGCAGCTTAGTGGAGCGCAGGGGTCAGGGCACCGGGATGCCGCGCGGAGCCGGGGCTCGCGTTCCTACTCACGGGTATGCCAGCATGAGTGGCAGAGCCTGCTCTTGGATTTTGGATGGTCTGTTGAAGCCCATCATGTAAACCCCCCGCAAGAGCTCCCTCTTCCTGTGGAAACAAAGCATCCCAAGGGCCCGTGTGAGGATGGCCAGTGTGAGGACGGCCAGTGGCGCTGGCGCTCGGCAGGGCCGGGAGCTGTGGCTACTCACAGGGGCAGCTCCTCAAAGGTCTTGACAGAGAAGAGCGGGGAGCTGGGGTCCCGCTGCAGGATCTCCACGTGCTGGTCGGACTCCACTAGGGATGTGTGGATCAGTTTGTTCATCAGCGAGAGCTCTGCCAGCGGCACTGGGGAAAGGCAGCAAGTGGAATAATGCAAGTGGAATGGCAGAATTCCTAGGGCTGCAAGGGACCTCTGGAGATTGTGGGAGCAAGCTGAGCCACTCTGCACCTGCATTTAACTAACTGGAATCAAAAGGGAGGATTGACCTTGGCTAAGTGCTTTGAAAGAGAGAATGTTGTGTTTCTCAAAGTGGAAAATCACTTTGAATGGTCTGCATGATATGTGTGTGTTTTTCTCTCGTGGCTGAACGCAGCCACCATGTGATGTGAGCTGAATGTGTGGGATCGAGGCACTGGTTTAGGACGATCCTGGAAATTCTTGTTAACTAAAGAAAAACACCAGGTGCTGTTTATGACAGAACATGAATAAAAGAACATGAATAAAAGGGGAAAACCGAAAACGATGGGCGGACAAGTCCTGAAATCGAACTCTGTGCAGCTCCATTTTCTTTCAGTGCCCATAGAGACCACCCAGTCCAACCCCCCCTGCCCAGGCAGGGTCACCTGGAGCGGGTGACACAGGTGGGTCTGGAATGTCTCCAGAGGGAATCCTCCTTGGGGCGGCCTGTCCCACCCACCGTGGAAAGCAGCTCTTCCTCGCGCCAAGGCGGAACTTCTGCTGTTTTAGTTTATAACAGAAGGCCTGTGACCTGAACCCTCTCCGCTCTCCCCTGCAGCCCCGGGAGGGAGTCCGTCCGTGCTCCGCGGGGGGCTCCGGGACCCACCTCTTTCCTCGTCCTCCGCCCCGGCCCCGAGCGCCGGCGGCGCGGGGGGCGCGGGGAAGGGGCCGAGCCCGCGGGCCGGGCGGCGGCCGGGCAGCTGAAGGCAGCCGAGCCCGGCGGAGCGGGAGGGCGGGCGGCGCAGGGAGGCCGCGGGCCAGCGGCACTGTAGGCCGGGCCCGGGGCCCGCCGGGCCCAACCTGCCGAGCCCGCGCCCCGCCTCCGCCATGGAGCCGCCTCACAGCGGCCGCGGCGCCGGACGGGGCGGGAACATCCGGCAGCGGCGGAGCGGTACGGAGCGGGGCGCGGGGAGCGGGGAGCGGGGAGCGCAGAGCACAGCGCAGGGAGCGGGTCCCCGGGGAGCTGGGGACAGCGACCTCGCAGGGCCGGGAGGGTCCCGCAGAGTTTTGGGGGGATATTTGGAGTGCTGGGGGACAGAGACCCCCCACTATATTCTGGAGGGTCCCTAGGGAGCTGGGGACAGGGATTGTGGAGCAGGGAAGGTCCCTTGCTGCACACGGGCATCCTGTAGAGTTTTGGGAGGGTGCCTGGAGTGCTGGGGGAGAGAGACCCCACGCTATAGGGTGGGGGTCCCGGGGGAGCTGGGGACAGGGATTGTGGAGCAGGGAAGGTACCCTGCTGCAGACAGGGACCCCATAGGTTTTGGGGGGTCCTTGCAGTGCTAGGGAATACGGATCCCCCCACTATAGGGTGGGGGTCCCTGGGGAGTTGGGGACAGCAACATCATAGGACAGGAAGGGTCCCCTGTTGCGGATAGGGACCCCATAGGTTGCCAACCCTGGTCCCCATTTTGTTTTGGGACGTCCCTCGGGTCAGAGCCTGTCCCATAGGATAGTGGGAGTCCCTGAAGAGCTGGGAACAGGGATGGTGGTGCAGGGAAAGTCCCCTGCTGCAGACAGGGGCCCCATAGGTTTTTGGGGGGCCCCTGAGGTGTTGGGGACAGGGACACACTCCCCCCCCCGAATGCTGGGAACAGGGGTACCAAGGGGGGAGGACTGTCCCCACGTAGATAAAGATGCAGCGACCCCACAGGTTTTGGGGGCTTCCTGGGGTGTTGGAGGATGGAGAGCCCTCCCATAGGGTAGGGGTCAGCAGCCTATGACCCTGTGGTCAGGAGGTGAGGGGTGACCCAGGGTGATGGAGATGCAGTGATCCCATAGGGTTTTGGGGGGGTCTATGGGGTGTTGGGGACAGGCACCCCTGCATTGGGTGCTGGAGACAGGGACACCAGAAGGGGAGGGCTATCCCTGGGGTGATGGAGATGCAGGGACCCCACAGGGTTTTGGGGGGTCCTTGGAGTTTTGGGCACAGGAACCATGGAGCAGGGAGGGTCCCCGGCTGCAGACAGGGACCCCATAGGGTTTTATGGGGGGGTCCTTGGGGTGCTGAAGGAGCAGGGACCCTGTAGGGTGGGGGTGCTGTCCCTGATAGGGTTTGGGGTGGAGTCTATAAGGTTCTGGGGAACAAAACCCCTTTCATAGGTGGACGGGAGTCTGCAGGGTGCTGGAGAACCAGGGACCCCGACCCTGGAAGGTCCCTGGGGTGCCAGAACACCCCCAGTGTGGGGTAACCACACAAGCCTGTGTGTTTTCCATGTGGGGTCACATCCAGAGGAGGTTTGGTGGGAGCTGGGCACAGAGCTTCAGGCTGCAGCTGTCACCTGTTTCCTGTCCTCCCGGCTCCCTTTTCCAGCCATCCCACTCAGCTTATGGGGACTTTTTCCTGAGCCAGAACTGCCATGTTTTCAGTCCATCCCTATACCTGGGAAAAAAATTAACACTAATAATAGTAGTAACACTAACACTACCTTTCTTTCATCCCAAAGCTCCCTTATTTTAAAAATGAGGTAAAATAAGGCCAAGGGAGCAGAGTTTGGTGGAGCAGGGATAAGTCTGGAATAACGGATACTGCCTGCAGCATTTCTAATGAACCCACAGAACGATAAGGAATGTTTGCAGATGCTTTATTAAAAGAAAAGGTGCTGCCGAGACATCGCAAATAAAACCTCCTCCAGAGCAAAATGGCAACGCGGTGAGGGGATTTTCCAGGTGATGGAGGATGTTGAGGAGGCGAAAGCGGTGGGGCTGGAGCGGGGGCTGTGGCTCTAGGAGGAGTTCCTGGAGGGCATGAGGCACTGGGCCAGGTCCCGGCGCACGCCGAAGCGCAGGGCATCACGCTGCTTGGTTGTGGGTACCACGTATGTGTTGGGCACGAGGCGCTTCGGCGGCCGGCACGGCACCCCCGGCTGGGCCATCTGCCTCCGCATGGCCCAGCGCAGCCTATCGTGTGGATCCTCCCCTGGGAAGCTGTATCTCTCCCAGTCTTGTCTGTATGCGTGGAATTTGGCCACTGGGTCGGTTTTCTTCCGTCTACCAAGCTGTGGAAGAATGTAGGACGTGGGTGATCCCACCCGAATGGAGGGCTGAGACATGCTCCGTCTCCCAAGATCCTCAAGGAGAGAGCAGGGGCTGTCCTCAAGGAGCCAGTCATCCTCATAGGCCACACACTCCTCCAGGGAGTCGCTGCTGATTTCCCCCTCAGAGATGGTGTCCTCCATAAAAACCTTGGAATGCCCCCTATTCCACAGCTCGGCACTGCACTCGGGCTCAGCACTGCACCCCGGCTCGTTGTTCACTGACTCATCAAAGATCTCCACCATTCCGTCGGGTCTGTGCCTCAGCACCTTCCTCTTCATCACCAACTTCCTGTGTTCCCTCTGATCCTCAGAAAGCACTGGAAGGTCTGGCTGTGCCCCAAAAACGATGGAGGCATCGGCGTAGGGGTCGTCATGGGGACGTGCCAGCTCCTCGCTGCGTCCCGGCCAGGCGCCTGACATCCCCTCCATGACTCCCACCAAACTAGGTGGATTCTGCAGAAAAAGAAACCAGGGTTAATTTCTTGCAGCACGTTCAAGCTGGCTAAAGGCGTCAAAGGGGGCTATGAGACTCAAATGTTTGGGTTCAGGGGTGTTGATTTAGGTTGGGCATGTTCTCAGAGCACTGCTAAACCTCCTGCTGCCAGCAGAAGGCTGTTCCCTACAGTAACAGAAACAGCAGCCCTTAATTCCTGCTGGAAAACTCCACTACTTACGTGGTCAATTAAGTCCTGATTGACAAACACAGGGCAAGTTCCATGCACTGGGTGAGAGATAATGGTTTTCCCCTTGTACCTGTGCTTCTAAATCTACACTATTTAGTCACTATATAATCCAGGGACATCAGAGAGGGTGTTCTGCAGAGGAGGAAGAGGCTCAGCACAGCATGTTTAGACGCTTGCTTATGAGTCTGGTGATAGTAAACCTCGAGTAAACCTCTAGCCCTGTGACAAAAAGAGATCTGGACACAGATCCCACTCCCAGCAAAGGCTTAGGATATCTTTAGGCAGGTTGGAAGAGCTGCAGGAGCCCCCGGTGGCACTGGGAAGGGCGGGAGCAGATGGCGAGGCGGGATGAGTGGCAGCCGTCAGCGCACTGTCTGCAGCGGGATGCAGGTGTGAAAGCGAGAAGGCTCCGTGAAGGCTCGCCGGGAACGTGCTGCGCTGACGGAGCAGATCCCATCGGCTGGGGGAAGAGGAGCGATTAAAGGCTCCAGAAAAAAGAGACTGGAGTGAGATGAACGCTGCCCGAGCTGAACCCCTGTGGCCCTGCCTGTGCTGCGCTGGGAACACAGTGGGGCTCAGATGATAAAAACTGACTCCATGGATAACGGTTATTTTGCAGAGCCAGCCTAGAGTTGCAATAAAAATCACATAAAAATGTAAATCCACCATTTTTTTCTTTCCCTGCAGACCCTGAGGATCCACCGGCAACAAACTGATACTCCAGGGCAGTGGCTATGGCCGAGGAGAGCACGGCTGTTGACCACGAGGGGCTCCTGAAGAGGGTGCAGGAGCTGGAAGCGGAGGTGAAGCGGCTGCAGGAGAAGCTCCAGGATGACAAGGAGAGCACTGGGAGGAGAGAGGCTGCTCCGGCCCCCAGGAAAGCCAAAAAACGCCAACAAAGGCCCTTTGATTTCAGCGCGCACGGCCGCAGACACGTGGCACTGCGCATCGCCTACCTGGGCTGGGGCTACCAGGGCTTTGCCAGCCAGGAGAACACCCCCAACACCATCGAGGAGAAGCTCTTTGAAGCCTTAAAGAAAACACGGCTGGTGGACAGCAGAGAGACCTCCAACTACCACCGCTGCGGGCGCACAGACAAGGGAGTCAGTGCCTTCGGGCAGGTCAGCATCTCCTGTGGGTTTTCCTGGGTGGGATGGAGATCCAGTGGGATTGCTGTCCTACAGCACAGCTTGGATTTGTTCTTTAAAAGGCATCAGCTCTTAACCCTGCAAGTGAGCCTGGCAATGGCTTTCCTGCATGTGGAAAGACTATTTCAGACCCTTGAAGCATTTTAGTGCTATTTTGTCCCTCATATTCAAGTTCTTTTCCAGGGCCCTGTTTTAGGAGGACAAAACAATGGTTTAGGCCGCAGGTTCTCCAATAGCTCAGCACTGCCCAAAAAGGGGTGATGCCATGTCCTTAGCAGGGCCCTCTCAGCTGATTTAACTCACCAATCCCACCAAAATCCAAAATCCCCAGAAATTGGCTCCCTTCCTGCAGCATCAGGCAGCTGAATTCCTGCACAGAAGGGTCTGAGGGGAGCCGCAGCCAGCGGAAGGGAGCGTGGGAGTGGGAGCTGGAGGGAGGGGATGGAGCTGGCCCACTTGGTAGGCATGGAGCCACCCAGCTGGCTGAGCCACTGGGGAGAGCACAACCGTGGCAGCTTCACCATTGGGCCTCTCTCCTTTCCCTCCTGGTGCAGGAAGCAAAGCTGGCATAGGTTTGGCCTCGAGTGGCTGCTCTGCTCTCTGTGGCAGGAGGAGCTGCACGAAATCAGGGCACTTGGGCCTCCTCTTGTGCCATTTCAGCACATGGTGCCTGCACTGGGAATGAACTTGTTCCCACACCAGGTTTCCAAGCCAGCCTTCAAGTCATCATCTCCAGCTCAAAAAAAAAAAAGAAAAAAAAGCACATTATAACCCAAACCTAGTGACTAAAGTTGAAGCTGTTCCGAGACCGTGCTACGTAGGCAGCCTGCAACTTTCCCTGTTTTATTAATGGAATCTGTGGCATCTGCTCAGCTCCTCAGCAGAGGCACTCAGCTCCATGGTAGGATCACCTGACTGAAGCCACCTTCATCCATAGCAGATCCTGGATTTATTTCCCAGAGGTGTAGGAAGACTTGGCTCCACACGCTGCTGCGCCCATCCATCTGCTCTCTAATCCTGGCTTTTGCTCGTCTCTGCAGGTGATTTCCCTGGATCTCCGCTCCAGCCTGCCACTGGAGGGGCAGCAGCAAAACGGGCACGTGGGCGAGGGGCAGCGGGAGGAGCTCCGCTACACTCACATCCTGAACAGGGTGCTGCCCCCTGACATCCGGGTGCTGGCCTGGGCCCCTGTGGCGCCCGAGTTCAGCGCCCGCTTCAGCTGCCAGCGCCGCACCTACCGGTACTTCTTCCCCTGTGCCCAGCTGGACGTGGCCCTCATGGACAACGCTGCCCAGCGCTACGTGGGCACCCACGACTTCCGCAACCTCTGCAAGATGGATGTGGCCAACGGGGTGCTCAACTTCCAGAGGACGATCCTCAGCGCCCGCGTGACGTGGGTGGAGAGAGGGGGAGAATCCGGGCCACAGGATCCCTTCCGGCTGTGCCAGTTCGAGGTGACGGGGCAGGCGTTCCTGTACCACCAGGTCCGCTGCATGATGGCCGTGCTCTTCCTTATCGGCCAGGGCATGGAGAGCCCAGACATCATTGACGAACTGCTGGACGTGGAGAAGAACCCCCGGAAACCGCAGTACAGGTACGGATTGCTCTGGAAAACCTGTCAGAGCGATGGCTGCACCCGGAGTGCCTGCTGGTGAGCCATGTCCCTGCCAGCACATGGAGCAGTCTCACAGCATGGAAGTAGGCTGCCAGCCTGGGATATGTCCGTAAGGACCTCTGTTTTCTTGCTCTCAGACAAGGCTTTAATGGCTTTAGTCCTTGGTATTTGGTGAAAATTAAGTCATCTTTTATTGGGAAAGGGAGTTCTGTGAAGGACAGGGCTGGTTGTGGCAGATCCACTGTTCTTGAGCCTTTTCATGGGCCCACCTCCTGTCCTTGTCCCCAGCATGGCAGTCGAGTTCCCCCTGGTCCTGTACGACTGTGAGTTCCCAGACCTGCAGTGGCTCTACGACCCGGAGGTGCAGGGCTTCAACGTGACACACCTGCAGCAGCTCTGGGCCAGCCACGCCGTCAAAACCCACATGCTTCGGGACATGTTGGCAGGGCTGGACGCTGCTCCCACGGCCACTGGCAAAGGTAAAGGGGGAGTTTGGGGGAATACCTTGGACTTCACACTGCCAGCGGGCAGGGTTAGATTGGATATTGGGAAGAAATCCTTCCCTGTGAGGGTGGTGAGGTCCTGGCACAGGTTGCCCAGAGAAGCTGTGGATGCTCCATCCCTGGAAGTGTTCAAGGCCAGGTTGGACAGGGCTTGGAGCAATCTGGGACAGTGGAAGGTGTCCCTGCCCATGGCAGGGGGTAGAACAAGATGGTCTTTAAGGTTCCTTCCAACCTAAACCATTCTCGGATTCACAGAATCAATTAAGTTGGAAAAGACCTGAAATCGAGTCCAACCTGTGACCAATCACCACCATGTCAACTAGACCACGGCACTGAATGCCACACCCAGTCTTTTCTTGAGTATCTTCAGGGCCAGTCACTCCACCATCTCCCTGGGCAGTCAATTCCAACATCTAATCACCCTTCCTGTGAAGAAATTCTTCATAAAGTCCAGCCTAAACCTTCCCTGGCACAGCTTAAGGCTGCGTATATAATTCTATGAACTAGAGGGGTAACTGGTTTTTAAAAAATTTGAAAGAATGGGGTAATTAAACGTATTTCTTCCATGATGTCATAGGTCCGGGGAGCAACCTGGTCAGCGGCTTCATGGAGGGGGTCCAAGCCCGAACCTACAAGCCCTTGCTGGCCCGGCCCCGGTGCGAGGGGCTGGAGGCTCGGATCGAGCATTTCGTGCGGAGGGGCCGCATCGATCCGCCCCGGGGGCCGGGGGTGCCCCGGGACCAGGAGCCCCCCGAGGGCAAGCGGGGCAGCAGCGCAGCGCCCGAGCAGCCGCCCAAGAGGGTCTGCGTGGACACCGAGTGACGGAGCGCCTCGGCACTTCCTTTTATTATTGTTATTGGGAAAAAAAGCGCGGTTTTTCGGTGCTGTTTTTTTATAAATCTCAAGAAACCTCTTGTAGCAGGGCTGTGTTCTACCCTGGGAGGGGGGGAAAGAGGGAGTCGCAGCACCGTCAGGTCGCAGCGGGGCAGCAAAGGGAGGATTGCTGCGGTTACACTGGGCTATACCGGGTTACGCTGAGCTGGCCCCCCGCCCCGTCACCCCCGGTACCTCCGGCCCGGCCCGGCCCGGCCGCGCCGCTCCCGCCACTCCGTTAAGGGCCTTAACCGCCGCCGCCGCCGTTTAAACACCCTCGCCCCACCGCCATTGGGCCGCGCGGCTGTCACTCAGCTCGCTGCCCCTCCCCATTGGACAGGCCGTCTAAGGCACCGCCCCTGCGCCGCCGCCATTGACCGACGGGGGCACGCGGGGAAGGGGGCAGGAAGATGGCGGCCGCGGCCGCCGGGGCGCGGCACTGGTGGCGGCGGGGCGGTGCGGGGCTGGCCCAGGCAGTGCGCGGCCTCAGCGGGAGCGGGCGGGAGGCTGAAGGGCTGCGGGCGGAGGAGCTGGCGGAGCGGCTGAGGAGCAGCGCGGAGCAGCGGCGAGAGGTGAGCGGGGAGAGGCCGGCTGGGCCATGAGGCTGGACTACAACTCCCGGCGTGCCCCGCGCGGGCCGTCCCGGGAGCGAGCGTCGGGCGGTGCATCCCGGGATGGAGTGGGGGGAAGGACCTTAAAGACCATCATATCCCAATGCCTGCCATGGGCAGGGACACATTCTGTTAGACCAGGTTGCTCCAAGCCTGTTCAACCTGGCCTTGGACACTTCCAGGGATGGGGCAGCCACAACTTCTCTGGGCAACCTGTGCCAGGGCCTCACCACCTTCACAAGGAAGGATTTCTTTCCAGTATCCCATCTAACCCTTCCCTTTGGCAGTGGGAAGCTCTTCTTCCTTGTCCTGTCCCTCCAGGCCCTTTGCCCAGAGTCCCTCTCCAGCTCTCCTGAAGCCCACTGAGGCATTGGAAGGGGCTCTCAGGTCTCCCTGGAGCCTTCTCCAGGTGAACACCCCAGCTCTCCCAGCCTGGCTCAGAGCAGAGGGCTCCAGCCCTTGGAGCGTCTCCACTGCCTGCTCTGGACTAACTCCAACAGTTCCATGTCCTTCCTGGCTGGGCCTTCAGGGCTGGAGGCAGCTCTGCAGGGGGGGTCTCACCTGAGGGGGCAGAGGGGCAGAATCCCCACCTCCTCTGCTGCCCCTGCTGTGGGATCAGCGCAGGACACATGGACAGGGCGTGTCCAGCCTCTCACCCACCTGCATCCCCAAGTCTTTCCCCCTGAGCTGCTCTCCATCCCTTCTTCCCAGCCTGGATCAATCCCAGGAGCTGCCCTTACCCAGAAGCAGCATCAGCACTTGGTCTTGTTGAACCCCATGAGGTTCACAGGGGCGCTGCTCGAGCTCGTCCAGGTCCCTCTGGATGCCGCTCTATCCCTCAGGCATGACACAGGCACACATGGAAGGCGAGTGAGTTGCTACAGGTCCCACTGGAGTTCTGTGTGAAAGCCAAGAGCCGTTTATCCCCTGCTGAGTGTTTTCTTGTCTCCTCAGATCCCCAAGGATCCAGCACAACGACAGCTCCGGGAACTCACCGCACTGAGCCGGCAGCTGCAGCGCGTTCACCCCAACGTCCTGGCCAAGATCCTCAAGCAGGGAACCGTGTACCAGAACGAGGAGATCGTGGTGATCAACAAACCCTATGGGCTCTCTGTGCATGGTGAGGGGGGGGGTGTGTGGAAATGGCTCCATGGTGCTGACAGGATCCTCTGTCTCTGTCCTCTCTGTGCTGGGGTTTCTCTTCCCACGGAGGGTTCCTGGGGGTTGGTCACTGTCAGATCTCAGCCTTCCCCTCGCACTTGGGAGTCGTTTAGAGTGCGTGGAGAGGTGACCACTCCCCTCACTGCCCTGCTGTGGGCCACACAGGTGGCCCTGGCATCAAGAACTGCATCGCTGACGTGCTGCCCATTTTGGCCAAGATGCTGGAGAACATGAGAGCTGAGCCCCTCCACCTCTGCCACCGGCTGGACAAGGAGACCACAGGTGTCATGGTGTTGGCACGGAGCAAGGAGACAGCAGAGAAGATCCGGCTGCTCTTCAAAACCCGTCAGGTGGAGAAGATCTACTGGTAGGAAGGGTTTGGGTGGAGAAGGGGCTGTGAAGGGGGTTTGAGGAAGGGGTGAGGGGACAGTCCTCAGGATGTGGGGGCAGCAGCATTTTATGGGGCTGTGTGGTGGGACAGGGATGAGGGGAGGGCTCCCTTCCTGCAGGAGTGACAGCCCACAGACTTGTGCTTTCCTTTCCCAGGGCAATTGTCCTGGGGGACCCGGACCCTGCTGAGGGCGTCGTGGAGATCCCCATTGTGGAGAAGGAGGTGCGAAGTCACCAGTCGCACTACAAGGTGAGCCCATTCCATCCTGGCACCCCCGGCACTCTCTCCGGCCTCCCCCTGACTCACCCTCTCACTGCCCTTCAGATGACGCTGTCTCCCAACTACCGCCTGTGTCCAGAGGATGGGAAGGTGGTGAAAATCCGCAAGAACCGGAGCGCCGAGAGTGCGGTGACGCGGTACCGCCGGCTGGCCGGCGCCTCCGCCTGCTCGCTGCTGGAGCTCCAGCCCATCACTGGTGAGGGGGCCAGGAGCAGCACTGGGAAGTGGGAATTTGTCAGTAGACACAGCTGGAGTCCTTCTGGGAACAAGGCTCTGGGAATAAGCCCCGCTGGGGTGATGGTTTGCTGCTGAGCTGTTCTCTGGCTGCCGGCAATTTCAGCACAGCCTTGTCCAGCACTGAGGGTGGTGGGTGGGAGCTGAGGCTTGGCACGGCTGGATGTCACTTTTCTCCTCTTTCTGTTTTCTCCTCAGGGGTGAAGCACCAGATCCGTGTTCACTTGGCCTATGGCTTGGGGTGCCCCATCCTGGGGGATCACAAGTACTCGCACTGGAGCAAGCTGGCACCCCAGGTAGGGCAGATCTTGCACTGGATCCAGCCCCTTGTGTTCCCCAGCTCCCTGTGGGCCAGGGATTTTATGTCTGAGCTGAAGAGCTGGGGTCTTGAAGGGACATTTTCCGTCCTTGCTGCAGAAGCTTCCTGAGCTCACCTTGAGGAGGCTGAAGCTGCAGCAGAGCAAGGCTCGGCACCTGCCACTGTACCTGCACGCCCACCGGCTCTGCCTGCCCTTGGGCCAGCCCATAGACCTCGTCTGCAAACCACCCCACTTCTTCCAAAAAACCCTGAGGAAGCTGGAGCTGGACATTACTAAGGACTGACAAGGAGTGGTGCCAGGTATCTCCTCATCTCCAGCACGTGGCAGTGGCTGTGCCCGCCTTGGAGCCTGCATTGGGGTGAAGCCTGGAGTGCGGTCTCTGTGCTGGTGTTGCTGGATTCAGAGCAGGTGCCTGTGTGTGCTTCTGGCACAGGAAAGCATCTGGGCACACTGAAGAGCCTCTAGTTTAGACAAACGAGGCTGGGTGGACGTTGGGCTCTGCCTGATCCATGTTTTGGACTTGTCTCCAAGCAATAAAAGCTCTGGTTCCCTCGAGGGAAGGGGTTGTGTGTCTCTGTGCTCAGGCTGGGTGGGACTCAGTCCCTGGGCAGGTTTGAGCACACCTGGGTGCAGCCCCTCCTAGATTGGAGCCGTCACTTTTCCCTTTAGAGCTGTTTTGCTCAGATTTGGAAAGTCCCTTCATTGGAAAATCCATCGAAAGTGCCATTTGGCAGTGGCTGTGGATTTTTTTCACTGTGCTGAGACTGCATGGGGATTTCCTCGGCTTGGCTGGGCTGAGCAGCTCTGGGACTGCCCCTGCTCTGTGCTGCCAGCAGTGTTAGTACAGGTTTCTGGTCATTGACTGTGCTCCTTGGAGAAACTGCTCTGTCCCATCCCTTGTTTCTAGATCCTCTTATTGGGATCCCTTGCCCTTGGGAGCGTTCCTTTGAGCCAGATTCCTCCACCTGTGCCTCGAGAGTGAGGCGAGAGGAGGGATTGACAATCTGGGGAATTGCAGCTGATGTTCTGCCTCAAAATTGCCTCATTTCATGGCTCCTGGCCTGTGCTAGGACCTTGGGGTGGGGCAGCGGGATGTTCTCTGTCCCCTCTAGCTGATTAGGATGTTGGAAAGGGCTCCTTGTAACCCATGCGGCCACTGTGTAGATGGGGCTTCTCCCTGGGGGAGTGCCCTGTCCCCTGCCTCCCCACTGAAAATAGCCAGGGAGCCCTGTACCCTCAGGCCACGGCGCCAGAAATCCCTCGGCTGATGACAGAGCGGTGTAAAACCACGGGGAGCCGGGAGCGGCCTCGGCCGGGCGGGCCTCTGCCGGGGAGGAACTCTGCCTCCTCAGCCTGCTGCCATGGCTGCTGGGGTGGGATTTTCTATTTCTGTTTGTGAAAAGGCTCCCCCTGTAATTACAGGGCGATTTAATGCCCTGTCTGAGCTGTCCTTCACAGCCATCGGATGCAGCGCTCAGCAGGGACTCCTCAGCTTGCCCAAGTCGCTCCTGAGCCGGTCACACCTCAGGTGACACCAGAGCTGTCGGGCACCAGCAGCACTTGCCAGCATCTCCTCTTCCTCGCTTCAAAATGTCCCTCTCGCACACGGCTGCCGAGTACATGCTCTCCGATGCTCTGCTCCCGGATCCCGGCAGTTCCCGAGCCAAGGGCCTGCGGCTGGAGCTGCCGAGCGATCGCCTGCTGAAGTTTGTCACTGTGGGGCTGCCCCTCTGCCTTGTCTCGCTGGCTTTTGCCCGGGAGTTCTCTGCCGGTGAGTCGCAGCTTTTCCAAAGGGATCTTTGGGTTGAGGGCAGTTGCCAGTGGGGGTTTGGTTGTCACGGCAAACCCCTCGTGTTCGCACCAGTGTCGTGATTCAAGGCGGAGCAGCCTGGAAGTCCTGTTTTAGGAGCTGTTCTGCGTCATGGATGTTTATTGATTGTTTTTAATCGATCACTGTTCACTGGGAAAGCCCGGGAACAGCCATGCTAACCCCAGGAGCGGTGCTGAATTGATGCCCAGCCTCAGCTGCTCGCACCCAGCACCTTTGGGCGCTGTGGGGTTGTTTAGGAGGAGGGTGCTGGCAGCACAGAGGGATGCATTGATGGTGTGTCATGACCTCAGGCTAAATCTGGCCTTGGCCAACATTCTGCTGCTTCCCCTGGGGATTTGGTTTTACTCTAGTCTGGCTGGTCTCTAATTCCCAGCACCATGTGCACACCACTGTGCACAAAGGGTTTGTGTTTGAGAAGAGATGGAAAAGTCCTTGCTGGAAATGCAGCAGTGAGGAAAAGCAGCTCCAAAATGACCATGAAAAATGCTTTTTTAATTCAAAGCGATGCCTTAGATGTAATCACCCTCCTGGTTATGGAATGCTCCTCCACCCTCCATGGCTGAGGTTCACTCTCCTCCTCCTCACCCCAGGCTCCCAGATCAGCTGCTTCCCTCCCACCAACTTCACGGGGAAGCAGTCTGCCTACGCCGACACGGCTTGCTGGGACTCCCTCATCCACCACGGCTTTGATGCCGAGGGACGTGCTGTCACCAAGTCCCTCTGGGCTCTCAAGGTAGGGTTAAAGTCACATCTGGGTGCCTCCAAGTGCCACCTGGGTGCACACTTTGCACCCTCAACACCCTCTCGTCCCCTTTGCCCAGGTCTTCCCCTACTCGCTGCTGGTGGTGGCGGTGCTGATGTACCTGCCGTACCTGCTGTGGCGTTACGCTGCTGCCCCCGCCCTGCACTCCGACCTGCTCTTCATCATCGACGAGCTGGATAAATCCTACAACCGCTCGGTGCGTCTGGTGCAGCACATGAGGAAGGTCCAGCTGGCCAGCACTGAGCCAGAGCAATTCTGGGAGGAGTATGAGAGGTGAGGCCCTGCCAGGTCACCACAGCCCTTGGAGTCCCTCCTTGAGGCGTTGTGGCTGTGTCCAGGATGGACTTGGGTGAAGCAGTGAGGTTTGGGGGGTGGTTCTCACTCCCTCTGTGTCCCTCTGCCCCCAGGGCCCGTCGGGAGAGGTATTTTGAGTTCCCGTTGCTGGAGCGGTACCTGACCTGCAAGCAGCACTCCCATGCCCTGACGTTCATCTACATCCTAAGGAACCTGCTGCTGCTCCTGTTCCTGGCTGCCACCTGCCTCTACCTGGTCTTCCTCCACCTCAACATTTTCTTCCAGGATGAGTTCAGCTGCTCCATCAAAACAGGGCTGCTCCAGGCGGAGCCCCACATCCCCCCACTCATCCCCTGCAAGTTGGTCTTCTTCTCCATCTTCCAGCTCATCAGCCTCTCAGTCGGCAGCATCTACCTCCTCCTTATCCCCGTCGTCATCTACAACGCCCTGCAGCTCTGCCAGTGGGACAAGGGGCTGCTCTCCGTCTATGAGATGCTGCCTGCCTTTGACCTGCTCAGCCGCAGGATGCTCACCTGCCCCCTCAACGACCTCAACGTCATCCTCCTCTTCCTCCACGCCAACATCTCCGAGCTGACCTCCTTTGGCCGCCTCAACGCCGTCAGCGCCCTGAGGGAAGCCACGGCCAACAAGGAGGACATCGACACCGTCATTGATTTCATGACGCTGCTGGCCGGGCTGGAGACCACCAAGCCCAAGCATCAAGCTTGCACCCCCGAGGCCGAGGGTGGCACAGCCCTCTCCAATGGCACGGCCCTAGGTAGGCTCTTGGGGTAGAGACAACTTCCCTCTCCTCTTGGTTCCCACACTGCCAGATCCCACCTCGGGAGTGGGGCTGGATCCGTCCACCGCTGCCCTAAACCCTTTGCCAAGACACTGAGGTGTTTGGGAGGTAGTTGGGGGGCTGCTGGGGGTCACTGTGAGGGCCGACAGCTCTAGGAGAGGGTTCTGGCAGCTGGGATGTGATGCCACTGCAATCCTAGGCGTGGGCAGGAGTTGCTATAGGAACAGCAAGTAGATGCCACTTAAATCCAAGCTCTGGGCAAACTGCGGGGCCGCGAGGGTCCCTGTTTTTGGCAGCTCAGCCTGCTGAAGTGGGATTGGGAGCTTTAAATCCTGGGGGGCTGGTGCCAAGGATGCCGTGCCTGCTCCCTTCTCCCGTTTGCATAGCACTAGTGGGCACAGCAGGGCTGTGTGTAGAGGGGGAGCCAGGCTCCACAGCCCACATCCCTGGGGCTTGCACTGCTCCTTCTCCCACGTGCTATGGGTTTTGGGGAGGTGGGTGCCTCCTTTGGGGTCTCACAGGGATCCCCAGTGCCCATGGCAGTGGTTTCCAGGCTGTGTGAGACAGCCCATCCTGGCAGGCAGGAGCCGAGAGGCCTGGGCTCCGTTCCTGGACCTGAACACACAGTCTGAGCTGTGGTTTAAAAAAACCACCCAGATCGAGCTGGATTTCACATCCTCGTTGCCATGGCAACCACAGGGCCAGCACACCTGGCTTCTGGGCCAGTCGCACGCCGCTGGAGAAAGCCCAGATCCCAGTGTGCCATCGCCCTGTTAAGTAACTGCCTGCTCTTCCCACCCTCTTTAGAACTGAAGCCTGGAGTGGAAACGATGGGAAAAGCCTCCCAGGACTCTCTCGGCTCTGCCTGACCCAGGAGCAGGCAGAGATCCTGCGATCCCAGGATCCACTTTGATCCACGTCCTTCTTGCCAGCATCGCTCGACTGCGTTACCCTGGTTCTAACACAGCTGTGATGTGGCAGCTGGGCTGAGCCCACCTGCTTTTCCTGCACCTGGGCTTTCCCTTCTTATGTATGTTTTTCCAGTAAAATAGGGTTAAACAATCAGTGTTTTGTGCAGAACCTCTTGGGTTCTCTTATTCCAAGCACTGGGTGCCACATTGTGCCTCTTCCACACAAATTTCCCTGCTGTTACAGCAGGAGGGGGAAGATGGAGGAATAAAGGGTACTCCTCTGAAGGAAAAAAAGGATGCAGGAATGAGCTGGTTTATTAACTGTTTACTATTTATTGTTTATTAACAGAGGCACTCACACCCTTTGCAGCTCCCTGTCCCAGCCCAGCCTTAGCCTTTGGCTGTGGGTTTTTGGCAGAGCTCCTCTCTCATTCCTCTACCCTGCATCTGGAAGCTGATCCCTGGATCCCACAAGCACCCTGTCGTGGGGGTGAGCAGTCCATATCCTGAGAAATGTGGTGTTCTGGGGAGCCAGGACCAGCTCCACGGGCAGGGGGAGAAGCAGTGAGGGATTCAGCTCCCATTGGTGTGTCCTGCTGCTTCTCTTAAAATCATTTTTCATAAATTAATTGTAAATTGGCTTTCCCCCCCCCCCCCCGCAGCCTTGGCTTGAAGCCAAAGAGGAGCTGGAAAGTTTTTTAATTAGTAGGACAGTAATCGAGCCTGCTGCCTCCCAGGATTGGAAAGGGACCCAGAAGCCTGGGCTCCCTCCTCTCCCTTAAATCCCTCAGGAGAACCTGGAGCCGGGGAGGAGAAGCAGCTCCCTCCCTCCGTCGGTGCTGCCTGTGGGGAGGGTGTCCAGCAGGAAGGGGGGTGCAGGCAGCCCCTGGCGGTTGTAGAGGGGGCAGGACTGGTACTCACAGGGCCACTCGGCCCAGGCATAGCGCAGGCCCAGCACCAGCGTCCCACAGCCACCCAGGGCCAGCGTCACCGTGCGGGACCCCACCGCCACCACCGGTGCCGGCAGCCACCGGCACGGGGACGCCTGGCTGGAGCAGCACACCTGGGGAGGGGAGAAACTCTCATCAGCATGGCCTTCCCCTCTCACAGCCCCTGGGGGAGGATTTCCTACCCCTCACCTCGAACGACCGCGCGTCCCGCTGACGGCAGACAAGCTCCTGGCTGTAGGTGACGTTCAGCAGCCCCCTGGTCACCTCCAGGACGGCCCAGGTGGGATATGGCCCCTGGAAAACCAGGTCTTTGTCCCCGTATGCCACAGCCCTGGCGCCCAGCAGCAGCCGGTGTGCCACGTTCTGCTTGTCCCGGGGGTGGATGCTGCCAAGAAAGAGGAAGGAGATGGGGTTGGTACCCAAAAGCTTCATCCCTACACCTTCACCCCAGCCTGGGACTCGCCTGCCATAGGGAGAGCGCTCATCGCCCAGATCCATGGCTACGGCCATGAAGGTGCCGGGCATCCTGGCGTTGGGAACAACCCCCAAGTCGGCTGTTTGGTGCCAGCGGAGCCGGGCAAAGCTGTCATCGGGGCTCTCACGGCGGTAGGTGGACAGCTGCAAGGCAGGGGAAGAATGGGGGAGCGGCTTAGACATCACTCCCAAAAACAGCCACTCTGGCCCCGGCCGGCGATTTGGCACCCAGCAGGACCTGCCCGTGTGTTTACAGCATCCTCTCCCTGCTGCCAGCTTGGAAGTGGCCTCCAGTGTGGGAACAGGTGGGTAAAACCTTCCTGAACAACCCCATCGTGGTCCTCCGTCTCACGCTCCCAACCTGCACGAAGCCGAAGGGGAGGAGCGGCTCCGTCTGTCCGGCTGATCCGGCATGGAAAGCACGGCGCCAGTCGGCAATGAGCGCGGGGAAGGTGCAGTTGTACCGGTCTGTGTGCAGGAAGGCGTTGGCCTCACCTGTCCCACAGAGAGAGGGGCCGGTGAGAGCCCCATGGGACAGCGGGGGCTGCTCCACCCCGGGGGGATGGAAACAGGCTCACCCTGGTACCAAGCGATGCCCCGCAGGGTCATGTTGAGCAGCGGGTGGATCATGGCATTCCAGAGCACGGATGGCGTTTGTGGGCCAGAGAGATGCTGATGTGGGGAGGTGCTGGAAGACAAAAGCTGGGCTTAAAGGGGGTGCAAAGCACAAGGGGGGCTTAGCCCTGCATGGTTAAAGGAAGCACCGTGCCAAAGGGGAGCTCTGGGTTCCCCATATTCCCCCTCTACCCACCTAGATTTGCCCTACACTCTCGGCATAGGAGAGGATTTTATCCAGAGGGGACAGCAGGACAGGAGGTAGGGTGAGAAGGGATGAGGATACTCCCCAAAAGCAGTGTGGTGCAGGGCAAGAGGCGTTTCCACAGCACCTTCTCTCACCTCCCCATGTCCTCCAGGAGCCTGCATGCCTGCAGAGCCTGGCAGGAGGACCAGGCCTCGATAGGGGTCCCCCCCCAGGCCGCTTCCACCAGCCCAACAGGGGTCCCCAGGGCCTCGTACAGGGAGCGCCCCAACAGCCAGCACACGGCCGAGAAGTAGGTGAAATTCCCGTGGCCCAGGTTTTCTGCTCAAGAAACAGTGGGCTGCAAAAGGAAAAACGTGGGGGGAAGCCGTTTCCAGGCTTTCTTTTGGAGGCAGGTTGCACTCACTGGCCGTGGGGATGGACCACGGCAAGGCGATCTGCTCCAGGTCCTCCAGCTCCACGTCGGAGCGGGCGGGCGCCGCAGCAAAGACACGGACATAGGGATAGTGAGTGGCGGCGGCGAGTTCCTGGCTGGCATTGGCCACCTGGGGAAGGGGTGGGAGCGTGAGGTGCTTCCCTGCCTCATCCCTACCTGATCCATGCCGTGGGGCCTTACCTGCAGAACTGTCATTGCCATGTTGCTCTGCCCACTGCAAAGCCACACGTCCCCAAAGTAGATGTCCCACAGTGTCACATTCTCTGAGCCCTGCTCAGCCATCAGTGTGTAGGGACCACCCTGATCCATCGGGTCCAGGACAGTTGTCCATGTGCAAGAAGGTCCTGAAGAAAGAGGATAGTGCTTAGCTTCTACCAGACCTACAAAGATCTCAAGACCTTCACAGGGATGTTGGATGAGCAGCCAATAACCAGTGGGGATGGACAGGTGACAGGGAAAAGCTTCCCCACCACAGAGCCAGGCTGGGGAAATGGATTTCGGAAGCTCTCTGCCATCAGAGGGTCTTTCCTCCTGGACGAATTTAGGGGTTAAAAAAGAAAATCCGGAAAACAAATGTGTGTCAGAGCAGAAGCTGCTGGGAAGAACCAGGACTACGGGAGCAGCTTGGTGTGTGTGACACCGAGATGTCTCTGGCTAATTTTAGAGGTGCCGAATCAAGGCAGAAAGATATTCTGCTGGAGCTTAGCACGGATTTTCAGGCTGGATCCTGCAGATCTCCTGGAATCGTTGCTCTCCCATAAGACACCTTCGGGCTCTCCAGCTTGTGGAGGTGCCCTTGGGCAGCAGTTTTGCCCCCTCAAAGGTCATGAGCAGCCCCTCAACTCTCTAAGCAGGGAAGCAGCTGGGATTTGAGGTGCTCCTGAGCCCTCCCAGCCCCCAGGAAGTCCCTGCCTGCACAGGTGACATCCTTCAGGGCTTAGAGATTCCAAGGGGGCATAGATAGAAAAAGAAGACAGGAGTGCTCTGGAGATTCCCCAGAGATGGTTCTGACAGGGAGAGGAGCTAGAGCCCCCCTCTCCCCTTGGCAGCCTCGCCACTCGGCTCCAGCCTGTGCGGTGCCACCCACTCCAGCGGCAGCTCAGCTCCTGCTGGGCGCCCACGGGATCCGCTGTTGGGAACCAAAGTGAGCAAAGGCTGGCGCTGGCGGGGATGGCTGAACCCCCCCAGATCTCCTGCAGAGGGGAAAGTATGATGTGGAGAAGTCACCATCGCTTCTGCACCCCCAGATGACAAACCCAGGGGTGGTGACAAACCCCACCGGCTGCTCCGTTTTGGACTTGGACGAGCTCCTTGGCCACCACAACCAACGGCCCCCAATCCCTGGTGAGGGGCCGGGACTGACCTTTAACCTGTGCTGTTTTCTTCATGATGATGAGGCCCCCGGCCCCCGAGAGAGTCACAGTCACCACAGCCCCCGGCTCCCCGTGGCCCCACACCACGGCCCCCGCCGGCTCCCTCTGCAGCACCATGTGGTCGCCGTAGTAGGAGGCGAAGCCGAACATCCCCCCTGGAATCACCAGACAGGGCAAACAGCTTCAAGAGGAAAACAGCCTCTAAATACAGATTATTTGAGAACCTGTGTAGTTTTACAGCTTCTTGGACAGCCTTAAGGTGGTTAAAATCACCCCAGAGCTGAGGAAGTGGCAGGATTTGAAGTCCCCAAAAGAGAATTCATCTCCCAGAGCACAGGGAGTGTGTTACATCTTGTGTTACACAGATTTGGACATAGATTTTGGTAAAAATTCCTCTAATAACAGCATGGGAGTGTCTCTGCCAGCCCAGCCTTGCTGATAAATAAGTTCTGACATATTTTTCCCTTGGGAAAAAAGTTTGGCAAGCGTGGGATGGGAAACACCAGGCATGTGGCATTGGCAAACACACATTTAGCAGGGAAGGAAGCAGAGGGCTAAGCCCTGGCAGCCCCAAAAGCTCCAGTTTTGGGGTGTGAAAAGAAAATCATATTTGAAAAGAGGTTGGGGCAATGTTTGAGGGGCAATTTGGGCAGGGATCCCCATTGCTGCGTCCCAGCTGGAGCTCATGGAGCCCCATCTCCTCCGCAGCTCATCCCAGGCTGGGGTTTAAGCAAGGAACAGAATTCCTCAGCCCCCCGGGAATCAGCCCTGTCGCTGGTCCCACTGCCTCCTGCCACGAGGCTCCGGGAAGAACGAGTTACATAAAAAACAAGTCGGAGGAGAAAAAAAAAAAAAAAAAAAAGTAGAACTGAGACGCCAGGGAAGTGAGTGGAGGCTATAAAAAGCAGCTGGGAGGAGGGAAGGGAGGAGAGCGCACAAGACACCGCCGAGGAGCCGCATGTGGCTCCCACCTTACGTAAAGCACCGTCCCACGGCGGCAGCGCCGGGCCAAGGGCGCCGGGGGCGGGGGGAGCTGCGGCGAGAACGGCGCCCAAGTGGGGCCCAGAGGGTGCAAAGGGCGTCGAAGTGGGGCTCTGGGAGCGCACCGGGCACTGAAGCAGTGCTTGGGGGCTGCAAAGGGTGTCAAAGAGGGGCTGGGGGGCC
>JAWWLV010000075.1:1693069-1703151 GCA_035041135.1 Platyrinchus mystaceus
TCCCTCAGAGCGTTGTCCAAACCCTCCTGGAGCTCTGGCAGCCTTGGGGCTGTGCCCACTGCCCTGGGGAGCCTGTGCAGATTAAACATCTTCTAAAGCAAGGATTTAAATCTGCATCTCCTTGTTGGGCAGGCACTGGGCAGTAATAGATTGGATTTCCAGCTGAGGAAACATTTACCATCCCTGAGGGGATGGAGATGTCCAGGGTGAGAGGATGTTCTTCCCTGTTCCCCATCCTGGCTGAACTCTGCTCTTCCTGCTCAGTGTTTAAACTACAGATGAGAAGTTTCTTCTCTGGGAGAGGAAAGGGAGCAATGAAACCTTTCAGCCTTTTCATGGGCAGCAGAGAGAAATGGGCACTTTTATGGCAAGATTTACTTCACACCCAGATGCCTGGATTAAGGAATTTATCTGCCTGTCTCCCTCCAGTGACTCTCTCAGGTCAAGTCAGATAAATCCAGCCCGTTATCTTCTCGCTTTCCCATGGCTTGTAACACGTCAGTGTGGCAGATTCTTTCATCAAAACTAACAGAATGCATTGGTAGATAACCAGCATAATCAGGAAAGGAGCTGGATTGAGTGGACCCAAATTCCTGCAACTTCTGTCCTGTGAATTTAGAGGTGAATCTGTGCAAATGGGAACTCAATGAGGGCAGTAAAATAACCCCCAAACCTGTGAAGCAGCTGGGAAAAGGGAACAGTGCCAGGGAATAGGACATGTTTGCCCTTGGATTAGCTGGGAGGGTCGTCCTTTCAAATCCCTGTGGTCCCACTTCTGCAGTTCCATGTCAAAATGCCACAGAAAAACAAGTCAGAAAATACCTCCTTGCAGCCTCCTAAGCCTCTTGTTTAGTTAAACACTGTTTGACAGACAAAAGTCCCTAAAATATGGCACTTATAGTCTTTGACTCTCAGGTGTTATAACTCCTGGTGACCCAACAAGGGCTGTTCCAGAGGGATGGAGTGTCCAAGGTGAGCACTCAGAGCGTTCAGGTGCTGAGCCGGCTGGTTCCTCAATCTCAGCACCAACACAGATGTTCCCTTGCTGTGTCCCAGCCCTCTCCTTCTCTGCTGCTTTTCCAGCTCTTCTCCTTTCTTCCCAACGAAGCCTGAGCTGCTCAAGCCCAGCTGTGAGACAACAGCACCATCCAGGGACCGGCAGGGCTCAGCTCTGCCTGCAGAGCTCTTACCCCGGCCAGCCCGTCCCCACCCGGCTTTTCCTTTGCCTGACATCGGGAATTCAGCCTCTCTGCCGTCCCGTGTTTGTGCCTTAGGGAAACAATCCCTGGAAAACCCTTCTGAGGGGTTTGGCCAGGAGGTAGAATTGGTTCCCTGTGTTTTCTCAGAGACGGGGAATCACAAAATCATGGAATGGTTTGGGCTGGAAAGGGCTTTAAATCACCCAGTGCCACCCCCTGCCGTGGGCAGGGACACCTTCCACTAGCCCAGGTTGCTCCAAATTTATCCAACCTGGCCTTGGGCACTTCCAGGGATCCAGGGGCAGCCACAGCTTCCCTGGGCAACCTGTGGCAGGGAAGATCCAGAGGTTTATCTGCCCAAACCTTGGCAGCTGGAAGCAGTGCCTGTGCCCAGCACCATTCACGGTTCTGTCACCTATTTTATACCAAAGCTGGCCAAATATTGTCCCTCCTCGACTGCTTTTTGATGTAAAATGGAGATTGGGTTAAGTGGTTGCATTTCTGAGTGTCCATTTGCCACAGAATTTTAAAAGTATGTATTTTTCATTTGAACACCGCACAACTTCAGAGTATCCGTGGATCACTCGCTGAGTTTATGTAACCTGTTGTCTGTGCAATGATCCCACACTCCTGCATTTCTGACTCCTAAACTGATTTTCCCTCACATACCAGGAGCACAAGAGGGAAATGGTCTGACCAGAAGTGATGGTTCATTCACCCTCTGTTTCCTACTCTGGAGGAGAAATTCCTTTGAGGATCCAAGGAGCCTCACTGAAGAACTTTGCTTTCAATAAATCGAATTTTTCTAGTGAAGAAATACAACAAAAAAAACCCCCCAGACCAGAAAAACCTCCAGCACAACACGAAGGGCACCAGGAAAAGTGCAGGTGTAGGAGTCAAAGCTGATTAATCTCCTGCTCACTCACAGCAAAGCTCAGCTGTATTTTTAATGCTACAGAGAGAAATAGAGATGATAACAAGACCTTTGAATGTGTCACTAAGTCTCCAGTGGAAAGACTTCCATTAACTCTGTCAGATACTGGATCAGTGAACAATAAATCCTGATGGAACTGAAGATTCAGGCTCCTGAGCTGCTACCCAAATAAGCAATTATTCATTTCATTGTCATTCAAATCAGGAAACTAAAAGCAAAACTTAGAGGTGTGAAGGTTGGAAATTCTCCTGAAAGCTGATTTTGGAATCACATAAAGGAAACAGGACACAGTGGGAGTAAAGTCACAGGTGGGGGTCGGGCTCTGCTCCCCAAAAAGGGACAGGACCAGAGGAAATGGCCTCAAGTTGTGCCAGGGAGGTTTAGGCTGGATATTAGGGAAGATTTCTCCATGGAATTGCTCCCATTTTTTTTGGAGGGTCAGGTCCTGGCCATGGCTAGAGGTGACGTTTTGGCATTTTAGGCTCAGGAATACAGAGGCCTGGCCTGGTCTGAGGATGAGCAGGTCAGGCAGGGACCGAAGTTGAAAGACAAACAGAAGTTAAAATTATTGGGTTTGTGCTCTGTCTTTGTTCTGGGCCACACCTGACCAGTCCCCAACACCTCAGGAGGGCCATTGTGTGTTCTGAGCATTTATTTGTGCTGGGAGCTTGAAAAAGGGATGGAGAAGTGATGGAGAGAACTGTAATTTCTTTAAGGGAACCTGGTTGCATCCTGACATCACAGTATTTAAGCCACTTAGGAATTTTCTTTCTGCTTTCTGACATCTGGGGAGTTTATAATTTAGTACAATTTAAAGTTTGGTTTATAATTTCCAAAGGGTCTTGGAAGCTCATGGCCAATCAGTTAAAAACTCTGGTTCTTTGTGAAAAAAAACCAGTCTACATGGAAATTTTCTGACTGGTTTTGTTGGAAAACACACTTTTCTCCTGGCCTGGAGAGGCACAAGAGCTGAATGCTGATGCAGGAGCTCTGTGCCTGCCATGGAGAATCCCATATTAGGATGCAGCCCCAGTGTGACTCTGCATAAATCCCATTCCTTCCCAGCACCCCACACATCAGGGTGCATTTGAGAAACCTTTACATGGAGCTGAGTCCACAAATCAAAGCCCAGGGATCTTTTGTTCTCCTCCACCAGCCTGGTCCAGTGCAAGGTGTTTCTGCCCTTGGGGGTGTTGGAAATGGATGATCTTTAAGGTTCCTTCCACCCAAAGCTGTCTGGGATTCTGTGGTGAAGGTTTCTGAAGACCCAGATCCTCTCACAGGGTGTTCACACAGTTCAGAGCAAAAGGACTGCAGGGAGCTCAGGGAGTGAAGGTCAGGCTCAGCCTTGGGGTTAAAAACTGCTTTGGGACTGTGGTTTTCCACGTGATTTCATGGAATCATGGAATGATTTGGGTTGGGAGGGACTTTCCAGTGCCACCCCTTCCATGGGCAGGGACACCTTCCACTAGCCCAGGTTGCTCCAAATTTATCCAACCTGGCCTTGGACATTTCCAGGGATCCAGGGGCAGCCACAGCTTCTCTGGGCAACCTGTGCCAGGGCCTCCCCACCCTCCCAGCCAGGAATTCCTTCCCAATATCCCATCTCTCCCTGCCCTCTGGCAGTGGGAAGCCATTCCCCTTGTCTTGTCCCTCCATGCCCCTTTAAGAAGTCCCTCT
Source organism: Platyrinchus mystaceus (assembly GCA_035041135.1). Lineage (NCBI taxonomy): Eukaryota > Metazoa > Chordata > Aves > Passeriformes > Tyrannidae > Platyrinchus > Platyrinchus mystaceus. The sequence goes on from JAWWLV010000075.1 coordinate 1,696,883, forward strand.
TCACCCATCTTTAGGCCCCCAGATACATCCACTCACTGCCCAAAAATCTTTTCACCCTCATGTTTTGTTTCCAGTCTTTATTTCCTTTTACTTTTCCCACATTTTATGCTTCTCTTCCTGCAAGCCAGGAATAAACCCCAGACTTTCTGTGTTTCCCTCCCCATTTTCCATCCCCAGCTCACGTGTTTCTGTGACCTCAGGGCTTTTTTTCCTTTTCACCTTCACCATCTCTGTACTTAATTAGAGGTGCAGAAATGTTGGTATCAGGTGATGCAGCATCACCTGGTATTTCCTAAGCATTAATCTTTTGCTGCTGTGTCCTACCCAAATCTCCCACTAGATGGTATGAAGGGACTGGAAAGAAAATTTACTCCAAAAATTGAATGAAAATTCAGTTAAAAAACAAAAAAACACCAACCCCCAAACCCCTGAAATACCTGAATAAGAGTTAAGGAGCTAAAGATGGCAGAAATAAAAGGTGGTGTTGTGATAAAAGTTAAAATCCTTCTTGGTGCTGTGCTGTGCTCACCAGAGTTGTGCCTTGGTGGGTGTGGGATGGACTCCAGGAATTCCCAGCCCCAGAGAGTGGGCTCAGTGTAAAAATAAGATTTACCCTCAGTTTTAAGTCTCCTGGAAAATCAAACAACTCTTCACCTTCTCCTACAAACTCAGGCTGGGAGAGCTGGGGGTGTCCAGGCTGGAGAAGAGAAGCTCCAGGGAGACTCAGAGCCACTTCCAGAGCCTAAAGTGACTCCAGGAGATCCAACCTGAACCTCCCCTGGCTCACCTTGAGCCTTCTCCTCCTGTCCCTCCTTCCCTGGGGGCAGAGCTCTGGTTCCACCCTCCTGCCAGGGAGTTGTCCAAGGTTCCCATCCAGATGAAGGAATTTTTTTGGTTTCAATGACACTTTCCAAACAACTCCAGGGAATTTCTGCCCCCTCCTAAAACCCTGGGATCTCATCCCAAAAGTCTCTCTGGCCTGTGGAGCCACACAGTGAGAAAAATGCCAAAAAGTCCTGGATTCTCCATCTGTGGAGGACTTTGATCCTGCTCCTGGATGGAGAGGATGGAGAATCCAGGACTTTTTGGCAGTTTGCTCATGGAAAGGCAGCTCCTCTCTGCCCAAATCCTGTTTTCCCAAGTAAAACAGAGGGAATGCTTCTTTTATCTACTCACAGCAAAGCCTTCCCCCCCAAAAAAACCCCAGGGAAATGGATCTCCCTGTTGCTGTTGCTGCAGGAGAAGAGGGAGCTCTGCTCCCCAGGGCTGTCAGAACATCAATCCCAGGGAGATGCTTGGAAAAAAACCTGATGAAAAGGATTTTTCCCAGTGATCCAGTGCAGGCCAGAGAACTGCACTGTCTCAGTTTTCCTCTGTCTGTTGGCTTTTCTGCCTGTCTGGGGTTGTCTCTCTTTGATCCTTTGTGTGGAGCTTGTTATGAAATGAAAACTTGGAAGGGTGAGCTGGGCCTGTTCCCTCGGTACCAAGCACAGGGAGGTCACAGAGCATCAAAGCGGGGCTGGGGGGCGTGCCAAGGTCCCCGAAGCGAGGCTCGAGGGGTGTGCAATGGGCACCAAAGCCGAACTGGGGGCGGGGGAGGGGTATTAGGAGACGCCAAGGGCACGGAAGCCGGGCTGCTGGGATGCCAAAGTGCCCTGAAGTGGGGTTCGGGGGGTCCCCCTGCAGAGGGTGCCCGCGGGCTGGGAGGGGGGCGGAGGGTGAACCCCCCCCAGCCCTTTACCTGCCGCCGCCGGAGCCTGAGCCAGCAGAGCCAGCACCGCCAGCAGCGCCCACGCCGCCATCCTGGGGGCACAACGTGGTGTGAGGGTGCCGGTATCCCCCGGTACCTCCCCCGGTACCCCCCCGGTGCCCTCCGCTATCCCCTGACCCTCCGGTGGCCCTGCCTCTCGCCCCGCCCCGTGGGCGGGTCCACCGCGTGGGGGCGTGGCCTGTGCACGGTTGCCAAGCGACGGCGTCCGCACCCGCGGCCTGAGGCGCGGCTCGGGCCGGGTCTGATGGCAGGGGCCGAGGGGGAAAATCGGGGGCTCGGGGGGACCCGGGCGGACACTGGGGACACCGTGGGGACACCGTGGGGACACCGTGGGGACACCGTGGGGACATCGGGGCGACGTCGGGGGCCTCCTCGCGCTCGTCCCCCGGCCGTGCTCGTGCTGCGCGCTCTGCGCGTGCGCAGAAGGAATCTCCCCCTAGCGGCGGCGCTGCCCCCCTCCCCAGCACTCCCCTAAACCCCTCGGATCGTGGGTTCGAGTCCCGGCGCTGCCCGGTGGCTCCGGGGGCTGCGGGCTGGGGTTAATCCCGGGCTGTTCTGCCACAGGGGGTCCGAGAGAGCGGCCATGTCCGTCCCCTTCTCCACCACCAGCGTGAGGGTGCCCACCGGCTTCCAGAACCTGCTGGAGGGGCTGGTGCGGGAAGTGCTGCGGGAGCAGCCCGGTGATGTGGTGGCCTTTGCGGCTCAGCACTTCCAAAGGCTGCTGGAGCAGAGAGAGGGTGAGTGGCCCGGCCCAGCACCCATCCCTGCACCGCCATCCCCTGCCCCATGCTGCACTGCCTGCCCAGCCTGTGTGGCATCATGCCTGCCCCACGTGCCCATCAGCAGGCCTCTCCTGTGTGCCCATCACCCACGGCATCACACCTGTCCTGTGTTCCCATCACCCGTGGCACTGTGCCTGCCCCACATGTCCATTGCCTATGGCATCAGGCCTTCCATTTGAGCCCATCACCCATGGCGTTGTGCCTGCCAATGTGCCCATCAAGCCTCCTCTTTCCCCAGCTGGTGCTGTTGACCCGGTGGCATGGGGAGCCCTGCTGGAGGACCACTGCCTCACCTGGCCCCCTTCCCAGGTAGGCCACCCTCCCTTCCAGGCCCCTCCAGAAAAATCCAGATGCCGAGGGCTGCACTGAGTCCCTGCTCCCACCCCATCCCTGCCGCCCTTGTCCCATACCACCTAAATTTCCTGCTTTTCTTCCAGGAGCCAAAGGAGGCCAAGGACACGGGGGCAGCACCAGGGGGAGCAGACAGCACTCAGGGCACCGGCACGCCGTGATTCCACCCCAAAATGCACGGAAAGGCACCAAGGGGGAGCCCATTCCCATAACCCTCATGAACCAGGACACCTCCCCAGGGATGTGACCCCAGTGCTTGCCCCAAATCCCCCATTTCCCACTATCTGACCCCAAAACAAAAAAAAACCCTCGATCCCATGCCAGCTCCTGCCCTTCTCCTGGGGGCTCCCATCCCACCCCTGCAGTGCTGTTTTAATGAGGACTTTTATTAATGAGGTCCTGACCGTTATTAGCGCTGCTCACCTGAGATTTCTCCCTGAAAACTCCTGGGTTTGGGGCTGAGCTGAGCATGGGTTGATATTTTTAGCCTCTATATTTAGGCCCCTGCATCCCTGGAGGTTGGAAGAAACTTAATAACATCCCGGTGTGAAGAAATGATGTGACATTGCTCCTCTCCTACCCACCTCCAAGAGCTCAGATGCCTCCATGGAATTTTGGGGCGCGTGTGGGGTCCCCCAGTCTCATTCCACCGTGTGAACTTCATGTTTTCCCACCTGGAGTGGTTCCAAAGTCTGCCCCCAATTAGTGATGAGGTTTGTGGTCTATTTTTGGGGGTGGTCTGAGCCCCACGTCCATGCTCACCCCGTTTTTCCCCTCTCTTTCCTGTTTTCTCTGGTCATATGTGGTGCTCGCCCACGGCACGGGGCATGATGGCAGCTCCCCTGGGAAAAACAGGAAGGAGGGACAAGGAAAAAAAGCTGGCTGGGACCCCATGCCGGGGCTGATGCCAACCAGCTACGCCTTGACCCCCACTCCGGCACCGCCTTGCCGGCTGCCGGCTCCTGCTTCAGCAGCCGGCAACACTGCCTGCCCAGGGCATCTTTCCAGCATCCAATTCCCATTTTGGTTTTAAGGATTTGTTCCTTTTTTTTTTAAAAGGATTTTTTAACATGCCAGTGCCAACCATCTCAAACCACAGCGGCGAGATCTTCCCGGCAGGTCTTGTCCAGCTGCGATTGCCCGTCCTCCTCCCCTCCCGAAATCTGAGTTGTTCCCTTGGAATTCAGATTTTGGAGGTGCTGGAGCACCTGGAAAAGCATCACCCGGATGAAGGGGCCCAGGGAGGAAAAACGCAGAGCCTGGAATGGGCTCAAAACCCGCCGTTAATGATTAGAAATGTTCTGGCATTTCACGTCCCTCCTCCGCAGCCGCAGCCTGCAGGAGACGGCGGCGCTTGGCGGCTCTGCCAGGACAGGGGGGCCATGGCTGGAGCGGATTTTGGGGACTAATTGAGGGACTAATCCTAATTTTGGGGCTAATTTCCCAGATCCTTGATGGATGAATCACCCCGAAAACCCTTCCCGCTTCACTCCCTCCAAACACCCTGTCTCCTCTGATCAGAGCAGGCAGAGATGGACCTGCAGGGTCTAAGAAAACAGGGAAAAGGATCCCAGCAGAGCTGCTAAGGCTTCTCCTGGAAGCTGGAATGGGGTTTTCTGGAGCAGAGCTATTCCCCACACCCTCAGCCACGATGGTGGGAAGAGGTGGCGGTGGAAAAGTGTCTCCAGAAGGGAGTACCAACAGCTGGTGGAAGAATTGAGGAATGCTTGGGAGCACGTCCTGGAGGGGGATTTGTGTGCCTGGTGCTGTGAGGGTGGGGGTGACCCCCATCAGCCTCCACGTGTGGGTGAAGTGGTCAAGGTGGGGGGCAGGGGTGGGATGTGCCTGAGATGAGATGGAATAGGGTGGAGTGGGATGGGGAGTGGGATGTCTGGGTGTCCTGGGGAGCTTGGGGTGTCAGGTCACAAGGGGGTGCTACCACCTGCATCCAACTGGAATGGCCCTGGGGACAGAGATGGAGATGGGATGGGAAAGGGACAGGGCTAAGGATAGGGACAGGGATGAGGGTGATGATGGGGATGGGGAAAGGGATAGGGATGGGGACAGAGATGATGGAGTTGAAGCTGGAAATAAGGACAGCAATGGGGATTATGGGGGGGATGGGGACAAGAATGATGAGGTGGACAAGAATGGGGATGGCAACAAGAATGGGGATGGGAACAGGGGAGGGGACAGGAATGGGGATGGGGATCATGACGGGGATGGCCATGGAGATGGTGACAGGCAAAATGGTGGGGATGGAGAAGGTGATGGAGGTGATGGGGATGAGGTCAGGAATGGGGACAGGGCTGGTGGCAGCAGTGGGGACAGTGGCAGGAACAGTGACAGTGATGTCAGTGGGACAGGGATGATGATGGCAAAGAGGAAGGTCACTGCCACCAGGCCCCCAAGAACAACGACCCCAGGGTGTGCAAACCCACCCTGGGAGTGCTGGTGGGGCTGGGCTGTGCAGGTGGGCCAGGGGTGCTGGTGCCTGTCTGGGGGGCCCATGCTGTGTTTTGGGGGCCGGCCGGAGCAGCATCGGCGCTGAGCCCACGGGCGACTTATGCAGTTGCTTAGCAACTCCCAAACCCGGATTAGAGGAGAGCGAGGCGGGCGATGGGGGGGCTGCAGGCTGCAGCCCCCCACATTGCCCTGGAGGTCCCTCCTCTTTCCTGGAGTGCCCCGACTCACCCTGCCAGTCCCAGCACCTCGGCGTGGTCTGAGGGTGGAAGCAGGGTCTGCAGGCAGCACCAAGGGCCAGGAAAGAAGCTGGGGGTGCAGGTCTGGTTGGATAGGACCCCAAATGTGGGGGGTTGGATGCTCCTGTGAGTAGGGAAGGGACCCCAGACCCCAACAGCAGAGCTCACTCCTCTGTGTGGAGCCTGGAGTTGGGCACAACACCCCTGGGCTTAGGGGTGTGCTCGCTGGGACGTGGTGTCCCACCATGCCCACCCTTCCTCACCATTTTCATCCTCGCCATCCTCATCCACATTCTTCTTTGGGACCAAGTCCTAAGTAGGTCAAGAACGAATTTCCCCCTGTGCAAACGAACCCGGGGGGGCAAAACCTCCCTCTAGCATCACTGCGGGCCAAGTGTCCCCCCCTAAAAATGCATCTGTAGCCCCCATTTGCTGCAGCTTTGTGTGTCCCCCTCCAAAAAAGAAAAAAACAACCCTCCACGCCGAGGGCGAGCCCCGTCAGATCTTGGCTCTCATCCTCCGCATGTGATGTTGTGTTCCACGAAACTCCGAGGCGAGCTGCCGGCTCCTTTAAGTGATAGGAGGGAGTTGGAGGCTGCGAAATAAAATTGGAGGAGGGAAAAAAAAAAAAAAAAAAAAAAGGAGAAAGGGCGGAAAAAAAAA
>JAWWLV010000075.1:1703343-1713466 GCA_035041135.1 Platyrinchus mystaceus
ACTTTTGATAGATTCCCCCTCTCCCCCCCACCCAGCACTCGCTTTTTCGCCTTTAATCCGTTATTAGTGTTGAGGTCCGGGGGCGGCCGAAGGTGTTTGGGGTGGTGGGGGCGGGGGGCGCGGGGGGCGCGATGGGTGCTGCACCCAACAGCTCAACCAACTCCACGTCTCCCCTCCACCCCAGGGCTGCTGCAGCCCTCCCGGCCCATCTCCCCCCAGTCCCCCCCCACCCCAAACCCCCCTCCTGCTTCTCACCAGTTCAGCGTCCATCCCACCGGGGCCACAGCACGTTCAGCATCTTGCATCCCACAGCCTGCTCGGGAAAATCATCCTTGTCCCCAAATCCAGCTCTTTTTTTTTTTAGCTTTTTCTTCCCCCTCCTCTACCCCCTTAATTACTGTCCAGGTGGGATCGGGAGTTACATGTGGATAAAGGGATTAACTGGAGCTGCACCCCTTGCTCCTCACCCGAAGGTGAGCTCCCCTTGCTGCTGGCCGGCTCCAGGAGCTGATCCGGCACAAACCCACATCCTTCCCCCTTTGTCCATGTTTCCCCTGATTTTTTCTGCTCCTCTCCCCCTTTCTTCCCCGCTTTCCTATTTTTTTTCCCTTTCCACACTTTTCCCCCCCTTTTTCCCCCCTCCTGCTCAGGTGGCAGCACGGGGAAAAACCCCCATCTCTCCTCCTGGGTACCTCCAAAGAGGCAAAGTCCACTCTGGGTATAGGATTTCTCTTCCCTGGATGTGGGATTTCTCCTGTACATATAGGATTTTTTCCCTCATATATAGGATTTCTCCCCTAGGTACAAGTTATCATCCTCTGCGTAGAGATTTTATCCCATGGCTATGGTATTTGTCCCCTTGAATATGGGATTTCTGCCCTGGATATAGAGTTCCCCCACCTACATAAAAGATTCCTTCAACTAGATTTCTCCTGTGGATTTAGGATATGTTCCCCTGGATATGTTTTTTTTTTCCCCCTGAATATAGGATTTCTCCCTTGGATATGGCTGTTTTTTCTCCTGAATATATATCTCTTCCTCCTATATATAGGATTTCTCAACCTGGATATAAGTTTTCACCACCTGTATGTAGGATTTCTCCCCTGAATATAGGATCTCTCCCCTGGGTATAGGAAATGCCCCCGCATATATAGATTTCCTCCACCTGTGTATGGTATTTCTCCCCTGGATGCAGCATTTCCTCTCTCTGAATATAGGATTTCACCCTTGGATATAGGATTTCTCCCATGGACATAAGATTTCTCCCATGGATATAGGATATTTTTTGCTGTATATAGGTTTTCTCCCCTGACCGTAGGATTCCCTCCTCCGGATACAGTATTTCTTCCCTGGATATAGGTTTCTCCCACCTGTATATAGGATTTCTTCCCTAGATATAAGATTTCCCCCCTCTGGATATAGGATTTCTCCCTTGAATATAGGATTTCTCCCATGGATATAGGTTCCCCCTCCTCCCCCCCATATATAGGATTTCTCTCCTGAATAGAAGATTTCTTTCCTAGATATAGGATTTCCTTTCCCTGGCTACAGGATTTCTCCCCTGGCTATAGGATTTCTCCTCTGGCTATAACATTTCCACCCTGGACATATCACTTCCACCTTGGAGCCGTCACTTGAGCTGCTGCTCCTTTGCTCCCCTCACCTTTGGCAATGGTAAAACAACCTGAGCAACTTCGTGGAGCTGTGGCCACTCTCCAGCAGGATGAACATCATCCCCCCTCCCAAAATCTACAGCTTCCAAATAACTCCCTCCCAAAAAAACTCCTTTAAGTACTTTTGAGCCCCTCTGGGGGGACACAAAAGCTTCACTCCCAGCCCTGCATGAAACATTGTCTCATTTCCACCTCATTTCTTTTTCCCGTGGTTTTTTTTGCCCCCTTGATCTCCATGCTGAGTCCAACTGCTCCGGTGGGATGTGGCAGGAGGGGACTGGGCTGTAGTGACTTATGCTTGGGGGAGCTTTCCCTCTCCTCCAGCATCACTCCCTTCCTAAATTTCCCAATGTTTTCAACCAAAGCCCTGAGGAAGGATGCGGGAGGATGCCACAGGCTGCGAGGAAAAGGGGAAACTGAGGCACGACCAGCTTGTTTTGTGCAGCGTAGCTCCCTTGCCCTGCAAAAATTCCTCCCTGGAACCCATCCTCTGCTGCCATGGATGCTCCTCTCCATGTGTCACAACCCTCAGGAATCAGGATTCACCCGGCTGGGGTCTGGCTTCTTGCAGCTGGGTGGCCCAGAGTGGGATTTAGGGATGGGCAGGGAGTGAAGCGTCTTCCCTTGCTGCACCTTCGGTTGCAAAGCCCCCAGGGCTCCTGCAAGGGACCCCGATTTTTAGCAACCCCCTTCATTTTTAGCAAAGGGACCCTCATTTTTAACAAATAGACCTAATTTTTAGGAACATCCCTCCCAATTTTTAGCACAGGGGCTAATTGAGGACCTTCTGGAATGGATCCCTTTGGGGAGGGGGATGCCCGGTTAGAGGTCCCACCAGCTGTAACCCTCGCCTTGCCACTGCCAGGAGGGAGCCTGTACAAAGCTGGACGAGGACATCCTGGACATCCCTTTGGACGATCCCGATGCCAACGCGGCGGCCGCCAAGATCCAGGCTAGTTTCCGTGGCCATATGACCCGCAAGAAGATCAAAGGGGGCGAAATCGATCGGAAAACCAAGGACACCGAGTGCGCCAACAGCACCCGCGGCGGCGACCTCCGCAACGGCGACTAGGTACACCCCAAACCTTGCTTCCTCCCCCAAAACTGGGCCACCTGTCCAAGGATGCTGCTCTGAGCATCCTTTGCTGTGTTGATTTGGGATGGAGCATCCTTCTCTGCGCATATTTGGGATGGAGCATCCTTCCCCATGCTGATTTGGGACGGAGCATTCTTCCCTGTGCAGATTTGGGATGGAGCGTCCTTCCCCATGCAGATTTGGGATGCAGCATCCTTCCCCACACAGATTTGGGTTGAAGAGGGGTTTTTCCTCCCAGGAGATGGAAGCACGCGGGCAGGCAGCCCCTGCCTTGCCCTAATTTTTGGGTGCGCGCCGTAGTAGTTGGGAAGGCTGGGAAGTAGGATGGGAAGGCGCAGCCCTAGATTTGGATTGAATCTCTCCCTTAGCAACACCACCCCGAGCGCCTCGCCTCAGCACATGCTATTTTTAAAAGCCTGTGTCACAGTCTCCTGGCAGGAAAAGGTAAATTTAAAAAGCGCCCACAGTGCCGAGGCCGCGTGGCATCAGAGCCCGGGGGGTGGCTGCTCCGTGCCCCGGCCGTGCCCTGTGCCGAGCCGGCACCGGGAGCGTGGAATGGCCCTGGATACCGGGAACGCTGGTTTGGGGTTAGCGGTGGGAAGGGTGTGATGCTGGCTTGGCCACGTGTGTGTGGCGGGGCTGGTGGGAATGCAGAGCTGGGATGGGACTGGGATGCAGTGAGGATGAAGTGGAGATGCAAGGGGGATGCAGTGGTGATGTAGTGGGAAGGAACTGAGTCTGTAGTGGGGATGGAACTGGGATGCAGCTGGGATGCAGTGGGGATGAACTGAGGATTGAGTGGGGATGGAATTTGGATGCAGAGGGGATAAATTGAAAATGCAACGGGAATTAACTGGGATGTAGTGCAGTGGCAGTGGGGATGCAGTGAGGATGCAGTGGGAACTCACTGGAGATTCAGCGAGATGCAGTGGGGATGTGCTGATGAGTGGGAATTCAGCAGGGCTGTGGTGGGAACAAACTGAGGATGCAGTGGGGATTTAGTGAAGATCCAGTGGGGGGACAGTGGAAACACAGTGAGGACTCAGCAGGGATGCAGCGGGGAAGCAATGAGGATTCAGTGGGGGTGCGATGGGAAGGAACTGAGGATGCAGTGGGAATTCAATGGGGCTGCAGTGAGGATTCAGTGGGGATGCCCTGGAGCTGCAGTTGGGAAGTAGCTGCCAAGTGCAGGTGCTGTGCAGCTCCTTAGGGCCTGGAGGTTCCTCAGGGCTGCCTTGTTAGGGGAGCTGAGCAGGCTGGCAGAAGGGGGGATGGGCTTCCCCCCCCTCCCCCCCCACCAGGGTGCTCTGCCCAGGGAGATGTGGGCTGGGGGTCCCCCCATGCTCCCAGGCTGGGTGAGGGCAGGGTGCAGGCAGCAGTGGAGGCAGGACAAGGGTGCAGGCAGGGTGTGGGTGGGCTGCAAGTAGGGGACGGAGAGGGTGTGGGCAGGGGGAGGGCACAGAGAGGGTACAGGCTGCAGGAGCAGTGTGTGGGCAGGGTGCAGGCAGGGCTCAGGGTGCAGGCAGGGTGCAGTTGCAGGGCACAGGGTGCAGGCAGAGCTCAGGGCTCAGGGTGCAGGCTGGGCACAGGGTGCAGGCAGGGAGCAGGCAGGGCTCAGGGCTCAGGGTGCAGGCTGGGCACAGGGTGTAGGGTACAGGCAGGGTGCAGGCAGGGCTCAGGGTGAAGGCAGGGCTCAGGGTGTAGGGTGTAGGGTGCAGGCAGGGCCAGGCCCAGGGCTGACTGCTCTCTCCTTGTTGCAGGGGCCGCCAGCCGCTCCCCGGACCCCCCTCGCCACCAGCCCCCCCCGCCGGCGCCTGCCGAGGCCCAGGAGCCCCCGCTTTGCCCCATCACCCCCCGCATGCGACCCCCGGAGCCCCGCAGCAGCCAGGCCCTGCCCCCACCCCTACCCCCGGCTGCCCCGCCCCGCCCATAAACGCCCTCCACCCCAATAAACGCCCCTGCCAGAGCCCCGGGCTGTCCTTGATGCCGCTCAATGTACCCGGCGGAGTGGTGAGGTCACCTCGGGGCACAGCTGGGAGGGGCACAGGGCGGGTGGTGCCCAGCAGTGATGTCACAGGTGCGTGTGTGACATCGTGCGGGCACTTGTGACATCACTGCCAGGCGTGTGACAGCACGTGTGACATCACGCAGCTGCACAGGCCGTGGTGTGACATCGCTGGTGGGTGGGAAAAGACTCGTGGGGTGCTCCCACCCCGAGGTGGGTGGTGATGTCACTGCTGGATGTGTGCCAGCTGCTGTGACACCACAGAGGTGTGTGTGATGTCACTGTGGGATGTGTGACATCATAGGGGTGTGTGATGACACTGTGTGATGTGTGACACCACTGTGGGATGTATGACACCGTACAGGTGTTTGTGTGACATCACTGCTGGATGTGTGACACCATACAGAGGTGAGTGATGTCACTGTGGGATGTGTGACACCGTACAGGGGTGTGTCATGTCACCACTGGCTGTCTGATGATGGGTGTGGCATCACGCAGGCCTGCATGACATCACTGATGGACATGTGACATGTCTGTATGGCATCAAACAGGCCTGAGTTGGAAGCTGTGACATCACACACTTGTGGTGACATCATGGTGACAGACAGGTCACAGGGTTTGAAAACACACATGCACCACAGTGTCACCTCACTCCAAGGACCTTGGCCGGTGCTGTGACGTCACCCCACCCTGTGACATCACCCAGAAGGCTGTGGGACCCCCCCAACCCTGAAATCCTCACAAACTCACCCAAAGCGCCGGCGCTGGGCAGCGCAGCAGCTTTTAATCAGAAAACCCCTAAAAAAAGTGTGTGTCCCCACCACCACCCATTGCCCCCCGCTCCCCACTTTTAATGCTCTTTTATGAAAAATCCTCCTTTCAACTGATATATAGAGATATAAAAAAAATAAGAAGGGCCCCTCCCCCCACCCCCTGCTGGGGCAGGGCCGGGGCTGCTTTGGGGGGTGATATTTACGGGGACACTCAGCCCCCCAAACCCAGGGAGCCCCTGCACACATTAAACACCCCCATGACGAGTCCAGCTGCTCGAGGCATCTGTTAAAAAGAAAAGGAACCCAAAAAGGGACAAAACCACCCCAGAAAACGGGGGGTGGGGGAGGATGGGCTGCCTCTGGGCACCCCAGTTTTTTGAGGGGAGGTGTTCACACCAAGGAGCCGGCTCGGCTCTGCGCCGGCACCATGACCGGCACGGCGCCCGCCCGGGCCAGGCTGGAGGGGGGCAACGCCCCCGGGGGGGCAGCCGGGTCCTGGTGGCGCCGGGGGGTCCCGTTAACGGCAGGGGGCGGGAGGTTGGGGGGGCGGCCCCCTCCCCGGGGCGGGGGTCCCCGGTAGCTGCCAGTGGCAGTGAGGATGGAGGTGGTGTCAGAGGGGGGCCTGGCTGCGTAGGGTTTGTCCCTGGGGCCGGCGATGGAGGACAGGGTGCTGGTTTTGGAGATGGTGTCCGAAGCCGGGCTCCTCGGCCACGACGGGGTTTTGGGTGCCACGGCGTCCTCCCTGCCAAGAGGGGAGACTGTCAGAGAGTTTGGCACCGGGAACCCCGTCATTCCTGGCCCTGCCATCCCCTCCCCGAGCAACGGGGCCCCCCCAGGTTGAGTAGAGTTCCTGGACCCCCAAACAGGGGGACAAAAGGGAATGGGGGGAAAACAGAGGTGGAAAATGCCCTCGTTAACTCTGAAACCTAATGATGACTGGCCAGAGATCAATAACTCCCTCCCCACTGTTAATTCTGAAATTTAGAAAAGACTGGCCCGAGGTGGAAATCTTCTCTTCCTCCATTAACGCTGAAACACAGCGAGGGCGATTTGAACCTCCCCCATGAGAGGAGCCTCACTTGATCTCGTTGGCTCCCTCCTCCTGGCTGTCACGTTTCTTCCTCCTGTAGCCAACAACCCGCTGGGCAAAGAAGATGATGGTGGCGAGGGCGCCCAGGGAGCCCAGCACGGCGCCGGCGATGACTGCTTTGGTGCTCGCTGCCAGAGACACAGAGGGGTGTCCCTTAATCACACAGGGACTCCATGGGGACCTCATGGGGACCGTGTCCCCCTCTCCCAGACCCTGCGGACACGTACTCACTTGACTGCACCTCCAGGACGATGCTGCACTTCTCAAAACCCGCCCGGTTTTCAGCTGTGCAGACGTAGAGACCCGACATTTCCAGGGAGAGGTTGGTCAGCCTGAGGGTGCCCCTGGCCAGGTCTGCGGGCAGAAAATTTGGGTTCTGCCCCACAGTCCCCCCATCACCCCCCTCTCCTCGTGCAGGGAGTGGGCAGGGTTAAGGGGACGAAGCCAAAGAATTTCCCCCAGCTGAAGCTTCAGGGGATATTCCAGCCCACCCCGCTCCCCTGGTCCCCTCTCCCGGTGCCACCTTACCCTGGGCGGGGGGGAAGAAGACCTGCGGGGTGGGGTCCGTGCGCTCCCACTGGTACAAGGGCGAGGGCTTCCCCTTCTTGGAGGAGCAGCTCAAGGTCACGTTGGCGCCCACGGTGGGGTTGCCGTGCAGTTGGCAGGCGGGAACAGCCGGCGGCACTGCGGGCACACACGTCAGTCCCGAGGGACGCCACGGGGAGGCCCCGGGGAGCCGCGGTGTCCGGCGGAGCCTTACCCAGGACGGTGAGGTTGATGACGCCGACGTTCCTGCCCATGGGGGTGGCGTCATCCACGACGTTGACGGTGCATATGTACTGCCCCGAGTCGCGCTCCCGGGTGGCGTTGATGAACACCGAGATGTTGTGGGTGAGGACTGGGTACAGGAACCCCACGCGGGGCTTCAGCTCCGTCTCCTCCACCTTCACCACGCCGTCCAGGTATGTCAGGATCTGCAAGGGGAAAAACACCCCCTTGGTCCCCTTGGCCTCTGGAGAAGGCGAAGAGGGACAGAAAAGCCCCGCAAATCTCAAATCCTGTGGAGCAGCAGCTGCTGCAGGAGCCCCTTCCAGCCTCACCTGCCCTGAGCATCCTGAACATGGGAACTTGTGGGAACATGGGAACATCTCCCTACCATGAGCACCATGAGCATCCTCCCATCATGGGCACCAAAACCATCCCCCCCCATCATGGGCACCTCCCCCTCGTGGGCACCACAAGTGTCCCCCCATTGTGGGCATTTCCCCATTGTTGTGGGCACTATGAGCATTCTCCAAAGGCATCTTCCCATTAGGGGCATGACAAGCACCTCCCTGTTTCAGGCATCCTGGTCAAGTCCCCAGTGCAGGCATCTCCCTTCATGGGCCCAATGATCACCTCCCTATCCTGGGCACCACCAGATCATGAGGACCATGGTCATCTCCCTCAGAAAGTATTTCCTGCTGTGGACACCACAAGCACCTCCCTGCTGCAGGCACTGTGGGCATGACCTCATTGTGGGCATCTAATCATCATGAGCAATCCTCATTAAGGGCACCGCCTCATGGTGGGCACCATGGTTATCACCCCATGGGGGGCCCTATGAGCTTCACTCCATCATGGCCCCTGCCTCATCATGGGCAACATGATCTTCCCCTCATCCTGGACACCACCCCATCACGGGCACCACAAGCAGCTCCCCACTGCAGGCACCATGGGTTCGTCTCCATCACGGGCATCCATCTGTTGTAGGCACCATGGGCATCATGAGCATCTCCCCCACCATGGGAATCTCCCCATGGTGGTCCACGAGCTTCATCCCATCATGGGCAACTCCTCACCATGGGCATCACTGTGGGAACCACACAAACCTCCCCACAAGCATCCCCCCTCTGTGGGCATCTCCCCATCATGGGCACCATGAGGTTCCCTCCAACGTGGGCACCTTCCCATGGTGGGCACCATGAGCATTCCCCCATCACAGTCACCTCCCCATCATGGGCATCCTCCGAGCGTGGGCACTGTGGCCACCACTCCATGGTGGACACCATAAGCTTCCCTCCGTCACGGGCACCACTGTATCACAAACACCACGAGGATCCCCCCTCTATGGCCACCTCCCACCTTGTGCCCCTCTGACTCCACCCCTCAGCCCCTCGCCCCTCTCACCTGGAAGGGGCCAGCATTCTCCTTGTCCAGCAGCCAGGTGATATAGGGTTTCTTCTGGGAGTGGCTGGTGTACCAGACAGGCAGCACCGCCTGCTGCCCCTCCACAGCGAACACCGAGCCCGTCCCCACGTGCACCTCCAGCACAGCTGAGGAGACACCTGCCCGAGGGAGAGGGAAGAAACCAGGATGTGACTCAACCCCAGCTGCCACTTCTCCATAGAACCTCACCGACTGGGAAAACCTCCTCACTCCCAACGGAAAACCCAACAATCTCAGGTTATCACCAGGAAGCTGGGACAGGAGGACATTTTGCCTCCTTCCCCGGCATGGGAAGGGCTTTCCGGCTGCTCCAGAGGATTCAGGACAATGCTGTTCCCTCCCATCCCGCCTCCCCCCGCTGCCCAGGATGGGAAAGCCTCCGGCACAGATCCCCCCTCCTCTAGCAGCCAGACACCCCCTTTACTTCAGTATTGGGGTATCCCTAACCCTCCCATGATGTTGGGATTTATTTAGAGGGGGGGCCCCCAAATGCACTCCACAAGCCTTCCCCCCTTTTTGCTACCAGTGCTAAACTAGGATAGTTCATGGGTGGCCTCCCCTCACCCCCACCCCATTCTATCCCAAATATCCCATCCCAATCACCCCATCCCTATGTCCCCTGCACCCCAGCATCCCCCCAAACTCCACTGGGCAGAGGCAATGGGATATCAGTGGGTACCACGGACCAGAGAGGGATGCTTGAGATTATTCCCCAGCTTTGCCTGGGAGGCTCAGCCAGAAAATTAATCGGCTCAGGAAGGCTGAGTTTGTGCCGGGGTTGGTTTGTTTTTCCCGGGGGAACATCGAGGCCCCGCACCCCGGCGGCTCCATCCCTGCATCCCGCCCATCGATCTGTGTCCCCGGCTGGCCCCGCTCCTGTCAGAGCCCCGGGGATGCTCCGGATTGGGACGCGGGGCGGAAAGGATGATGCTACCCTATCATCCCAAATCCTGGCTTTGGAGGGAAAACCCCCTGTGCTGGAAGGATTTCGGGAGCCTCCGCTGACGGCCTCACACTTTTCCCTAAGAGCTCAGAGGTTGTAATTGGATTTTTCCAGGGTGGGAAGAGGAAAACAAGGCACTGTGGGGTATTTTTAGCCTCCTCCCGCATCCGTTCATCCCCCCTCCCGGCAAGGCATCGGCGCCGTTTCCTGACGGAGCCTTCCAGCTCTGGGCAGGAAACTCTGCTCCGGCTGATAAGTCTTCTCAGGAATTAAAAAAAAAATAATTAAATTTCCCTTTCTCTGGTGAAAAACCGGGAGAAATCAGGCCTGGTCTG
>JAWWLV010000075.1:1713566-1724077 GCA_035041135.1 Platyrinchus mystaceus
GCTGATAAGTCTTCTCAGGAATTAAAAAAAAAAAAAAAAAAAAAAAATTAAATTTCCCTTTCTCTGGTGAAAAACCGGGAGAAATCAGGCCTGGTCTGGTGAGGATGCGTAAAAATAGCTCAACCCGGGCTAAGAACATAAACCCTTAAGTCCTGGAAGGGGTGGGGGGGATGCCCGAGGCACCTGTGGGTCCCAAATCATCGATATATTATTAGTATTATTAATTACGTCAAGCTGTGATATCGAATCCAATAGACAGCATTGAAAAATAATACTAATTATAGTGTATTAATATGTAACTATACAGATAATGGTATTAAATTTAGAGAGTGTGGAAGGAAATATGGGATGGCGACTCATTAAACTGGAATTTCCAGAATAAAATAGATCATTGAGAACCTATAATTTATAATAATTATAAATATAGGTAGAATTTTGTGAGAATAGGGATAATAGTGGTGATGTGAGAGTTATAATGGTGCTCAGAATAATGGGAGTAATGATCAAAGGGAGAATAATAATTAGAAAGGTTATAATAACGATAAAAGTGATATTATTAATGATAATAGTGATAATTATAATAATAATAGTAATTGCAATAGTGATTATAATAATTCTAACAGTGATTACAACAATTATAAATCATAATAATAATTTTAATGGCGATATTAATGATAAAATAATAATTATATTAATAATTATGAACACAGTTATATAGTTCATTAATTATGAAGGTGGAATCATTAAATGATGCCGCAGCTCCTAAACCTCCCTACATTCCCAACAGCTGGGAAAATCCAGGTGTTTTCAGCCTGGCCCGTCCATTATTAGAGATAAAATTGTGTTAAACTGGGATAATCTAGAAGAAAATAGATGATATCCAACAATTATATCATGATTTCTATTGGAAAAGAGATAATAGGTTATACACACCTTGAGGAATAATTATGAATTTTATTGTAATTTAATAAAAATAATTATAATAGTTCTAATATTTATAGTTATATATTATATTAGTTATCATATTATAATAATTATGATAATTATATTTATTTGTATTATAATAGCTAGATGTAATAGTTATTATAATGATAATAATAGTAATAAAATAGTGATAATAGAGGACATGGTGATGATGATGATAATAAAGAAGTTCGTTAATGATGCAGATGCCACGGATAAATGACTCCTAAACCCCTGTACATCCCCAACACCTGGGAAAATCCAGGCTTTTCATCCCGCTCCCTCCATCAGGAGCAGTTTTGGCCCAGATGCTGGGCCAAGGGGCACTGAGGATCCTCCAGTGACTCGGGGAGGGGCGGATGGAGCTGGATCTGAAGGCTGCTCACTCCCCCAAATCCCCTTTTTCGCGCCGCATTCGCCCCAATTCCTCATCCCAGACAGAGGTGACCCTAAAGAGGGCTGGGAGAGCCGAGGCTGGAGCTGCAGGCACAGGACCGAACCCTCTGGCGCAGCCCCAGCTTTGGCCACCTCGACGCTGCAAATCCTCTAATGCTTTAACCAGATCGAAAAAATTAAGCTGCTCGCGGCGCTCATACGTGTTTGGGGGGGCCCTGGGCACCTCCCGCTTGCTCTCTGGGCTCAAAAACCTGGATTTTTATCCAGCTGCCCTGAGCTAAACACCTGCCCGGGTGTCTTCCCTCCGCTCCAGCCCATCTGCTGGGATTTTTTTTCCATATGGAAAACCCAAATGAATTTAAATTTACCTTTGAAAATACCTTTACTCGTTTGGTTTTTTTTTACCCATGGAATAAATATCTTTTAAATTATCACTGCAAACACTTTAAAGTTTTTTTCCCTATTCAAAGAAAAAAAAAAAAACAAACCCACTTTAAATTTCCCTTTGAATTTTCTCCCTACGGGAAAAAAAAAAATCACCTTTAAATCCCTGCAACCTCAATATTAATCCCCGTACGGATACCAACCACCCCATTCTCATCCAAAATTGCATCATTTCACCTCAAAAAAGCTGTTTCCTGGCTCACAGTGCAGCCTGAACCCCTCAAAAAAGCAAGACCCTCAGCCCCCCCAAACCTCTGAGCCATTAACTGTATGGGGAATTAAACCCCAGAGGCAGTTGGGGTTTGATGACCCCGGTTGATAGGATTAAGGCACTGGAGTCATGTGAAACCCAGACCCAAATTAAATCCCAAATGACCAAGCTCAGGATTTAAAATACACAGTGGGAATCTGGCCGGAAAAAGGACCCCTAAAAAAGCTTGGAAAAAGGTCAAGGAGCATCTCAGTGCTGCGACGCAGCCACTCGCCTTCCTTTTTTTTTTCTCAATTATTTTTGGGGAATTTTTTTTCCTCTTCTTCCCTTAACTCCAACTATTTATAAACGGGCAGATAGGAGATGCCTGGCTGTGGAGCAGTGTCCGTTGGGAAAATCCACAACGGCATTTCTCACGACCCCGGGGGTGGGGGGGGGCAGGAGGAGCCGTATCCTCCGGAGAGACCAAATTTGGGGAAAAAAAATTAAATAAAACTATAATAATACGTGACTTTGCTATAGATGGAAACGTGCTTCAATCCCTGCTGTGGAAGAGGGAGGCAGGGATGGGATAGGAATGGGAATGGAATAGGATTAGGAATGGGATAGGGATGCGATTGGGGTGGGTTGGGGATGAGACTGGGGGTGGGATTGGGGATGGAATGGGTTAGGGAAAGGGACTGGGGATGAGATTGAGGGTGGGATAGGATAGGGAAAGGGATTTGGGATAGGATTGGGGATGGAATTGGGGATGGGATTGGAAAGGGAAAGGGGTTGAGAGTGGAAATGGGGATAGGATTAGATGGGATTGGGATGAGGACAGGAATGCCAAACATCATCCCTCATTTTGCTTTTTCCCATCATGATTCTGTGCAGATCCCACAGGATGAAGATGGATTGTTTGAAAGCAAATTTAAAGGAATCCCACACAATTGGGGTTCAAAAGTGACCTTTTGCTGCATTTTTGCATTCTTGGTCCCCACAACGTCGCATCCCAGGGCTTGGGCGTGACTTGTTTTGGGGTAATCCATCACGACTCCATGGAAAAAACCCCTTTGGGATGTGGCAAAGGAACACCCTGGTGGGCTTTAAGGACTAAGAGACCCCCGCACCTCGTCTCAACACCTTTCAATTAATTTTTATCAGGGAAGAAAACCTTCAAGGAGGGACAAGTGGTGGCTCCAGAACCCCCACCCAGCATCCCGCTGGGAGGAAATGCTGCTGCCATTGTTTTTGGGGCCATTTCCTTTTCCCAAAGGCCTCTCCTTGGCTGGGAATGCCAAAGGATATTTCCCTTTGGAGCAACTGTGGCGTTTCAAAAAAAAAATCTCAAATAGGGTGGGAAAAATAGCGAGGGGAAGGAGGGAAAAACCCGTGAACAGAGAAGGGTTGAGACCCCTTACCTCAAACCCAGCTGGGGTGGCTGTGGAGCACCAGTAAACAAGGGAAAAGGAAACCAAATGGATTTTTTCCAGCTCGACGCCACAGGGAAATTATCGGCTCCAACACATCGGAGTCCCTGGGGTGTTCCTGCATGGCTTTGGGTTTGGGGGTGCTGGAAGGTGCCATTTGGCAGCTTCAAGGTAAAAATTTGCTTTTCCCGGGGGCACCCAGATTTTCCCCACTCGGGACACCCCTAGATTGGGCCCCCCACCTGCCAACCTGCCTGCTGGGGTGAAGGGACTGGGGCCACTGACAGGGACAGGTGGGTGCTGTGACCCCCCCACCCCCTACCCCCAGGTCCTGCCCGATGGCACCCTAAAGCTTTCCAAGGTCCTATCCGGTGGTCCCGGGCTCCCGTGCGTCTTGCTGGATGCCCCCGGCTGCTCCACGCCCTGCCCCCGTGACCCCCGCGGTACGCCCGGGTCCTGCCCGGCGACCCCGCAAAAGCTCTCCCTTGTCCTTCCTTGTGCATCCGCGTCTCCTGTCTCCTGCCGGGTGCTCCCCCGCGGTACCACCGGGTCCTGCCCCGTACCCGCCGCGCTTCCCCCGTCCTACGCGGTGCCACCGCTTCTCCCGCGTCTCGCCGAGCGCAGCCCCGGCACGCCCCGGCTCCTGCCCGGTGCGCTCCGAGTGCCGCGCGTCTTGGCCGGTGCATCCCCGCTACCCCCGCGTCCTGCTCGGTGCGCCCCGAAAGCTCTCCCGCGTCCTGCCCGGCGTTCCTCGGTTCTCCCGCATCTTGTCGGGAGCCCCTCCCGGCCCCCGCCGTGTCCCGCCCGGTGCCCCCCGATGCCCGCGGGGCTCACCCAGCAGCGCCGCCAGCGCCAGCGCCGCCCGCCGCAGAGCGCCCATGGCCGGAGCCGCCGCCGCAGCAGGTGCCGGGGGGGCACCGGGAGGGACCGGGGGGAACCGGGAGGGGCCGCGGGGCGGGGCCCGCAGGTGGGGGAGGTGCCTGGCGGAGAGGGCGGGGTGTATCCCCACCCCACCCCATTGGGGTGTCCCATCCCAGACAGTGACAATCCCCCCACCGCTGCCCCCAGCGCACCCCTCCCCGGGGTCCCACCCCATCTCCACCGTCTTTGCAGCAATTAATTAATTATATGGGTTATTATTAATTATATCAGGGTTAAAGGGGGCGTGGTGCAATTTGACACCCCAATGTCACACCCCACCACCCGGAGGGGCACAGGGACAACCCCCCCCATGCCCATCCCTCCCATACTGGCAGGGTGCACATCCCATCCTGCATCCCTCACCCTCATCCTGCCACCACCCTTTGGATAAACGCATCGATCCCGAAAAATAAATAAAATGCCAAAAAAAGAGGCCAATTTTGACTCCCTGGTTTTCAGAAACCCCAGGGTGGATCCTTCCTGGCTCAGCCCGGGTTATCCTGGTCCTCGATGTGAGCAGGGTCAGACCTCAAAGCCCCAGCGGAGATTAGACACCGGCGGAGGAGGAGGAGGCGGTGGGGGCAGAATTAATCCCTTCTCGCCCTCTCCTCCCCCCGTAAATCCAGCCTGGCCGCCGGGATTGCGGGATCTGGGGAGTGAGAAGGCTTTGGGGGATCGACCTGACTTGATCCCACTGGGAACCAACCTCTCCTTGCTGACATTCTCACCTTCTGCTCTGTCCAACGCTTCCAACTTGGCAGTGGCTCTTTGGGGCAACTCATCCTGTGTGTGGGCGATTCCCTCTATTTTGAGGACTGGGAGGGTGGGTAACGTCCTCCCCTTCCTCACTCCATCTCAGGACTCAACCACATCCGAAGGCAAAGTCGGCTTCAAGCCAGGCAGTGATCCTCACTTTTTCAAGGATTTCAAGTATCTCCACAGGGAAAGGAACTGGCTCTGGCGGCACTCACCCCCCTTAAAATAAATACACACCTCCTGCAATAACGACCCTGAGAACGAAGCCCTCATGGGAATATCCACAGGGAAGAGCTCGGCACCGCCCCAGATTCCCCCTTGGAAGAGGAGAAGGATGTGTGGAAGCCCATAAGTGTTTGCTTGATTTTATTAGGACTGACACATTCATCGTATGTCACAACGTCACCGATGGATGAGCTCCAGGAAATAAAACCCACCGGCCCCGGCGGCTCCGCGTGGGGCTGGACCAGGAACACGCTGCAAAGGCATAAATGCGTCCTCCCCCCACCCCCCTCCCGCCCCGTCCCCCTCCCCACCTTCCCCTTCTCACAGCTTTGATTGTATCCATAAGCAATGGGTCGACAACAAAACAAATAATAAAAATAACCATCATGTTTTCCCAGCTGCCAGGTTATTCTCACAGAGAGTTATGGAACTCCATAAGGGAAAAAAAAAAAGGGAGCCAAAAGGAGAAAAAGAAAGAAAAAAGAAAGGAAAAAAAGAAAGAAAAAAAAGAAAGAAAAAGAGAAAGGAAAAAAAAAAGAAAAAAAAAGAAATAAAGAAAAAAAGAAAAAAGAGAAAAAAAGAAAAAAGAAAAAAGAAAGACAAAAAGAAAGAAAAAAAGGAAAATAAAAATAATAAACCCCCCCAAAATTAAAAGAAACAAAAGAAAAATACCAAAATGAAAAAGAAAATTAAAAAAAAAAACTAGAAAAGAAGATAAAAAAAGAAAAAAGTTAAAAAAGTAAAAAGGAAAGATGGTAAAAAAGAGGAAAGAAGATAAAAAAGAGGAATATAGAAAGAAGAAAAATAATGAGAAAAAAGAGGGATAAATAAGAGGAAAATAGTGATAAGAGAAAAATAAGTGAAAAATAAAAGAGAAAAAGATACAGAGAAAAATAAAAAGGCCTGGAATTATTTTAATGTTAAAAAAATAAAATAAAATAAATGCAGATATGGCAACGCTACTAAGGAAGTGGAATACGTCACAGAACCCAAAGTCTTTGCAGGCAACACTGTTCGGAGAGAGGAGAACACTCAATGGTGAAAAAAGTGAAGTTCTAAATTATATACAAGATATCTAAGGGTGGCTTTGAAAAACAGTCCCCAGGCCGTCAGGGGTTCTCTTGCCGTTATCTATTGCTTATTGATTCAGATCCAGAATAACACTTAGAGACGGATGCGTCCGAATGAGACACCGTGGAATAAAGGAAAGACCAAACCCCCAGTTTCTGTATGAAAACGCCACGTGCACGAGCTTGTCCCGTGTGGAATGTACCGACCGTCGTCTCACGGGCCGGGGGCTCCTCCTCGCCGCGCCGCTCCAATGGGAAACCGGCCGGCACGGAGAGAGCCGGGCCCAGCGCGTGGGAAGCGCCGCGTGAGCCTCCGCGCATCCCAACACGCGGAAAAGTCCGACGTGCCCGGCTGTGAACGGACAGGATCCGAGTGAGATGGAAAATGGGGCGGAAAAGCCCTGATCCTTATGAAGGACGAGACTCAGTTGTTAAATTTTAAGGGGTACCCGATGGCTTTTTCCAGGCACTCTACCAAAGAGCCAGCGGACAGAAAATCCCTCTCCACTTCCACAAATTTGATGTAGATGGATTTGGGCGAGACACCGGGCTCTACGACGCAGTTCTGAGATAAAAAGGCGTTGATCCCAACCCAATCTTTGCTGAAGGTTTTGGTGTTTGCCTGGAAGTGTAAAAACAGGCACTGCTGGAGAGTCCGAACCTCAGCAATGCCAAGGTAACAATAGATAATCCGGGCGGATTCCATATCCACCCGGAGGGAGGCTTGTGGAGAGGGGACCTCCAGCTCCCCTGGAGTCTCATTGCTGGGGTCAGGCGCCCGGTGCTCGGCCAGCGGGGAAGGAGGTTTCTCGTGGCACTCCTCGTATCCGATGGCGTACAGGCCAGGGCTTTTGGGGATCCCTCCCGGCAACAAATACTGCACCACGTTCCCCCCGGTGGGTTTGGAGTGAGCGATGGGAATCCAGTCGATCTCCATGTGCAGCTCCAAGCATCTGGCTTCGCTGATGGTGATCTCCAGGAATTTGTAGTAAACGTTTTTCCAGTTCATTTTCTGCACTCGGGTCATGATCACCCGACCCTCCGGTTTTTCCGAGTTGAAATATTCCCGGAGCCGCTTGCCGAGGGGGACCTGGGAGCTGATCTCAGCATAGTGGTAACGGATATCCTCCTTCCAGCGGGTGTTGTACCCGATGCCAAAAATGGCCAGTTTGTTAGAAAGATGGAGCCTGGAGAAGTCCGTCCAGCTCTGAAACAGCTCCCACTTCAACTGGACCGACTCCAAGATTTGCATTATGTTCTGCATGACGTCACGCTTTCTGGAAATTAAGGAAGAGGGAGAGAAGGATAAAGGCATCAGAGCTGGAAAACCATCCTGACAAAAACACGGATCTTCAGAAAACATTAATCCCAATCGGCTTTCTCAGCTGATTTTTATTATTACTGTAAATATTGCTGGGGGAGTTTATGGACTAAAACTACTCCCGTGATGGGTTTTGGAAATTCTTTTAATTAATCTTGGCAAAATCTAAACAAACCCAACCCAAACTCCTCCCAATATCAAAGCAACTCCAAAGAAACAGGTGTCTGGCATTGCCAAATAAAGCCACACTTAATTACTGGGTCATTCTTTACAGCCATGGGTTTCCATTGGGATGCGGTCCATGTGCTCTATCCCCAATTTACAACTGCCACTCCAAAGGCTTCCATCTCATTGTTATCCCAAAAGTAATGCCAGCAAACAGGACTATTAATTGTAAAAACCCCAATGGAAACATCAAGGTGCTCCAAAGGTCTCAGTCCCAGTGCTGGGATGGAAACATGGCTCAAGTGACCAACACCCTGCAGTAGAAGATATGCCCAGACACATTCTGGATCCTGTGGGATGAACACGGGAATTCCTCTGGATAGGCAATAAAAAAAATCCCCATGCTCCCAAAGAGCTATTTGCGCTCCCAGTAGTGAGGTTCCATGGAATGGTTGACATCAGGAGAGAGCATCCATGTGCACCCATGATGAGCTGGAGCAGTTTCCTCTGGGATGAACAAGACCATTAGGGTGTAATTATCTGGCAGGGAGAACTCCTAACCTGAGGAGTTACTGTCCTATGATCAAAGGTGTAGGAAGATAATGCAAATTGTTTGCTATCGGAGAAACCTCTCTTAGTCCAACAAACGGGATGGAAAAGCTCCTTCCATGCAAGTCTTCCTTTTATCCATTGTGCCACGTCTGGAAACCCGAACTGGGGGGTCACCACATTCCCAAGAGGACATTTTCTCCTCCCAAACCCCACCAGGAGTACAAACTGTACCAGGCAACACTGCTTTTCTTCTGTGGGGCAGAAACTTTCCTCTGTCCTGGGGGTTTCTCAAGATCTTGCAGCACCAACCATACCAGAAGATCCCTGGATAGACCTTAAAAGACATTTTGGGAAGCGCATCTCTGCCATGACTGGAGTGTAACTGAGCTTCCAGAGAGCAGAGGAGGGAGAGGCTGGGCAAGCAAAGCTGTGTTTGGGCCAAGAGTTCTTAAATATGCCTGTTCCATTGCCACCAAAATCCTGTTTCTTACTGCAAGTCATTCCTCAGGAATCAGTTCCACTGCCTGGCAGCAACAGAGAGAAATCCCAGGCAAGGAGAACATGTGTTCACCCCAAATCCACTTCCATTTACACACAGACACTGCGGCACACTGATTCAAAGCTTTCCTGCTGCTTTGCCACCCTTGAAAAATGTTTTTGGAAGTGCAAGTTCACCTTCTGTGCACAAGGGGAAAGGAGAGACAAGGGCACAGGGCAGTGCTGGAGCCCAGCACGGTGTTTCACCGCTGGCACGCGCATACTCTACTCCCAACAGCAGCTGAGCTCCAGTTGCACACGGATTCCCATCCCAGGCAGTGCCAGGAGAGCGCGGCGTGGGCAGGTTTTCATTCAACAGCGGAGGAACAGAGCGAGGAACCGAAAGCAAAGCCCCCACCTTTATTAATTGCACTATAAATATATTCAGTTTAGCTCGGCACAATCCAGAGCTGAAGCTCGGGTGCATTAGTCACTCCCACTACTCCTGTGGGGAACAGGAACCTTTCCATGAGAGGGGATCTCTGGCAGCAGAGAAGGGCTTTCCACAGGCAACTCACCGCTTCCAGCACAGAGGAAAATGGGAAGAGGAATTTTAAGGAGTTTTGTCTTTCTGTTATAGCATCTCCTCCCTTATGCTGGGACTCGACGGCTCAGCTGAGCTTCACATTCCCAGGCTCTGTCCAGGACCTCCATGCCAAGCAGAAGTATCATAAGCAGTAAGACTTATTTATTTATAATTAATTAAAATTTAATTGTCATTCGTTGAAGTATTTAAAATTATTTATTCAATATGCCTTTATGTATTTGTTTTATTTACATTGCTAATATTATTCACTTTTCAAGATAAAAATGGGAGCGGAGCAGAGCAGAGGGTTTACCCTGTTGTGTGTCTCAGGACAATCTCAACTGTCAGCTGCAGAAGGTGCCCTAGAGCTGTATTTTCCCCTGTCCTCAAACCATCACCTCCCTGCTGGAGTCTGGGATCCGCATTTCTTCCTCTTTGGAAGCTTCTGCAATTCAAATCAGGAAAGACTGCAGAAAAGATCCAGTGCAAGTTTGTTCCGAGGCGCTGTTTCCAAACCAAGCAGACTTCAAAGGGGTCAGAACAGCTGCTCTCAGTGAAGTTCCACGAGCTTTTCCTAGTTCATCCTCCCAGCGCCTGCAGTGAATCAAACTGCTCCTCAAATCAACACAAAACAGAGGAGCAGAGTCTCAAAGTAGCCTTTCACTTTTCAAAACAGTTTATTTGGAGGCAGCATGTGCCAAGGGGAGGCAACAGCAGAGCTCCTGCAGGGAAGGAGCATCTTGATGGAGCACGGGATGTGGACATGGGATACCTATTGCCCTTTGCTTCCTACACCACCAAAAATAAGGTGACACTGGAAAGATGGGAAGTCCTCGTATGTCACAGACTCATAGAACAGTTTGGGCTGGAAGGGACCTTGAAGCTCATCTCATTTCAAATCCCTGTCATGGGCAGGGACACCTTCCACTATCTCGGGTTGCTCCAAGCCCTGTCCAACCTGGCCTTGGACACTTCCAGGGATGGGGCAGCCACAGCTTCTCTGGGCAACCTG
>JAWWLV010000075.1:1724651-1774015 GCA_035041135.1 Platyrinchus mystaceus
TGGCACAGGTTGCCCAGAGAAGCTGTGGCTGCCCCATCCCTGGAAGTGTCCAAGGCCAAGTTGGACAGGGCTTGGAGCAACCTGAGATAGTGGAAGGTGTCCCTGCCCATGGCTGGGGATGGAACTGGATGAGCTTTAAGGTCCCTTCCAACCCAAATCATTCTGGGATTCTGATTCTCCATGTCCCAAAGCATAGCACAAGGTTCATCAGATAATTTGAAGAATTTTATGGAGATTATTTCTGCTGAAAATCTGCACTTGACCAAGACTGCAGATGAACCAAAGTGCCCTGACTTTGAACTAAGTTATCTACATTTTAAAATGTACACAAAGAGGTAAAAAGTTAGGCAACTATTTATCTTCTGTGGCTTTTAGATGCAAATCTATTTTTTGAAGATAACAAATAAATATCCATCTTATCTTGTATCAGCTCTACTACTCCTGACTGCTTTTAACCTACAAAGTCAGAGTCTAGAAGTTCCTTCCTCTCACAGACAAGAAGAAAATGAGCTTTCAGCAAATCTGTGTGTTGGAAGATGCTTTGTGCTTCCACTGAGCACGTAGGGATGTCACACTCCACAAAATGTCCCAGAGTTCAGAGACTCCAGTGTATTTTAGGGGGAATTTGGGGGGAAAAATGACCATCAAACTGTGAAAGGTCTAATTTATCAAAACCGAATCCAGCTGTCCATGTACAAAACTTGGAAGAGAAGATTCAGGTAGTCCAAGCCTTCATCTCAGAAAATTCAGGATTGTTTTGCTATGTGGCTCCCTAAAGGCTGCATTCCAGAACAGCACCAAGAAACTGTTCAATAACAACATTCATACTGAAAAATGTTACTCTTCTCCAGATTGTCCCTGAGTTGCTAAACTGAATTTGCTCCATGTGAAGAAAAAAGTCACCTTTGGGTATGTGAAAATCCCCCTGAAGTGAGAAGTTTGATGAAGCTATGGAACTACAATGGAAGCTTCTTGTTAACTATTTTTATTTTATTATTTCCTTTTTAAATTATTTTATTTTTCTTCATATTTTAATGGTTTGGGGTTTTTTTGGGTTTAGGAGGATTTTTTTTCACTGAGTTACAGTACAAAGCCTCTGTTGTATGACTCACCAGGGACACTCTGCTGCTGTTCCCAGTGCTGGTGACCTCCTACGCTACAGGAGCTCATTTTCCACCATGGAAAACCCCAGACTGACTCCAGATGACACTACAAGCCATCCTGGTGGGGGAACTCACGTGTGGAACACACCCCGAAGGGTCTGTGAGCCCAGTTGCTGTGGCTCACTTCCCCCACAGATGGATCCACAACCACCCCAGGGCTTTACAACCCAAAAGGTTGGCAGAAAGCAGCCCTGGATGGAGTAAATCCAGCACAATTCCTTTCATTTTTGGGAATGCTCCGTGTTATTGTTGGCGAGGGAGATTCGCATGCTCAAAGCACTCAGAACGCTCCAGTGTTTGCTGCATTAAACCCAGCCAAAAGGTTACAAATAAGGTCTGGAAAGTCATAAAAACTAAAATGAAAGACTCCCAAGCTTTGGCATGCCTTCCCACCAAGGAAGGGAGCTTTTCTTGGGGATTTTATCTGTGCTTTAAGTCTTTGCATCCATGTAGTAAGCCTCATTTCGTCTGCTGAATGGCAAAGCCAAGGAGAAACAGAGTTGTGAAGCTTTTCAGCTGTTCTGAGGTAATGGGAATAATGTATAAAGCAGACTCAACTGTATGAATAGCCTTGCACAATGTATTTATAATTATAATCAGAAGTTTCAAATATCCTCCCCTCCTGCACAACATCCCCAGGGAAATACATTCCAGGGTAAAACATTCATAAATTACTTACTGTGTGTCTTCCGAAGACTCCTGTTTTATCTTTAATGTTCTTTTTGTGGTAGGCATTTCATCTGAAAGGTAAAATTCCAACACATAATTATATTTTAAATAATGTCCTTAGTTTTTTTTAATTTTATTTTCCAGAGGCTGAAATTAAATAAAAAATAAATCAGAGTTGCCTCCTAAGCCAGGCAGTCCGCTGAAGTTCTGCACAAGACAGTTCCAGTTCCTAAATCCTCTGTAATTGATTTGGTTTTTCTTTAACTTGGAAGGGATGCTGTTAGTTAAGATCTGAATCTCTCTCTGCAAGTGCAAAACCTTTCAAGGACAAGGCTCCAACCCCTGCTATTAAATCACAAATAGATCGAATTGCAAACCGCATTGTTTAAAGAAATAGGAAAAAAAAATAGGAAAAAAGAGAGAAAAAAGGCAATTCTGCTTCCAATGGCACAGCTGAAGACAAGCAGCAGCAGAACTGCATCTGTGTTCCACTCAGATGCTGTGTGCCAAGTGCTTTGCTCACAGCTTCTCAGCACGAAGGACATCGTCAGCCCCAGTGCACACAAACGTCCCTGAGAACGGTGACAAACCAGGAGATCCCGGTTTGACTCACCAAAACAAGCCAAACCAGACAGAATTAGCCATCATTTACATACGTTTTGTAACGTTTTTCTTCTCCCCACCGTTTCTCTCCCACATATTTCTGATTTTTAAATCCCCCAGGGAAGAAGTCTAAGGAACCGGAATGCAGTTAACAGCCAACTTGGAAATTTTAACGTTAAACCGTGATTTAAGGCTCTTTCAAAGCATCCTGACTCACCAGTCCCCAAACACAGACGTGAACAGATACCCACTGCATCTCCTCTCCCTCTTTCATCCTACAAATGGGGGAAAAAAGCCTTTATCTAATTCACTTTCTTCACTTGCAACTCCATTGAATTTGATCATTTTAAAGTTTCCTGTGCTCAGGCAAGGGAGGAACACACACCCATAAGAGCAGTGGCTCAAGAGGGAGAAATATGCCTAAAGAAAGCCACTTCTTCCCAGAACTGCTCAGATTGGTGTTCATTTTCCATCGGGAATGTGGCACCTTGCTCTGTTTAACATAACACACAAGCAAAAACTAAAAGTCCAAACTAATTAACAGACTGATTCTTATGCAGAGGCAGCAATAATTCAGGCAAGAAAAGCATGTGGAGGAGTTTGGTTTAGGTCTCAATCCTCAAGTGTGAGCTTGCTTGCTATTTTTGTATTTAAAAAAGGCCATACACCTGGATAGAAACATATTTATGTGTTTAATTTCAATATATCAGGGTACAGAGGAAGGAGCAACATTTTGTTACAGTTGTTGGTGTCACCAGCAGCAGGTTCAAGCCCTATTCACAATTTAAGCAGATGGTGTTTGAATGATAACACTCAGGTACCACTGAAAGGGAATTTTACTTCCCATGGAGGGAAGTAAAACTGAGAGCGGAAGGAGAGACAGGGAAGGTGTCACCTCCTCCATCATTTCTGGCCACACAGCCCTTCTTTCCTCCTGCCAGGCTCTTCAAACTCCAGTCCTGATCCTAAAATGCTTCAAGAACCACGTGTTACTTTTGACTGGGGGATTTCTGTCCCTCTTCTCCCCAGGGATGTGTTTAGCACCCTGAGGACATCACATCCGGGGGATGAAAGTTGGTACTGAGCATGTGTGAGACAGGCACAAGCACAGGTAAAATCCAAGGCTGGAGATGTGCCAGGATGGGATTTCTTACCCAATTCCTGCTCGCCAGTCTGGTAGCAGTGAAGGTCCTGACTGTGGTTTCCCCAGTCCTCCTGGGAATACTCCTCCATCGTGCTGCCGTCCGACTCCAGCTCCTGGTACAAGCCGCTGCTGTTGATGAGGACGGGCTGGCAGGGCTGGGAGTCCCATCCTCCCTGCCCAAACACCTGCTCCAGCTGCTCAAACGTGTAGCTGCTTTTCCTCTTCCCAACACCGTGCTCCTTCACGCGGCTGTAGCACCTGCGGAGGGTCTGAGACACAGAAGAGCAGGTTAAGCCATGGGGTGCTGGGCTGGATGACCACACAGGCACCTGCAGACAGTCACAGGACTGCCAGGCAGAGTTTAGGGGCTTGGGGTTATTTCTGCTGGTCGTATTTGCCCCACGCTCATGAGCAACGCTCCCAAATTAATCTACACCCACCAGGAAGCATCGTATGTACCCGACGTTCCCGCTTGGCATTAAAGTTACTACAATAGAGGACAAGTTGTGTAGCAGCTACAGGTTCCTTGGATTTAACTTGGCTGATATATTCTCTTTCCCATTTATTAAAAAAAAAAAAAAAAATCCCCAGATCTGCTATGGACACAGGGAAAAAAATAAAATAAATCAAAATACCAAGAGCCCCCCAGTCAGAGACACCAACCAGCCAGGAAAATGCATACCTACTACAAGGAGAAGAAAGCAGAGCTGGTGTTGTGCCCACAGCTTGGAGAGGGGGAAGCAGGGAGGAGAGAGAAAGGAAAAGAGAAAGATTTCCCCCAAAGCAAAGACAGTCCAACCTTCGTTACTCTGGTAAGAAGACACAAGGTACAAAATGGATATGCCTAAGCTTTTCAGCTAGAAAAATATATATTACTTACACATTTTTGCATTCCTTACTAACTCACTCTGTCTCTTGTGAAGCTGCTGAAATTTAAAAGAGGTCAAATCAATAATGCTCCCAATTCTCAGACTTCCATATCAAGCATTAAGTAAGAAACAGCACTGAGGTGGCATGGTCTGAGCAGCCTCTCAAACAGTGCTGGGGCCAAACCTCCCACACAGATGCAAAGGGCTCATCTACCCTTAGTGACCCCTTTGACATCCCACAGCAACGGCTGAGCTGCTCCACAAGTTCCATCCACCTTTTCCCCCTAATCCTGAGCAACATACAACTATTCGGGGGTAAAGAAAACTAAAGCTTAATACGCAGGTCTCAATGTGGTTTTAATTCTAATACTGCTCTATTTCTGAAAGGCCCCAGGTTTGCTGGAACTTGATGGGTTTTGGACTGGTAAAGTGCTAGAAAACATTAATTTTTTTTTAATTGAATTTATTAGATTGTTGGGGTTCTAACCTGAATGGCAAAGCTGCCTCTAGAATTCAAGAGAGGCAGTAATTTGGGAAGAGCTAGCACTGTTGCTTTCTGGAGGACTGTAACAGACACATCATTACAAAAACCACTTGTTTTATTCCCCAAAAAGGAACTTTTATGACTCCAGAAAGCTGAAACCTACCTAAAGCTCCTCATATGCTGGTTTAACAGCATCAGCGGGAAAGGGGTACATTTCTAACCAGTTTCCTCCTGAGATTCAGAGCCCTGGGAGCAGAAGCAAAACTGCTAAGCAGCAAGTCAGTATTACCCTGCTGTTTTAAACAAAAACACACAAAATTAACACAAAATAAAAACCAACCCATATAAACACACAGGCAGCAACGGGCACCAGTGGTTTATGGTGGTTGAAGGTGGAACCCTTCCCACTTTTGCTTTGCTACCTCAGGATAAACAGACAGATCCTCTTTGGATGGACACCAGCACATTTTAAGCTTCTGTCTGTGAGTTGGCGGAAAAACAACTGGTTACAGCAACCTGGAACCAAAACCTGGCCTTGAAACCTGTCAGCACCCGCCACGTGCAAAATAGGTTCCCTCAGCTGGGGGTACAGCTACATTCACTTGTTAAAATTCAGTTTCCTCACTCCAATTTCTCTCCTTTCAGCTCAAATCTCACCAAGTGATATCTCAAACTGCCCGAGTGATAAGAGGAAACTCTTGTTTCACTCACAGACTCTTTCTAAAATCCACCCCAAGTCAGATCTTCTTAAAAATATGTTTCCCAAATCCCAGTTCTTGCATCTGCCCTGGCTTATCCCCCAGAGTTAAACACAGATTTAGAGCCTCTAGCTGCATTTATTAGCAGCCTTTAAGCGACACAAACTGTCTCCAAAACATCCCTACTCCTGGCCAAGCCCTCTGGGAATGCTCGACACCCACAGCCAGTCTATTTTCACACTGTATTTTCAGCCTGTGCTTCAAACACCAATGGGGCTATGGAGGATCTCACACTGGGTTGTAGCCCAGTAGTAATTCACTATTTCAGTCAGGCTGCAAACTGGCTTATTTTACTATGAAAATAATTTAGCAGCAAGTCAATGAAGACTAGTGGAATAACTAAAGGGAGCAAAGCAGAAAGGGGGACAAAACTAAATGAGCAATAGTGTCACTGCTCATTACTCCTGCAGGTCAAGAGTACTTCTGGGGATACTGCCTAGGTGCTCACCTGGGTGTGTTACTTCTGCTTCTGCCAGCCTATAACCTAAAATTTGAGGGAGATAATCTCAAATTTGTGGCTTTCCAAAACACCAAAAGGCCTGTGGCCAAGCAGCTGGTGGCTCCTTGGTCTTGTCTGCAGGAGAATCTAGATTCCTGCTAGCTCTTTCTTCTTAGATGTTCTCCCCAGTGTCTCCAACGGGCAGTCCCTACTAGTTTTTGTGATATTCCCTCCCGATACCACAGGTCAGCCTCGTTTCATGTAAGCCCACAGCCTTCTCTTCTTCAGAGACTCTGGTAAGACCTAAATAATTGCTCAGACTTTGGGAAACCTGACGATTTTTTAGCCCTTAACCTTTCTCCCACCAGGTTATTCTGATCTCCAGGATCTAGGGTCTGTGATTTTCTTACGCACCTCCTCTATTCCTCCTGGTGTCCAGCTCAACTCCTGCTCCGTGGTTCCTAAAGTGCACATACACATATTGATACAGATAAACAAGAAACCAGGAAATGTAGGACAAGTAACTGAAAACAGACCTGATAACTGCCCAGTGACTGCCCAGACTGGAAGAGATCGAGGCTTTTGCTTATTGTTCTGCAACACTGCCTGCAACACGAAGACAGATTATCCCCACTTAATTTAAAATTAGGAAAACCAAAGGAGGAGACAGTCACAAAGCTCAACGTGGATTTTCTCACCATTTCTAACTCATGAGTCCTCATCTCTACGAGTGAAGCCACCGGAGAACCTGGACCTCTGCAGGAACTGCAGGATGAGGATCAGAGAAGCCTTAGGGAGTGATTTTAGGAAGGCTGACATCACAGCCCTCCTTCCAGCAAAAAATGAGGGAGAACCACACCACAGCGAGCTTTTTATACATAACCTGAGGTGGCCTAACACAAGGAACTCCAGATCCCTGATCTGAGACATGTTCTTACTCAGGGAGACACTACAGGCTCTGCAGAGCATTTTGGTGGCCTGTGGCTGTGTCCACAATCATCTCTTTAAGCTGATTAAGTAACAGCAGCCTAAAGGGGTCCCTATGGCCCTGAGCACCACTTCAGCAAAACACTCAGCTCTGAAGATGCTCTTTTACTTAATGGGAGAGAGGAGCTCTCAGCTCTATATGCCAAAATAAGAACAGCAGTATCAAACAGCTCCCTCCCTCATCATGCCAGGATATTCACAGGCAACATGAGATGAAACTACACTGTGACAAAAGAAACAGCTTTTGAAGCCTGGAGTGGTTGTAGGGGACAGTGGAAGGTCTTGAAGTCTCCATTCCTGAGTTCCCGGGAGCAGAAAGAAACAGAACTGGCGACAGCAGTCTGATAGCTCCAGCTCAAGAGCTTTTAGGTTAAAAGCTGTATGCAAGGCAGGAGAACACAAGGCTTACACTGGGTATCACCAAAAGAAGCCCTGTTCCTGTGGTTTATCCGAAATAAAAGGAGAACAGCAGCACCTCAAACTCTCGAGTCACAGAGCTGACAGCCTCGACACATCTGCAGCACAAGGAACCAAGCTGGAATGCTCCTCTGCAGAACATGATAGTCCTGCACACACACAGCCCCCTGAGAGCTCAGTGTGGGCTCCAGCCCCACAGCTGGCTGCACATCTGCCCCAGCACAGCACCGGGGCCACACCAGCCCTCACAGTAAACCATGCTCTGCACCACAGAGCGAGGCCTCAGTTGTATCCCCACATACCTGAACACACAGGGACTTCCTGAAGGATTTGGCTCCGGGATAGAAGAGGGAAAGAACCTTTTCCTGACATCCAGCCTAAATGGATCAGATGCCTGAGTAAGGTTCAACCTGCTCCTGGCAGAACCTGTTCAAACGCTTACTTTGGAGCAATGAAGGCCACACCTGAGTAAGTTACCTTGCCTTTGGAAAAAAAGCTCATTCCTAAAATCAAACCTGAAGTTTCATGCATCCACTGTGACCAGGACAAACATCTTTACACCACCCACAAAACCAGACTTTTATGGAAATCCCAAAACTGCAGCAGCCTGGATGAAAAGAGGTCCAAGATGTACTCAAGAGGTCACATCTGTGCAAGCCACGGGAGACCACAGACTCAAACCCTCGCTGGTCCTTGCTCTCAAATGAATGGAGCGAGGCCACAAACCTGTCCAGAAGAGGAAGAGCAGCACAAACCATTCCACAGGTGAGAGGGAAAATGCTCCTCTCCAAAACAAGCTTCAGTCAAGTGGCTGAAAGCATCAACATGGGCAGCACCATGGGGGAAACACCTCATGTAATTCAGAAGGCTGAAAACCTTGACAAAGAGGGCTTGAACCCCAATGTTCACCAGGACCAGTGGTCAAGGGCTGGTAAAAGGTAAGACCACAGCAGTCCAGAAAACATCATCTGCTTGGCCCCAAATTATACACTCAGTAGGAGGGAGGTAACCAGGAATGCCATTGCTTGAAGCTGTATGCAAAAATCAGGAGGATTTTTAACACCTTCCCAAGTCCTCCATAGTCAAAGAGCACGACAGGAAAAAACTGTGTGTGCCCAATTCAGGATCTAATGTTCAAAAATCTCAAAAATGAGATTTAATGCTCAAACTTAGCAAATTTGTCCTTCTACAATGATTTCCTGACCATCAACTGTTTCTGTCTCAACAAGATAAATCTACCAGCTCGCTACCAGCTTCCTCAGGGAACCATTCTGCACCCATGGAACGAGCAGTGGATGACCCAGCTACACCAGCACGACCAGACCAAACTATTACAGACAGACAACATGGCTACACAAGCCACTGGATTGTAAAGACACTCATCCTGCCCGTGCAGTTTGAGTCAGATTCTTACAGGCATGACAGTGCTCTGCAAATACCCCGGCTGAGGAGAGCAGATCCAAGCGGGTTTGCTCCAGATGATGCTCATCTCCCAGAGATCCCCCTCTGCCACAGCCCCACAAAGGAGTAAAACAACTAGATCTGCTCTTTGCCACTGAAGAGTTTATTTTTCCTGGCTATAAATGTCAACAGAAAGTTGCTCCCACCTATGGGGGCCCGTGAGAAAGGATTCAAGGAATGATAAGAAACAACTCAGCCTGGAAAACCCAGTGCATCTGAATCTATCTAAGCCAAAGAGAGAACCAAAGGTAACTTAAACACCTGCATGTGCTGTAGCCCAGGGAGCTACTGAGACAGAGAGCTGGAACTGAGAGAAACTCAAGATGAAGACAAACCACATTCACAAGAAATAGAATTATGGAATGGGTTGGACTGGAAGGAACCTTAAAGCCCATCTCATTCCAACCCCCTGTCATGGGCAGGAACACCTTCCACTACACCATGTTGCTCCAAGTCCCATCCAACCTGGTCTTGGACACTTCCAGGGATGGGGCAGCCACAGCTGCTCTGGGCAACCTGTGCCAGGGCCTCACCAGGGAGAGTTTTTTTCTTAATATACAATCTAACCCTACTTTCTGACAGTGTGGAGCCATCACCCCTTGTCCTGTCAGTATATGCCCTTGTAAAAAGTCCCTTTCCATCTTTCTTGCAGGCTCAAATCAAAAACAAAGCTGCTTTGAAGGTGGATGGTTGGCTGGTTGCTACGAAACGCACCAATGCTCCACCACTTGAGATCTTCAAATTAAAAGACAGCACCTCCACTCAACTCCATTGGGCCCAAGGATGGGATTCTGGGTGAAATCCAACCTCCTGTAACGTGCAGCAGGTCATACTAGATCACAGGAAGTGTTGCTTCCAAGGCAGCCTCGTTAAAGCAGCTTTTCCTGCCTTACTTCATGCAAGATTTACAAACAGACAAGTTTGCATCGTAAAGCAACCAAAACCACAGCCCTGTTACAAACGAGCCCTGCCATCACCACTTCACATGCTGCTTAAAGCAAGAAACACCAACAGCTGATAGTCAGGCATAATTTGTCATTCCTTCCCCAGTATTCAGGTGTAATTTTCCATCCCTTCCTGTTTCATGTGGGTTTGTAGCAGTCCCAGCTCCTCTTTGTTCCTGCGTTCTTTCTGAGCGCCGAACCAGCCTCTTCAAGGTACAGAAAATCCAACAACTGGGCAACTGGGATGGGCAGCAAGACTTGGAAATTCCTGCAGTTGGCAGTTAAGATGCTGGAGCTGCTTCCCTTTGAATCAATGGCTTGGCATCGACACTGGGAAAGGCAAAATAAAAGCAGAACCGCATTTCCGTGGTAGCTGAAGAAACGACGTGTTGAAAATGCTCCCAGATTAGTTTTAATGGCAACTTTTAAGGAGGGATTTGTCTTTGCTCAGGAAAGGCTCTCCAGCTGTGCCCACAGCCAGAGGACTTCCAGCCCTGAAACGCTTTCCCATCTCAACTAAGCAAAGTGCCATCAGGAGGGTGAGTCTTTGATTCCCTGAAGATGGGAGCAACAGAAGCAGAAATCCTTCCACGGGTTTAAAAAAATGCCTAAAACCCTGTTCTGA
Organism: Platyrinchus mystaceus; assembly: GCA_035041135.1. NCBI lineage: Eukaryota > Metazoa > Chordata > Aves > Passeriformes > Tyrannidae > Platyrinchus > Platyrinchus mystaceus. The sequence goes on from JAWWLV010000075.1 coordinate 1,735,215, forward strand.
AAAAACAACTGGAGCTCATTCTTTCAAGAACACTCCTTTAAAACAAAACAAGTCCTTATTGCTGAAAACGCCCCTTGTGCAGCTCCAACTGCAACACCTGAGCTCACCTGAGCTCATTTTCTCATAGTTAAGCTCCCAGCGAACCTCCTGCTGCCTGTGCCTGGCTGAAATAGCACTGTCAGGTGCAGGATCCTGGCAAGGACGGGAAGGGTTTGGCCAAATATTCCATCACCTGCCTGAAAACCCCAGCACAAAGGTCAAACTTGAAAACTACGGGGCTCTCTGTGGAGCTGCCGCAGGGAGGCGATGAGTTTCAGGATAGACAAAGCAGGCTAAATCCTTGCTCAGGAACACAGGGAATAGGAGGAGGTCTGGATGAAAGGCATGTGTGAATGGCTCCTCAGCATCAGCTCCCTGTCACAGGGACAGTCAGAGCGTGCCACTGCACAAGCAAGGATTAAGGATACCGTGCGACACGAAACTGTGGTGCACAGGACAGCTTTTCTGGGAATGCAACAGGCAGAAATCAAGATGTTTCACCTCTCCTGCGGCTCCTGATTGCTGAGCTCACCAAGCCACCAACCTCAGAGCCACCAAGTCGCACTCAAGCTTTCTTTCCGAAAGAAAAGCTGCTGGAACGGTTACATATGAATCCCTAAATTTGAAACAGACCCTTCCAGAGCAGCTCCAACCCAACAGCAGCCTCGTTCTAGCTGCTGATGTGCAGAAAAACACATGCAAATGGTGAGGGACAGGTGAAAATCTGCAGTGGGACCTTCCTGCTCACCCTGTTTGAATTAGGAGAGAACCCATCCATGCCATACAACTGGAAAACTCTCTGCTTCCAGGCTGACTTGTTCCTGTCCAGCTCAACTTGGTCCTCAAGACTGTGGCCAGGGAAGGCAGGTATCCCAAAGCAAGCCCGTGTCAAGCTCTTATCTAAAATGCATTTGTAATATCAGTTAAACAGGGTATGTCTGAAGTACCATTTACATTTATAATCCATCAGCAAAGCCTCCCGCTGCTGTTCCCTGACAGGCATTAAGCATCCCATAAAATAATGGAAATATGGCACATTACAGATAAGGAAGGGATGGAGCACAGATAACTCCCAGCCAGGCATCACGGTGTTGAAGGAGAGCCCACCATGACGTCCTGTGGTCTACAAACATCCAACAGGTCTGCCAAGAGCTGCTCCTGGTGATAAACATCACCCTGTGCCCTTTCACTGCTGTTTGACGGGTGGTTTTTTTCAAGCTGGAACATTTCAGGGGCAAAGACGTGTTCAAACCTCACTTTAGAAGGGAACAGGGGAGAATCCTCAGCTGCAAGGAGCTCCAACTGCTGGGAGTCAGCCAAACACTTGCTCCAGCCCCAAGGCAGCCACAACCAGCTCCATCCAACAGCGTCCTCCAAACCCAAACAGCTGGTTCTTCTGGGCTGTCCTAACAACGAGATGTCTCCTCGCAGTCTGCTCAACATCCCCCCGAGCACTAATGCTGTGACCAAAACTGGGGCAGGGGTCTGTCCTTGACAGATGCTGCACTGGATACCACCACAGCCCAAAACCGTTGGGCAAAGCCAAACCACCCCGGGGAACTTTTCCATCGTGCACTGAAGAAACAAGCACCTTGAAAATCGCCAGGAAAACGAGGCACTCCGACACAGGCTGCGGTGCAGCAACATTCCTCTCCAAAAATATCCGGTTGCGTTCGAGGGAAATAGATCCCTGAGCGGCAAACACATGGACACGAGCAAAACACACTGAGAAACCAAAGCTTCTGTAGGAAGGGGGTTTGGTTTGAGCACCTACTTCCAGGGACAGGCTGTTATAATCAACAGGGGGAATCTCTCACACCCCAGGCATTCCTGATGCTGCAGCACCCCTTATTCCACATATTTTGCAAACCAAAGGCAGCCTGAGTGTACACATCTGGAGAGCCCCAGCCCAGCTGGGCTGGCACAGGTGTATTTAAGGGATGGGGAAAGGAAGGGAGAAACAACAGGCTCCGCTGAGCCCCAGCAATTACAACACATTACTTTTTCAATCCACTGGCATTTTTAGGTGGCTGCAGGGGCCTCCCAGGTCAGGAAACGGGAAATAAAAGCCAGAGGGAACTCAGAGAGTTTAATTCACCCTCCCAAACATCATACATGTTTACAAACTCAAACCCTCCCCACAAGCGATTCCCACCCCATCCACGATCCCTCTCTCTGTAAAAGCAGGATGTGGCTGCTCCCAAACCGGGCACCAAACCCAGCCCTTCTTTCCCCAGGGAATGATGGAACGGGCAAGATCCCTCTGCGAAATGCAGCCCAGGGGGCTGTTTATCAATCACTCAAGGGGTCCGTGAAGACTCAGCATGCTCCAGGAGAGCTGGGGAAGCCCTGGGTCCCTGCAAAGCAACTCCAAAGCAAAGGAGGGAACCAGGAGTGCAGGAGCAACCAGAGCCCAAGCCACCCCTCCTTATTGCGGGAACTGGGAGCTCCTTTTTCTCCAGGAGGCCTCAGGGAGCAGCCAGTGACAGCCCCTCATGGACAGAAGATGCGAGGGGACACGTAAGGGGACAGAGTCAACCACGGTGCCCACCACACTCAGGGCCAAAGGAGGCGACCCAGGGCTGCCCCAAAAAAACAGGGGAAGGGTCCTACTGTGGCTGTTTCTGTGGGGGGGGACAAGAATGACTGGGACACTGTACCCCTCCCCACTGAGGAGCGGGGAGTGGTGCCACAGCCCACCCACGAGGGAGGAACTGAGGGCCTGAACCCAGTGCCCAGATCCCAGGCGTGCTGCTGGAGACTGCGGGTGCAAGGGGTGAACCCAGAGGATGTGGCACCCAGGAGATGGGATGTGGAATCCAGGAGATGCCAGCCAGGAACTGCAGGGAGAAAGGCAGCTGAGGCAGGGAATGTGGTGCCCTGCACCCAAGGGAAGGGCTGGGCTGGGCTGAGCCATGGGGACACCCGTGCCAGGCCCAGAGGATGCTCGGGAAAACTGCAGCGCGGAGAGGCCCCAAAATGCTGAACCCTGGGGACACGGTGCCCCCAAAACCAGGGCCACAGGGTGCCCACACCCAGCGCCAAAGGATGCTGCGGGAGAGATCCCGAGGGGATTGAGCCCCCGGGACACAGTGCTCCACACTCAGGGCAAGGGCTGGGCTGAGCCCTGGGGACACGGTGCCCCACATCAGGGCCAAAGTATGCTCAGGAAAACTCCTCTCCCAGGGGAGCCCCCGAGGGACGATCCCTTGGGGGGGTGACCCCAGAGCTCACACACCCGCAGGGGGGCCGAGCTCAGAGACCCCCGGCCCGCCCCCCCCTGCCGGGCCGCGCCCCCCCGGGGTACCTTGATGCGCTCCCGGCACTGGGACGGGGTGCGCTCGTAGCCCAGCTCGGCCAGGGCGCGAGAGACGCGCTCGTACATGGCGGGCCCGGGCGCTTTGCTGCCGAACACGGTGCCCGCGCCCTCCAGCTGCTGGTACCGCGCCTCCACCAGCCGCTCGTTGCCCCACACGGCGATCAGCGCGTTGGTCTCCGCCGGCGTCCAGGACATCCCGCGGCAGGCGGCGGCCGCGGCGGCGGCCGCGGCGCCGCCCGGCGAGAAGGAGACGGAGGGCGAGGCCCCGCCGCGGGCGCCCAGCGCGGCCCCGCCGGCCGCCGGCCCCGCGCCCAGCGGGGAGGCGCCGCTGGGCGTGGAGGGGTCGGACAGGCTGGGGTTGCCGTCGCTGAGCGCGCCCGGCGAACCCGGGGACAGCACCTCCATCTTGGGGATGCGGAGCGGCGGCTCGGCCGGCGGGAGCTGCGAGGAGCCGCAGGGCGCCGCCATGATGGGGGTGCGCACCGAGCGGACGGAAGTGACGCGCCACCCGAGGGGCGGGGCTTCCGACAGCGCAGGGCCGGGGGTGTGGTCAGATCAGGCAGGGGGCGTGGTGAAGGGTGAAGGGGCGTGGCGGGGGCGGGGCTGCAGGATGGGGCGCGGTCATGGAAATGAGGAGGTGTTGTTTGTTGTGGGCGTGGTCAAGGGGCGTGGCATTGATGGGCTGTGCCTGCTTGGAAGTGGGCGGGGTTGAGATATGGGCGTGGCCACACGATAGAACCCACCTGGTGTGGGCGTGGTCTCGTGGGTGGGCGTGGCCCCGGCCCCCACCCGGTCAGGGTCCCTAGAGACCCCCGGGGACCGGGACTCCAAAAGCCTTCCCTACAGAGTCTGGGACTGAGCACCCCCAGATGTGGGGCTGAACATCCCAAATCTGGGGCTGAGCACCCTGAAATCCGGGGCTGAACATCTCAAACGAGGCCCTGAGCATCCTCCAGTCCAGTGGGGGAACACCCCTAATGCGCGGCTGACCATTCCCGTCGTACTGGAGCTGACTTCTGTCTCTCGGGATGAGTATCCCCGAATTCTGCGGCTGAGCATCCCAAAAGTGGGGGCTGAGCAGCCCCAAATTCTTGGTCTGAGCATTCCCCCCTCCACGGTCTGGGCACCCCTTAACCCCGAGGTCGAGCACACCTGAAGTTTGGGGACTGAGCATCCCGAAGCACCGCGGCTCCCCCCGTTTTCCGGAGGGGCAGGGACCTCTTTTCTCCCGCCGCTTGCTGGCCCCGGTGTCCCCGCAGCCCCGGGACCTCAATTAATGGTGGCCGTGATTGATGAGCCGAGGGGCAGCTGGCGGAGGGAGGGGGGAACACCCCAGCTGCGCCCCAACTCTTCGTCAAGCCAAGACCAACGAGCGTCGCGGAGATTCGATCTCCCCAGACCCCCCCCCAAAAAGCTCCCATCATCCAAGGGGGGTGGTTAAGAAGGGTCCTAAGGGATCCCCGCCTAGGCTGGTTAATTAAACGCTTTAATTAGGGCCGTGTTGGTTAAACAAATGGGGTGGGGGCGGCAGGACTTGGGGGAGGACATCCCCCTGCCTCTGCCTGTCCTTGTCCCTGCCCGTCTCTGCCCGCAGCGCGGCGCGGAGCGATCAGGACTGTAATTATCCCCCTCTAATTAGCGGGATTAGGGGCTGGCGGCGGCGCGAGGAGGCGGGGGGGTTGGGGGGAGCACTGATCGCCCCCCCTCTACACCCCGACCAGGCGGGGCTAGTGGGCTCTTTGTCACCGACTGCTGTCCCCAGAGAGCGTCCGCAAGAGAGATCCCCAATGCCATATGTCCCCAAAGAGATGTCCCTACTGCTGATGTGTCCCCAAAGGACATTCCCAAAGGATGTCCCTTCCGCCACCACAACCCCAAGGGGTTGTCGCTGCTGCCAGCGTGGCTCCAAAGTACTGTACCCACCGTCGCCGCTGTGGCACGTCCCCAAGGGGACATTCCCACTGCTGGTGCGTCCCCAGGGGAGTGTCCCCACTGCCAGCCCGTCCCCAAAGGAGCGTCCCAAATGTCTGCCCCACGTCACATCTCCAAAGGGATACATCTGCTGCCACCACGTCCCGAAAGGGTTGTCCCCGCTGTCACGTCGTCCCCAGAGGTTTGCACCCACTGCCACTCCTGTGGAGCGTCCCCAAAGTGATGTCACCGCTGCCACTGTGTCCCCAAAGGGATATATATCCACCGCCGGTGTATCCCCACTGCCACCCCTGTGGCACGTTCCCAAAGGGATGTCTCCACTGCCAGCCCTGCTGTGTGTCCCCAGGGGGCTGCACCCACCACCGGCCGTGCCAAAGGGTCCCCAAAGTATCCCCAAAGCAGGGTCCCCAGAGGGGTGTTCCCACTGCTGAAGTGTCCCTCAGATTAACCAGACCACAATTAGAGGCCGGGGGGGAGGGGGAGGGCGGGACGGATGCAAATGCGGGTGGCGGTTAATTAGGGCCTGAACACCCATTAGGGCCGGGAGCAGCTGATTGCGATGCGGCCCCGCGTCCCGGCAGCGCCATTTGACCGCGTGCTAATGGCGCGGGGGGCGTGCAGGGGGGGCCCCCTCACCCCACTCCGCATCACATCACCTCTGCAGTCATTCCTGCAGAGTGCTCAGTCCGCCCGCAGCAGCACGTCCAGCAGCGGGGCTCAGCCCTGCGATGAGCTGTGACTGTGCTCAGCTCAGACTCAGCCCTGCCATGAGCTGTGGCAGTTCTCAGTCAGGATCACCCCATGCGATGAGTTGTGGATGTTCTCAGCCAGGATCACCAATGCGATGAGTTGTGGGTGTTCTCATCTAGGGCTCATCCGTGCGTTGAATTGCAGTTGTTCTCAGTCAGGGCTCATCCCTGCAATGAGCTGTGGCTGTTCTCAGCTGAGACTTAACTGTGCAACGAATTGTGTCTGTTCTCAGCCAAAAGTCATTGCGTAACGAGTTACGGGCGTTCTCAACCAGGGCTCATCCATGAAATGATCTGTGCTCGTTCTCAGTCAGGGCTCACCCGTGCAATGAGTTGTGGCCGTTCTCAGCTCCCCGGGGTACGCGCGAACGGCAGGACAAGGAGCTTGGGGCAGCAGTGGGGAAACACTCCCCTGGTCCCCAACACTCCCCCACCACCTTGTTCCAGTCAACCTTCCAATTCAATGGCCATAATTAAATCTCCGCCAAAAAGCCGAGTCGACGGGCCGTTGGACCCAGAGCAGTGTGCTCTGCAATTTACTGACCTGCTTGTAATTAACCTCCTGCCGCCAAAATACGCTGCTGAAAAGAAGTATAAACTTATTAATGGCGACGGTGGCTAATTAAAGCCAAAGCTGCAATTATCCTGAGACGTGGCCGTGGGCAGGAAACTGATGAAAAGCGAAAAAAGACGCTCGATGCAATATATTTGGGAGGACGCGGGGATGGCAGCGCCCTGCTGCCGTGCGCCGGTGCCCATCAGCATCCTGAGCGCCTGCATCCCGATCCAGCTGCCCTGCCCGCTGCACAAAGGGGACCCAGGCGGGCTGATTCGGCGAGGGGGCTACCGGCACGCCCCCCTCTTTGTCTCCCTTTCAAAGCCAATATCCCGACCCCAGATGGGTTAATACATAATGCAGACAAGCAAGTAATTGCTTGCCTTTGTGAGGCCGTCAGCGCTGGGTCCCCGGCCCTCTGATCCCCCATTAGCGGCCATGCAAACAAGCCTTCCACCCAATTAAGCCCAGCTTTGATAGAGCCTTTCCCAATGATGTAGCGGTCCCAAACTAGCGATTCGCACATGAGCCACTACCTGTTAAACCCGGAGCCAGTTTCCTTCGGGGATGAGCATCCCTCGCTTCTCGCCGTGACCCAGCTGCCGAGCTCTGCCCGGCTTCCCCTGGCCCTGAAGGGAGGCTCGGCTGATAAATGATCTCGACAAACTCTATATTAAAGAGGTGGAAATGGGATGTTAATATACCCCAAGCCGCTCATCTCGAGAATACAAGGGCTCCAGCTTCCCGAAGATGCCGGTAATGAGGCGGGCTGGGATGCCCGCGAGGAGACCTCGACCCACTGGCCTCCTGCGCCTGCCAGGTGTGGAGGACAGACAGTCTGACACCTGTCCTCTGAGACATCTTCACACCGTCCCGCAGAGCCCCCCCGGGTCATCCCCTAAAGCACCTCAATCTGCTCACCGAAAGCATCCCTGCAGCATCCCCTAAAGCATGCCAGTGTGCTTCCCTGAAACATCCCAGCTTTATCACTTAGCACACCCTGGCATCACCCCCTAAAGCACCTCAGTGCATTCCCCTAAGTCTTCCCAGTGTCATCCCCTCAAGCATCCCAATAAGCTCTCCTAAAGCATCCCAGTATCATCCCCTAAAAAATCCTGGCATCATACCCTAAAACATCCTGACGTCATCCCCTACAGCCTCCCAGTGTCATCCCCTAAATCATGCCAGAGTGTTCCTCTGAAGCAGCATTATTCCTTTGCACACCCTGGCATTGTCCCCTAAAACATCTCACTGTCTTCCTCTAAAGCACTCCAGTGCACTCTCCTAAAACTTCCCAGGATCATTCGCCTAAAGGATCCCAGTGACATTCCCTACATCATCCCAGTATCATTCCCTACATCATCCCAGTATCATTCCCTACAGCATCCCAGTGTGCTTCACTATAGTGTCTCACTATCATCCTCTAATACATCCCGACATCCCTCCATGTATCCCAGACTCATCCCCTAAAGCATCCCAGTTTGCTCCCCTACAGCGTCCCAGCATCATCCCCTAAAATATCCCCATACAGTCCCCTCAAATATCCCAGCATAACTCCTTAATTCATCCCACCATCCTCTCCTAAAGCATTCCAGCATGCTCCCTGAAAAATCCCAGCACCATCCTATAAAGCATGCCAGCATCGTCCCCTATGGCATCTCAGAGTCATTCCCTACAGCATTCCAGTGCTATCCCTTAATGCATCCCACTGTCATTCCCTACAACATCCCAGTGTCATTCCTTAATGCATCCCAGTGTCATTAACTACACCATACCAGTATCATTCCATATAGCATCCCGGTGTCATTCCCTAGGTCATTTCAGGGTCACCACCTACACCATACTAGTATCATTTCCTAAAGGATCCCAGTGCCATTCCCTACAGTGTCCCAGCATCATCTCCTAAAGGATTACAGCACCGTTACCTACACCATCCCAGTATCATTCCCTAAAGCATCTCATTATCCTCCCCTAAAGGATCCTAGTGCCATTCCCTACCGCATGCCAACATCATTCCTTAGGCATCCCAGCATCATCCCTTAGGTCATACCAGCATTATCCACTAAAGAATCCCGGTAACATCCCCTAAAACATCCCAGTGACATCCCGTGAAGCATTCCAGTTTACTCCCTTACATCATCCCAGTGCCATCCCCTACAGCATCCCGGTATCATTCCCTGCAACACCCAAAACGATTCCAGCCCCATCCCCACCATCTCCGCTGCTCCCAGTCCCCAGCAGACCCTCTTCCCCCCTTTCCCCCATCTCCCCCCCCCCCCGCCCCATGTGCCGCCACAGCCTCTATAAATATTCAAAAAGCCGCGTTTTGCGGCCAAGCGCCCAGCTCGGGGTGGGGGCTCCCGGGAGAAATGATAATAACGGGGCTGCCAGGGATTTCCCCTGGGCAGCGGGAAGGGGGGGCCCAGCCACTCATTTGCCCAGACAAATATCTTGTCGCTCCTCATTACGGTCTTTGTGCCTCAGTTTCCCCACCCGATGCTGCCCAGCGAGGGTTGAGAAGATTCAGGAGGAGCAAGGAAGCAGCAAAAATAAGGCGGAATAATGAGGACAACGAAGTGTGAAGGAAGCCTCCCCCCGACCTAAAAACTTTGAGAGCTGAGGGGGTAGTTTGGGCAAAGCCTGGGCAAACAACCGCTAATCGCCCAATCAAGCGGCAATTAAACGCCGCGGCGGCGAGAATAAATCTGTTAACAAGGAGGCAATGCCCCCGCGCTCGCTGTTTGCCCAGCTGATTAACGGGGATGAATCTGAGGGGGATTATCCATCGGGATGAGGCGGCTCCTTTGTCTCCATTCCCCATCCTGAGCTGTCTCAGAGGAGAAATTGGATGCGAGTGTGTCATCACCGGGAGCCCATTGATGCAGCCTCAGGACTCATAGCGGGATTAATATAGAGGTGCTTTAATCTCTAGGGCTCCCAAAACCTCTAGGATCCCCATTAAAAGCTCTCCCATCTTCCAAGCACTCCATGAAAAGGGGCTCAAAAGTTGTCCGGGGATTTAACATCCTTCTCCATCCTGTAGTCCCATGTCAAAGATGTCCCATCCCTTGTCCAAAAGGAGAAGGTGTGGAAACATAGCAGCTTTTAATATTCCAGCGTTACCACCAATTCTCATCCTGGAGAATTATTCAGATAATAGTTGGATAAACCTGTTATTCTACGGATATTTTTTTTTTTTGATCCTACTGAGAAATCCCTGGGCTGATGCATCCCCAGCAGGAGAAACAGAAAAGCTTTGTGCTCCTATTAAATTAATATTTATTTACTTTCTCTGTGCCCAGCTCTGAGAGGGATGGATGAATAATGCATCACCCCTCGGACACCCAGATGGGAGCTTTGGATCCGACAGATTCAATGGGATATGGAGAGACCAGAGGGTGCTGGTGAGGCTGAATGGTCCCAGATGTGCACAGGAGTCCAGATGTGTGCCTGTCTGAGGCTCCAGCACAGCTCTGAGGGAGGAGAAGCAAGCCTGTGCAAGCTCTCCAGATGTGCACTCACCTACCTCCAACTTATGGCTCCAGATGTGCACAAATGGAAACCACCCGTCTCTCCAGATGTGCTTGAGCATCCCTGTGCCTTCAGCTGTGTGCCCAGATGTGACCCTGGGGACCCCTCCATCTGTTTGCCCAAATGCATGCGCATCCCCCAGACCACCCAACCCTCCCAGATGGGAACATCACAGAGATACTTGGTTCCCCAGATATACATGGAAAAGCCTCCCCTCTCCCCAGCTGTGCCCCAAGAGTCCTCCAGATGTGAACCCCCTTTGGGGCACATTTGCCCCCCCACCCCAAGATGTCCAAACGTGCTTGGGCCCATTTCATCTGCTGCTGTGCATCCAGATGGGAAGTGCCTTGTCCTAGATGTGCACACTCAGATGTGTGTCCCCCATCCTTCCTCATCACCCTTTCTCCTCCACATCTCATCTCTTCCCCCCAGGTCCCTCCGGGTTCCCCATATCCCGACTCCCCCTTTTTCCCCACCTTTGACCCATTCCAAGTGCCACTGTAACAACCCCCCCTTAACGAACCCCCCTAATAAAGCTCCTATTAAAGAACCCCCCTAAATAACAAACCCCCTTATAATGGACCCTCCCCAAACTCCCCGCCCCTCTAGAGGGGACTCGCTGGAGGAGGCTCTTTGCTTCCCACATCAGCCCCAGCACATTAATTAAGTGACCAATTGCTAACTGGAGATTCAATGGCACCATGTGCCGATTCCAGTGTGTTCCTTTCCTCCCCCCAAATTCAAGGCCACTGGTGCTCCCAGCACCCCCGAAGTGTCCCCGCCCCTGCCAGCGCCCCCCAGTTTTGGGGTACGTGGCCCCCCCGAGCAGCCGCGGTTCCCCGTGGGGTGTGAGGGGGGTGACACTGCCTTTTGAGATTCACTGAGGGGGGGCCTGGGTGGAGGGTGACGGCAGCCCGGTGTGATATCACCTAATCTGGTGTGAAGCCAGGGAGCTGCTGCCCCTCTTCCTCCTTCTCCTCCCTCCAATCCGAGGACCCCCCTTTTCCTTTGCTCCCCCAAAAGTCACCCCGATTCCCCTCCACCGTGGAGTCCCCACCCCATACGGGACACACCCTCTTCTGCCCCCATTCCGCTCTCAGGGAGGAGGGGGAGACACAGAGACACCCCCATCTCCCCCCGCCCAGCACAGCCCTAGCCCGTCCCCCCACCCGGGGGGCGGCGCCGCAGGCTGAGCTGAGCCGAAGTGAGCTGAGCCGAGCCGAGCTGGGCTGGGCTGGGCTGAGACGCTCTGGACTGAGCCGAGTCGGGCCGGGCTGGGCTGAGCCGAGCCGAGCTAAGCTGAACCGGACCAGGCTGAGCCGGTCTGGGCTGAGCCGAGCCGAGCTGAGCCGATCTTAGCCGTGCCGGGTCGTGTGGTGCTGAGCCGAGCCGGGGCAGAATGCTGCGGTACCTGCTGAAGACGCTGCTGCAGATGAACCTGTTCGCCGACTCGCTGGGGGCCGAAGGCTCCAACTCCTCCTCGCTCCTGCTCGGCATCAACCGCTCCATCGCTGCGCTCCACCTGCCTGATCTCGCCCCCGGTAATGGTACGTGGCCCCCAGTCCCTCTATCCTCCCGTCCCGGGATTCCCGCTTCTGATCCGGACAGGATGCTGGAAGTAGCCCGCAGCACCCCCGCCCCAGCCGGGACCCCACAGGCACCGACACTGGGCTCCCAACCTGGCCCCATGTCCCCAAACCGGGACCTGCCCCATGTCCCCAAACCGGGACTGACCCTGTCTTCCCACACCAGCCCCATATCCCCGTCCCGGGACCAGCTCCCTGTCCCCAGACCAACTCCCTGGAGTCATGCTGTGTCCCCAGATAGTGTCCATGACCCCAAACCGAGACCAGCCTGCTCTCCTTAAGTCAGGACCGACCCAATGTCCCCAAACTAGTCCTGTGTTCCCAAATCCTGATGCAGGAGCAGTCCCCATTCCCAAACCGTCGCTGTGTTCCTACACCAGTCCCCAGATTGTGAGCTGGGACAGACATATTATTCCCAAATTGTTCCCCTGTCCCCGGACTAATCTCCAGACCCCAAAGTGGGGGTGACCCAGTGTACCCGAACAGCCCCTATGTCCCCACGCCCGTCCCCAGTCCCATGTTCCCAGGACCAGTCCCATGTTCCCAGACTGTCCCTGTGTCCCCAAACCAACTCCCAGACACTGAGTCGGGAGAGACTCCATGTCCCCAAAGCAGCCCTGTGTCCCCAAACTATTTCTACATTCCTAAACAATTCCAGTGTCTGCCAACCAGCTCTGTGTCCCCTAGATGGGACAGAGCAGGGGTGGAGAGGGATGAGGGAGGGGGTGTCTGCCTGAATTTTAACCCCATTTTGGGCTTTTTCCCTCTTTTTTGGTCTGAACGTCCCCTTCCAGCTGGCCCTGGGTGGCTGGTGAGGGAGGGGGTGTCCCCAAACCCCGCAGGACCCACTGCCCCTGCACAGCCGGCTGGGCACAGGAGGGGGCCTGGTCTGAACCCCCGCTCATCCCAATTAGCCACCGGGCCCAGCTGCGGCCCCCTCAGTCCCCGCTGTGCCCCCCAGGGGTAGCCGGTACCCCGCAGCATCCCTCCCGTCCCCATGGCAGCCACATCCTGTCCCCATGGCAACCCCGCGGGCTCCCCAAATTGCAGCACCCCCCCTCACATCCCGCCACAGGACTCTTGGGGCAGGAGCAGGGGAAAGGAGATACACGTGTACATGTGTGTGCATGTATGTGCATCTGTGTGAATGCTTGCACAGTGTGCATGCATGTGCATGTATGTGCAGTGTGCATTTATGTGCATGGATGTGCAGTGTGGATGTGTGTGAATGTGTGTGCATGCATGTACAGTGTGCATGCATATGCATGTATGTGTAGTGTGCATGTATGTGCAAGTATGTGCATACATATGTGTGTGTGTACCTCTGCATGCCTGCACACATGTGTGCGTGTGTAAGGACACCCCTGCATCGAAGCACACGTGTGTGCTGGTGTGTGTGTGTGTCTGTAATTACATACACACGTGTGTGCAGGAGTGTGTGTGCCTTCACCCCACCATCATGAATGCACACGTGTGTGCAGACCTGTGTGCACCTGCAAGTTCTCACACATCTCTGCATGAACGCACACACATGAATGCACCTGCATGTGTAAGGACATACACACGCTCCTGTGTGAATGCACACGTGTGTGCATGTATGTGCGTGCAGTGGCATGTGCCTGTGCACACAGTGACACACAGTGTCACTTGGGGACCGACTTGCCCAGCCAGTCCAGGCGGGCTTCGGTCCAGCCGGCCCCAGCATTAACGAGCATTAATTACGCCGGCAGTAATGAGCATCCGTTAATTCCCATGCCCTAGCAGGGGGGATTTTCCTGCAACGGCCCCATAGACCCAATATGGGGCTTTTTTAAACTTAAAATTAAGTGTTTCCTGCAGCCCGGAGTTACTGGCTCTGCTACGGAAAATCAGCACTTGCAGATGATGGAAAAATCCCTGTTTTGGGAGAATTTAGCCCCAACTCCATTTCCAAAGGGATGCCCAGTTGGAAGCTGGGTGGAAAAGGGGCTTTACTGGGAGCGGAGCTGCTTTGTCCAACTGTCCCTGTCTGAGCCTGCTCCCCATCGGCACCCACCGTGGGATGGGGCAGAGGGGGATACAAGGGGGCTGAGACCTCGCCACGCTTCATCTCACCTCCTGCTCTCCAAGCAAAGCAGGGGCTGGAGCCAGGAACCGCCGCACAAGCCAGCGGAGGATGCTCAGCCCCCGAAGCCCCACCTCCCCACGCTCCTAACTCTTCCCGCAGGGTCCCACTCTCCGCTGGAGGACATGGCCCCCCGCATCGTGGAGCACCCCACGGATCTCCTGGTCTCCAAGGGGGAACCGGCCACGCTGAGCTGCAAAGCCGAGGGCCGCCCGGCGCCGGCTGTGGAGTGGTACAAAGACGGGGAGCGGGTGGAGACGGACCGGGAGGATCCCCGCTCCCACCGCACCCTCTTGCCGGGCGGCTCCCTCTTCTTCCTCCGCATCCTGCACGGGCGGCGGGGGAAGCCCGACGAGGGGGTTTATGTCTGCGTGGCCAGGAATTACCTGGGGGAGGCCACCAGCCGGAACGCTTCCCTGGAGGTGGCCGGTGAGTCCTGGGGAGAGGGAGAGGGGCTGGGGGGTGATTTGGGTGCGGGTTTAGGGGTCTGGTGTCACCGCTGAGCCCAACCCCCTCCGGTGGCTGTGGGGTGAGGGGCTCTCACATCCCCGGGCCTGGCGCTGCCAAGGGAAAAGAGGGGGAAAGAGATAAAATCTGTGAAAATAAATGAAAAGAAGGGGAAACTAAGTATTTGGAAATAAAAAGTGAAAAGGAATGGAAATTTCAGTAAGTTCAAAAGAAGTGAAAAACATTGGAAATAAATGAAACTGAGGGGAAAGAAATGAATGAAAGTAGATGGAGAGAGTAAAGTGAAAGTAAGTGAAAATGAATGAAAACAGGAGGAAGGAAATTAAAACGTGGGGAAAAAAGAGAAATGAAATGAAGTTAAACGAGTGAATATAAATGAAAAATAAAATAAGTGAAAATAAGTAAAGAAAAATAAAAATAATGAAAAATGAAAATAATTGGAAATAAAGGAAAAGAAGTGAAGATTACTGAAAATAAGCGAAAATAAGTAAAAATGAGTGAAAATATACGAAAACAACAAAAAATAGATTAAAAGAAATGAAAATACTTTGAAACAAATGGAAATGAGAATAAATAAAAATAATTGCAACAAAATAAACCCAAATGAAAATAAAATATTTGAAAATCAAGTAAAATCAAGGAAGACAAATTAAAATCAGCTAAAGCCAATGCAGAGGATGTCCCAGGTGCCACTGTCCGGGCTGGGGAACTGAGGGCAGGCTGGTGTGTCCCCCCAGTGCTGCGGGACGATTTCCGGCAGCCCCCCGGGGATGTGGTGGTGGCGGCGGGAGAACCGGCCGTGCTGGAGTGCGTCCCGCCCCGCGGCCATCCCGAGCCCAGCGTCTCCTGGAAGAAGAATGGAGTCCGGCTCAGCGACAAGGACGAGCATCTGACGGTGAGGGACAGGGCGGGGGGCACAAAACCGGGGCCAGGGTGTTGCAAAGGGAGTGTGCGATAAGGTAGGGATATGGGATGCATTAGGAGTGTGGGATGTGAGAGAGATACAGGATGGGGATGTGGAATGTGGGATTTGATGGGGATGCTGGATGCAAACTGAGATTAAGGATGCAATGAGGGTGTGGAATGTGATAGGGGTGCCTGATGTGGTGGGGATGCACAGGGGATTGGGGATGTGATGGGGATGTGGGATGCAGCGGAGAGTTCGGATGCAATGAAGATGTGGGAGGTGACTGGGATACAGGATGAGATGGGGATGTGGGGATGGAGATGTGGGATGCAGAGATTTGGGATGCAATGGAGATATGGGATGTGATGAGGGTGTAAGTGCAATGGGAATGTGAGATGCAGTGAGGACGTGGAATGTGATGGGGATACAGGATGCAGTCAGGACGAGAGGTACCATAAGGATTTGGGATGCAGTGGGGATATGAGGTACAGTGGAGATGCAGGATGCAATGGGAATGCTGGATTTGATGTGGATGGGGGATGTAATGTGCTTCCCACAGATCCGTGGAGGGAAGCTGATGGTGGCCAGTACCCGCAAGAGCGACGCCGGTGTCTATGTCTGTGTGGCCACCAACGTGGTGGGGGAGAGGGACAGCGAGCCGGCTGAGCTGGTGGTCTTTGGTGCGTGGGGTGTTATGTTTAGGGTGTTGAGGGGTGGGATGGCAAGACTGACGACTGCCCCACAGAGCGCCCGGCATTTGGCAAGAGGCCCCTGAACCAGGCAGTGCTGGTGGAGGGGACGGCAGAGTTCGCCTGTGAGGCGGTGGGGGATCCCCAGCCAGCAGCGCGGTGGCACAAGGAGGAGGGCGAGATGCCACTGGGAAGGTGAGCATGGGGTGAGGGGGCTGTTGGGGGGCACAAGGACCATTAGTGCAGGGCTCTGCAGTGTAGCTGGGTCGCATTACTGTGAGCCAGCCTGGCATCCCCATGACATCAAGTATCCCCATCTCATCCTGTATCCCTGGCGCACCCTCCATCCTCAGCACATCCTGCATCCCTATTGCACCTCAAGTCCTCATTGCATCCCACACCCCCATCACATCCCACATCCTCACCACATTTCACATCCCCAGTGCATCCCTCATTTTCCTTGCATCCCAGATGCCCATTGCACCCACATCTCCACCACATCCCTCATCCTCACTGCATCCCCACCCCATGGCACCCCACACCATCGTGGTGCCCCAGCGCTCTGCTGGCTCTACATCCTCGCGGGGTTCTCCCCAGGTGGGAGGTGCTGCCGGACAATACCCTGCGGATCAGCCGGCTGCGAGCAGAGGATGAGGGCACCTACACCTGCGTGGCCGATAACAGCGTGGGCAGGTCGGAGGCATCCGGCACCCTCACCGTGCATGGTAAGGGGGGCCCTGGGGAGCACCCTTGGGTGCTGGTGGAGTGCCTGGGCAAGCCCTTGTCTCTCCCCACACTGTGGCAGTGCCCCCCCAGCTCGTCACTGGGCCCCATGACCAGGCTGTCACCCCTGGCCAAAGCGTGACCTTCCAGTGCCAGAGCAAGGGCAACCCGCCGCCCGCCGTCTTCTGGCAGAAGGAGGGGAGCCAGGTCTGTGCCCATCTCTGTCCACATCCCTGTCCCCATCCTTGACCCCAGACCCAGCCACAAACCTGTCCTCATCCCAGTCCCCACACTATCCCTCTCCCCATTCCATCCTCCTCCCAATCCATTCCATTCCACCTCATGTCCCATTCCATTTCCATTCCACCTCATCCCCATTATCATCCCTGTCCCAATTCCCACCCCATCAACATCTCATCCCCATCCCAATCTCATCCCATCTCATCCTCATCCCAGTTCCCATCCTCATCCCCACCCAGTCCCCATCACCATCCCATCCCAGTCCCTATCCCATCCCTGCCCCCATTCCACCTCAATCCCAATCCTTATTCCATTCCATTCCATTCCATTCCATTCCATTCCATTCCATTCCATTCCATTCCATTCCATTCCATTCCATTCTCATCCTATCCCATCCCCATCCCCATGGCCATCCCCATGGCCATCCCTGTCCCCACCTCATCCCATCCTACTCCTCCCTCCTCCCTCACTCAGCCCTCTCCCTCCCCAGACCCTGCTGTTCCCAGGCCAGCCCCCGCTCCCCTCCAGCCGTGTTTGGGTGAGCCCTGGTGGTGCCATGACCATCACCGATGTCCAACCCGGTGATGCCGGCCACTATCTGTGCCAGGCCATCAGTGTGGCTGGCAGCGTCCTGGCCAGGGCACACCTGGAGGTGATGGAGGGTAAGTATGGCACCAGCAGAGAACTGGCGCATTCGGTGCAGTAGTGGCACCCACCACACCACCCATCAATTCCCGGTTTTCCCCCCGTAGCACCCACCGAGCTCCACCCGCTGGTGGTCAGCCCCCTTCCTGCTAACCGGACGGTGCTGCCGGTGGGGGCCACGGCACGGCTGCCTTGTGGGGTGGGGGGCGATGACCCCCCGGGCAACGTGGGGTGGCTGAAGGACGGCAGTGCCCTGGTGGGTGCCCAGCCCCGTGCCAGCCTGCTGGAAAACGGCACCCTGCAGATCACCGGCCTCCGGGTGAGCCGGCCCCGGCAGGGGCACTCATGGGGTATTGCAGGGAGGGGAGGGGGGCAGTGGTGCAAAAGGAGGTGAGTGCTCAAGGTGGTGGGTGCAAGTAGTGCTGGGGTTCAGGGTGATGGGTACAAAGGGTGGTGGGTTCAAGGGGATGTGTATGCAAAGGGAGATGGGTGCTTAGGGTGATGGGTACAAAGGGGGATGGGTGCCCAAGGGGGTGGGTGCCAAGGTGATGGGTGCTCAGGGTGATGGGGCAGGAGCTCTTCCCCCCACAGGTGAGAGATTCCGGGCTCTATGAGTGCGTGGCCACCAGCCCAGTGGGCGAGACACGCTGGGGCAGCTCCCTGGAGGTGCAAGGTGGGTCACAGGGATGTCACTGCATCAGGGACACCCTGGCACCAGGGACAAAGCAATCCCGGGCCTCCATGCATCTCCCTGCAGGTGATGAATCTGACCTCTCCCCACCTTCCCCTGTGCCCGGAGTCTTGCCTGGGCCACCCTCCACCCCTGTGGTCACCAACGTCACCAAAAACAGTGTCACCCTGAGCTGGAAAGCAAACAAGGATAGCGATGCCACCCATGTCACCTCTTACATAGTGGAGGCTTTCAGGTATCATTCAAGCATCTTCTCTGGCTGCAGGGATGATGTGGTGGCCAGGTACCACCCTGTCACGGGTCACCCCTGTCCCTTGGCAGCCAGGCGGCGGGCGGCCCGTGGCAGACGGTGGCAGCCAATGTGGAGGGTGAGACCCACACAGTGAGCAGCCTCGTCCCTGACACCATCTACCTGTTCGTGGTGCGGGCAGTCAATGCCTACGGGCTCAGTGACCCCAGCGGCGTCTCAGAGCCTGTGCTCACCCAAGGTGAGACCCAGCAGCCACATTGGTGGAGGTGTCTGTGAACCCACCACCCACCTCCACCTGGTGACACCAACAGAGGTGCCCGTGCACCAAAAACCTTTGGGTCCATCCTTGCCCACTGGTGCCAGTGGAGTTTCCCATGTACCTGCCATGGGAACGTGATGTCACCGTGGCCTCTCCACTTGGTGACGCCAGCGGGGATGCACATGGACCTTCCATTCTGTCATGCTTCCAGCAGATGCCAGTCCCACGCAGCAAGGGCTGGACCCTGAGCAGGTGCAGCGGGAGCTAGCCCAAGTGGCCGTGCACCTTCAGGAGCCCGTGGTGCTGCCGCTGGGCGCCGTCCGCCTCTCCTGGACCGTGAGTGCCGCACCCCGCTGCCAGCACAGGGCTCCCAGTGCCGAGCATCCCCCCAGCCCACCCTCCCCTTGGATCCACAGGTGGAGCGCCTAGCGCCCTTCCTTCAGGGCTACCGCGTGCTGTACCGGCGGCGTGGTGGGCTCTGGGAGGAGGCGCGGGCGGTGCGGGCGCCGGAGGAGCGGGGGACAGTGCTCACCGAGCTGCGCCGCGGCCAGGACTACGAGGTCAAGGTCCGACCCTACTTCCGTCAGCTCCACGGTCCAGACAGCGCTGTGCGCGCTCTGCGCACCCCAGAGGCGGGTGAGTGTAGGAGAGGAGGGGGAGGTGGGGTCCCCAGGGGACAACCTGGACGTGATACCCCATGTGTCCCCCACCGGCAGCTCCCAGCGCCCCCCCGCGAGCTGTCAGTGTGGCTGGGAATGGCACCAGTGTCCGCATCTCGTGGCAGCCACCACCACTGGCCGAGCAGAATGGCGTCATCCGGGATTACCGGGTAAGGGTGGACAGCAGCAGGGACGTAGCAGGTCCCCTCTGTCCACCCATAACACCATATCATGGTGTCCCTCATCTTTTCACCCCTGCTCCCAGATTTGGTGCCTGGGCAACGAGAGCCGCTTCCACATCAACCAGAGCGTGGAGGGGACGGTGCTGGCGACAGTGCTGCGGGGACTGGTCCCCGGGGTCCCTTACCACGCCGAAGTTGCCGCCGCCACTGGCGCCGGTGTGGGCGCCCGCAGCGCCCCTATCCCCATCCACATCGGTGAGTCTCTCGTCACCGCCGCACCTACGGGTGGGGGACGGCTGGGGTCACCCACTGCGGTGCTGCGGATGGCTCCTCGGCACCCTCCCTTCCCCGTGTCACTCGCAGCGCCCCTGGTGGAGCGGGATGCTGGGCCAGCAGGCGGGAGCAGCATGGCCGAGCGTTTGGCTGAGGTGGCCAGGCAGCCAGCCTTCATCGCCGGCGTCGGCAGCGCTTGCTGGGTCGTTCTCGCCGCCTTCGCCGCTTGGCTCTACAGCCGCCGCCGGAGGAAGAAGGAGCTTAGCCACTTCACCGGTACAGAGGGGTTCTACCCCTAGGACACCCCCACCCCTCACCCATCATTCACCAGCCACCTACTTCCCCTCTCTTTACAGCCTCCTTTGCCTACACACCCACCGGTAAGCCCGTAGGTGGCGCGGGGTCCCGGCGCTGCCTCTCGCCGCCCTCAACCCCCTCTCTTTCCGCAGTCGCCTTCCCGGCTCCAGCGCGCGGCAGCCCCAGGTAAGCCCCCGGCTATCCCCCTCCTTCCCCAGGAGCCCCAGCTCTGACCACCAGCATCCCTGCACCCCGTCTACTTGCAGGACAGCCGCCGGCAGTGGTTACCCGTGGCTAGCGGACGCGTGGCACGGTGGCGGCACAGCCAGTGCTGGCGGTTGCTTGGGCACCGCTGAGAGATACTACAATGGTGAGGGGTCAGCACAGGGACGGGTGGGTGCCTCTGACTGGGAGGGTCATGGCCAGCCCTGATGGTGCCAGCCGTCCTCTGCAGACGCCGGCATCACCCGTTACATCGCCCAGACGGAGCAGTTTGGGGCGGGGGCCGGCGAGGGGCCAGTTTACAGCACCATCGAGGTGGACAGTGAGGAGATCTGCACCTTCCCCCGTCCCTTCTCGCAGTATGGGACCCCCTATCCCGGGGTGGGTCCTCAGCCGATGGATGCCGCAGCCTCCCTGGCACCCCGAGGATGGGCTGAGCACGGTAGGGTGGTGGGATGGGTGGGGGGACACAGGGGAGCCAGTGGTGTGGTCTCCTCCCCACAGCCCCCCCAACATCCCTACTTGCCGCAGGGGCCAAAGCAAAGCTGGGGCAAGCGGTGAAACTGCCAGCTGTGAGTTGGACGGAGCTGCTGCCCCCTCCACCCTCAGCCAGCGAGCTTAGCCAGTGCACCCAGGAGAAGGAGGAGGAGGAGGATGAAGAGGAAGAGGCAGCTGGAGGGTGAGTGTGGAGGCTTGCGGGGGCAGGGGCCTGCTGCTGCCAGCACGCACCCTGTGGTCTCCGCCCCGCAGGTCGGGGGTGGAGGTGTGGTACCCCGGTGAGGACATCCCCTGTGCCACCGCTGCATCCTCGCCCACCACCTCCTCCGGCTGCCGGTCCACCACCACACTGACGCCATCGCCCCGCACCACTGAGGACATTCCCCGCCTCCATGGCTTCGACAGCTCCCGCCTGCCGCGGTAGGAGATGGGCCTCGCTTGGTGTGGCCGTGCCATTGGGGTTTGGATGTCTCATTGAGGTCCAGGTGTCCCACCATGGTCGGGGTGTTCCATTGTGGTTCAGCCACGTTGTCACTATCCAGCCCTGCTGTGCCATCATGGTCCAATTGTCTCATTGGGGTCCAGATGTTTCATGGGGTCCAGATGTCCCACTGGGTCCAGATGTTCCATCACAATCCATCCATTTTGTCACCATTCAGCCCTGCCGTGCTGTCATGGTCCAGCCATGCCATTGAGGTCCAGATGTGCCATCTGAGGTCCAAGTGTCCTGCTGAGGTCTGGATGTCCCATCATGATCCAGCCATGTTGTCATGACCCAGTTCCACTGTTCCACCATAGTCTGGCCTTGCCACTGGAGTCAGAATGTCCCACCAGGGTCTGGATCACCCACCACAGTCTGGGTGTCCCATCACAACCCAACCATGTTGTCACAATCTGGTCCTGCCATGCCACCATAGTCTGGCCATACCACGGGGGGACTGGAATGTCCTGCTGGAGTCTGGATGTTCCACTGTGGTCCAGGTGTCCCTTTGTGATACATCCATGACATCACCATCCATCCAGCTGTGCCCTGGCCATGCTGTCAGGACATGCCATGACAGTGTCAGCTGACTGGGGCATAAAAATTCAGCTGCACCATCACAAGCCAGCTGGGACATCATCATCCAGCTGTGCTGTCATGGCCCAGCTCTGCCATGATCCAGCAGTGCCATCCCAAGCCAACAGTGCCATCACAATGCTGGCATGTCACTGCACTCCAGCTGTACTGTTGCAATCCAGCCATGCGGTTGCAATCCAGCTGTGCTGTGATCCAGCTGTGTGGCTGCAATCTAGCTGTGACATCAGGGGCCAGCTGCATCATCTGTGACCCAGCTGTGCAGCTGAAAGCTGTGTGGTTGTAATCCAGCTGAGCAGCCATTATCCAGTTGTGTTCCAGCTGTGCCATTGCATGCTGGCTGTGCCGTTACAACCTTGCCAGGCTGTGGCTTGTGATCCAGCTGTGCTCCTCCCCTCCAGCTGTGCCACTGTACTCATCCACCTGCCCTTTGACAGCCCAGCTGTGTGACTGCGATCCAGATGTGACACTTCCATCCAGCTGTGGTGCTTCAGCCCACCCACACCAGTGACATCCAGCTGTGCCAACACCCCATGCCTTCCCCTGGCTCCGGCACAGCTCTGAAGGAATTGTGCCAGCCAGCACTGTGGTGGCCACCGAGCCACCATCCTACTTCCCCCACCCCGGCTTCATCCCACCCCCCCCTTTGCCAGGAGACCCCCCCACAGCGCCAGCACACCCCCCCAGGCACCCAGTCCCCCAGTGACTCCGGATGCCAGCGAGGGCCACCCACCCCGAGCCCGCTGCCCCCTCGGCACAGGTGAGCCCCTGGGGCGCCGGTTTCGGTGGGTGGGCACCGTACTGGCTACGTGGGGAGGCTGACACTGCCATCCCCCCCCAGGGAAACACCGCGGGGCGGCCCCTAAAAGTCGCCTGAAGCCCAAATGCAGCCGCTACTGCCCGGAAAAGCAGGCGGGAGGTGAGTGGGGGAAAAAATAGGGGCTTCAGGTGTGTCCAGGAGGGCTCAGCCTTCTCCTCCTCTCCACCTCAGACCTGCCGCCGCCGCCGCTGCCGCCGCCAGGCGAGACCCCCGGCCCCTCTCCGGAGCGGGAGCCCAGCGGGGCCGAGCGCAAGGTCCCCCATCGCCCGCCCCGCGGCGGTAAACCAGGGCCACCGGCTGTGCGACAAAGGGGTTGGGGGTGTCACTGCCGACCCCCAACCTTGTCCCCTCCCCTGCAGACGAGCTCGTCCCCTACAGCAAGCCCTCCTGCCTGCCCCGCGGGCAGATGTCTGGCAGCTGCTCCACTACAGGCAGCGTCTCGTCCCGCGGCTCTGCCAGCTCCCGCGACCACGGCTCGGGGCGCATCCGGATCCCTGGGGACCGCGGCGAAGGGACCGGCCACCGCCGCCGCCCGGGGGCCACGTTACCCGGCCCGTCGCAGGAGAAGCGATAAAGTGACGGGCAAGCCGGTGACAGGGTTGGGGACACAGGGGACACGGAGGGACATTCTTTAATTTCTGGGTGGTGCCATGTAAATAGGGTTACACAGAGCCGACGGCCAGTGGGCGTCAGAGTGAGGAGGGACAGGGCTGCTCGGGGTGGGACAAGGATAATCACAAGGGATGAGGACCCTGGGGAAGGACAAGGATGCTCAGGGACGGAGGAGAATACTTGGGGAGGGATGAGGACCCTGGGGACAAGGACGATAGGGAAGCATAAAGATACAGTTTGGAGGATGAGGATGCTTGGGGAGACCAAGGACAGTCATGAGGAATGAGGACCCTGGGAAGGGATGAGGATGCCCAGGAGGGACAAGGAAGATGCTCAGGGAAGGAGGAGGAGCCTGGGGACAGAGACAGTTGCTCGGAGAGGGATGAGGATGTTGGAGAGAGATAAGGATGATGCTTAAGTAGAGCAAGGATCCTGGGGACAAGGACAGTTTGGAGGAACAGGGACACTGGGAAAGGACAAGGATGGCTGTGAGGGATGAGGATGATTGAAATGGATGGGGACTGTTGGGATTAGATTACAAAGGAGGGACAAGGACACTGCAGATGGTTTAGGGTGCTAGTGAGTGACAAAAAAGGTAGGGAGACAAGGATGCCTGGGGGCAAGAGGACACAGGGAAAGGACAAGGTTGCTTGGGAAGGATAAGGACAGTAGTAAGGGATGAGGAGGAGAGTTGCAGGGGGATGAGGACAGTGGGAAGGGACAAGGACACTTGGTGCATGGGGCAAAAATAATTAGAGAAGGATGAGGACACTCAAAGGGGCTGAGGACGCTGGGAATGAGGATAGTTAGGATAGACAAAGACACTCGGAGGAGGCACAGATGGCTTGGGAAGGATGAGGATACTTGGGAGGGACAAGGATGGTTGAGGTGGGACAAGGATACTGAGGAAGGATATGGACTATCAGAAAGGACAAGGACAGTTGCGAGAAATGGGAATGGTCAGTGGGCCTGGGTATGGTCAGGGGGACAACCCTGGGGAAGGACAAGGACACTGGGGATGGACAACAGCGCTTGGGCTGGACAAGGAAAATTGGAGGAGACAAGGATGCTGGGAAAGGAGGAGGGCACTGGGGAGGGATGAGGACACTGGGGAGGAATGACGACACTTAGAGGGGATGAGGGCTCTCGGGGAGGATAAGGATGCTGGGAAGGAAGGAGGAATTTGGGAAAGTATGGGGACACTGAGTAGGGATGGGGACACCGTGGAAGGATGGAACCTTTGGGAAGGGCAAGAACACTGGAGAAGGAGGGACACCCACCCACCTTGGTGCCACCCACCCTTTGTGTGTGGCTTTTCCTAGTAAAGAACCCCTTTTTGGGGAACTGCCTAATAAAACTGCATTTTAGCCAAGCCATCGGGACTCTGGCCTTGCTGCATCTTGCACCCTGGGGACCTCCACACTCCTGTCCCTCCTGTCCCCAGCTCGCCACCTGCCCTGGCCCAGGGGCTGCCACTCCCTGACCCTTGGCCACCTGGGAAGAAAAGGGGACATTTTCCAGCACCCCGCAACAGATGACACTCTCTTCTACCCCCAGTGCCCGTCACCCCAGCATTGGGGCACTGCTCACCATTCTGTGTGATGTCCAGAGCTACCTCTGCCCCAACTCTCTGTGGGACCCCCAGGGCTGTCCCCCAGTCCCAGGTGGTGGTTGGGACCCCAGGTGAGAAGACCCGCTCCAAGGGTGATGGTGGCGGTGAGGGACCTGCAGGAGATGGTGGCATCACCATGGTGCCATGGCAGAGACACCTTCCCCAGGGAGGTGACAATCCTCGGGATCAGAGAGGGGGTCAGGGACTCTTTACTCACCCCTGTAAGCCCTGTCAGTGTCCTCAAGGCTGTAGCAGAGGCCATCGACGGCCACAGCCAGCGCGCGGGCGAAGCTGGCGTCCAGGAGGAAGGAGCCATCGCAGGAGCTCACCAGGCTGCAGCGGGCACTGGCAAAGTTGTCCTCTGAGACGGACCCCCAGCCGTTCAGCAGAGACCCCCCCGGCGAGCCCCTTGTCGCCGTCCGCTCTTCCTCCTCCTCTTCCTCCTCCTCCTCCCCCTCCTCCTCCTCCTCACCCAGCTCGGAGGCTGGTGGCCCGTAGATGTAGCCATAGGTGTGCAGTGGTGAGAAGGACTGTGGCGTGGGTGGTGCCGGGGGTCTGTGGGGGACGTCGTGGGGACACTGATGGCACCAGGGGGTGCTGCCATCATGAGACTGTCCCACGGGGATGGGGAATACCTGAGGCAGGTGTTGTCCTGGTCCATCTCCAGGTCCTCAGCCACCTGCTGTTGTGTAAGGACCCCGTCACTGAATGCTGGCGAGAGGCGCCCGGTGACTGGGGACCTGTCCCTTGGGTGCCTGGTGTCTGAGGACATGTCCCTGGCGTACCTGGTAGCCAGAAACATGTCACTTGGTTGCCTGGTCTCCAGCGATGTGTCCCTGGTGTGGCTAGTGGCTGGGGACATGTCCGTGGGGTACCTGGTGCCCAAGAACATGTCCTTCCGATGACTGGTTACTGGGGACACCTCTTCAGGATGTCTGGTGACTGGAGATGTGTCCCTTATGTGCCCAGTGGCTGGACATGTGTCCTTTGGGTGCCTTGTGGCTGGTGACATGTCCTCAGGGTACCTGGTAACCAGGAATATCATGAAGGAACATCCCTTGTCATCAGTGATGAGTCCCTGGGGTGCCTGGCAGCTGAAGGCATGCCCTTGGGGTACCTGGTGCCCAAGAACTTGCCCCTGCGATGCTCAGGGACTGGTGAACTGTCCTCAGGGTGTCTGGTGACTGGGGAAGTGTCCCTGGGGTGGCCAGTGGCTGGCGATGTGTTCTTGGGATGCCTCATGGCTGGTGACATGTTCTCAGAGTACCTGCTGGACAGAAATTTGTCATTTGGGTGCCCGGTCACCAGTGATGGGTCCCTGGGGTGCCTGTTGCCTGGGCACATGTCCTTAGCATACCTAGTTGCCAGGAACTTGTCCCTGCAGTGTCTGGTAGCTGGGGACATCTCCTGGGGCAGCCTCGTGCCTGGGGATGTGTCTCTTGGGTGCTGGCTGGCTGGGGACATGTCCTTGGGGTGCCTAGTGGATGGGGACATGTCTCTCTGGCACTTGGTCCCTGGTAATGGGTCCATGGGGCACATTGTGAGCAGGGATGTGTCCTCAGGGTGTCTGGTAACCAAGACTGTGTCCCTCTGGTGCTTGGTGGCTGGTGATGTGTCCTTGTGGTGTCTGGTGGCTGGTGACATGTCCCTGGGATTCCTGGGGACTGAGGACACATCCTTGGGGTGCCTGCTAGCCAGGAGTATGTCCTTGGGGTGTTCAGTGACCAGGGACATGTCCCTGGGGTGCCTCGTGGCCAGCGACACATCCCTGGGGCTCTCAGTGCTTGGGGATGTGTCCCTGGGGTGTTGGGTGAATGGAGGTGTGTCCCTGGGGGTACCAGTGTCTGGGGTCATGTCCTTGGTATGCCTGGTGACTGGGGATGTGTCCCTGGGGCACACGGTGGCTGGGGACCTGCAAGTGCAAGCAACTTGTTGGGTTTTGCAGCATGGGGCTTGGGTGCAGAGAACCCATCTGGATGGGGACACCCAGACTCACCGTGTCACTGGTGGGTGTCGAGCATGGGGTGGTCTTGGGGGTGTCACTGGTGACCCGGTAACAGCGGAGGCCAGTGAAGCACTGCCCCGACGTGGCTTTGGGGAGCTGAAGACCAGCAGCTGCCTGTCCCCTCTGTCCATCATGACAGCAGTGGTGTCACCCTCTTGTCCCCTTTGCTGAGGCCACCTGGCTGCCGGCCTAAAATCTGTCCCCCATTCGCCTCCGTTTCCAGTGACAGGGACGTGGCTGTGGCCAGCCGTGAGCACTGGGGTGCTGTGCACTTGATGCAGCTCTGTGTGGGGGACGTGGGACACCGAGCCGTGGGACACTGCCCCGGCGCCCCCTGTGTCCCCCCGCGTGTCCCCCATACCCACCTCTCTTGCGAATGTGATCCCAGGGCGCTGGGTTCGGGGTGCTGGGTGAGGTGCACACCCCGGGGTGCCCCCCACTGCAGCACCCCGTGTCCCCGAGGGGCGGCGGGTGCCCCCCGCAGAGGCTGCTGTGGTTGGGGGGTGTGGAGGGGCCAAGGCTCGACGGCTCCAGGGAGAGGGCTGGGAGGGTAAGAGAGGTCATGGGTGCTGAGTTGTGTTCCCCTTGTTCCCTCTGTCCTCGGGTCTGTGTGTCCTCAAGTCCTTGCTGCCTGCAGACAGGCAGTGGGGGCTACCGAGGTGGGGGTCCCGTGGCACGGGGATCCCAGGCAGGGGGCTGGGGTCTTGGGCACACTTTGCTGGTCCCATAGCACTCCCTGAAGGTCCTAGGCCTGGGTGGGGGTTCCCACGGCAGCAGGTCAGGGATCCCATGGAACTGGGTGGAGATCCAATGGCATTATGTGGGAGGCCCATTGAGATGGGTGGGGGTCCCATGATACCAGGTGGGGGGCCTAGAATACCCTGTGTGGGGGTTCCATGGCAGAGAGTGGGGTCTCTACGACACTGGGTGGGGGACCCAGCCCTGGGGTTCACTGGAGGGATGGGGGTCCCATGGCACTAGGTGGGGGTCCCAGCTCCCAGGGGGCTCACTGGAGGGGAGGGGGTCCCTGCCGTCGCTCCCCAGCAGTCGGCTGCTGAGGCTGCTGCTGCTGCTGAGGTTCCGGGGGGCACAGCTGGGTTTCCAGGGGCCACTGAGCCACGGCGAGTCACCGGCCACCAGCCTGCAGGGCAAGGCATGCTGTCAGGGCATCCCATCCCCACCACGCCAGGGATCCTCCACGTCCCCCGCCCCACGGCCTCTCACCTGCGGCGAGCTGCGGCATCCTGGCTGGGGCGGCGCTGGCAGAGGAGGAGGAGGAGGGCGAGTAAGGCCAACCAGAGCATGGAGCCGGCGGCTGCGATCACAGCAGGCTGCTGCAGTGCCTGGACTACCTTGCTGCTCCCTGCTGTCAGCCCTACAAGGGTACCACTGGTGTCTCCTTGTGTCACAAACATGACCCCCACACGCTCCCTACCTTGCTCTCTGTCCCCTACCCAGGACACCGCAGGTGGCGTTGCTGGGGACCCCCAGCCCTGCGCCATTGAAAGCTGCCACCTGGACACAGAATTGGACTCCGGGGTGTGGGAGGAGAGTTTCCAGGCGGCGGGTGCCTCCATCCACTGTCCTGTTGGTCGAGTGCTGCCAGCCCTCGCCCACTGACCAGACCTGGCAGGCACCAAGAGGATGGGTCCCCTTAGATGATTACCCTTGATGGACCCCCTTTAATGGATCCCCCTGTGGATGGATCCCCTTGGATGGACCACTTTGAATGGACCTGTCAGATGAATGTCCCTTGATGTACCCCTGATGGTGCACCCCCTCTAAATAGACTCATGTGGATGAGCCCTCTTGGCTGAATCTCCCTGATGGATCCCCCTTGCATGGATCCCTTCGGATGGGCTCCCTTGCATGCCACTAGGATGGATCCCCTTGGGTAAATGCCCCTTGGACGGACCCGCATTGATGGATCCCCCTTGGGTGGACCCCCTTGGATGGCTCCCCTAAGCTGCACCCCTTTGAATGAACTTACTTGGATGAATGGCACTAGACAGATATCCTGGGATGGACCTCCACCCGGGTTAGTCCCTTTGGATGAACCCTCATGTTGAGATCCCTCATGGATGGACCCCCCGGGTGGATCCCCTTGGATGGACCCTCCTTGGTCAGTAGCCCCTTAGCCCTGCCCCCTGGCTCTGTCACCCCAAACCTGGTAGCCCCGGATGATGCCATTGTGGGCCTCAGGAGGAGGTGGCTCCCAGCTCACGACCACTGTGCCGTTCCCCGTCTCAGCCTGGCCCACGGTGACGTGCTGGGGTGCTGCACTGGGCACTGCCGGGACAGCGGTGCTGAGACCCCTGGGACCCCCAACCACCCTCCCTATCCTCCACCCAGGCATCCCTGGAGACATACAACGCACCTTCCTCAGGTATCCAGAGGTGCCTGCTGTTGCTGTCCGAGCCCTGGGTCCCTCCAGTGTAGGGTCGGACCTTGAACTCGTACTTGTAGCCCCTGCGGAGCGCAGGGATGATGGTGCTGAGCTCCCTGCCAGCGTCGTGTTGGACCCAAGGGGTGGTGGCTGGGAGCAGGCTGCGGTACAGTACCATGTAGCCCACCGGCACTGGCACCGGCATCAGCATCTGAAAGGGATGAGAAGAGTTCTGAGTCATGGTGGGACATGGGGATGTATCTCCAGCCTCTTCCCCGTGTCCCATCCCACGCCCTCCACTGAGAACATTCCAGCACCACACCGACCCGCCAGCGGAGCCGGACAGCAGCGGTGGGCAGTGCCGTGCCATTGTCCAGGTGCAGCCGCACAGCCAGCAGGTCCCGTGGCACAGTGTCCCGCCAGCCTGTTGGCAGCCCATCTGTGGGGCAGAGGGAGGAAGGCATTAGCAGATATTACAGACACCTGTTCCTGATGTCTCCCTAGATGGATCCTCTCAGATGTACCCCTTGGGCGGACCCCTTTGGACAGGTATTTTTGATGGGTTTATCTTGGATGGGCCCCCTTTGGTATGTTCCCTTTGTGGACATGGGATGTTGATGTGTACCTCTTAGATGGACTCCTTGGATGGATACCTCTTGTTCTATTCTCCTTCAATGGACCCCCACCTCAGACAGACCCCCTTAAATGGATCCTCTCGCAGGAGCCAGCATGGCTGGATCCCCTTTAGGTGGGCTCTCTTAAATGGATCCCCTTGGGTGGACTCCTACCTTGATGCATCCCCTTAGGTGAATCCCTTTACATGGACCTACTTGTATGGAGCCCTTAGGTGGATCCTGTTGGATGGATGCTTCTAAAGAAGGACCCACCTTTGGAAGTGCTCCCTTTGAATGGATCCCCTTAGATGACTCAGCTGGATGGATCCTTTTTTGATGGACTCCCCTTGAATGACCCCCTTGGATGAACCCCATTAGATGGACCCCCAGATGGCCTGGAGTGCCTGTGAAGTCCCACCACTGACCCTCCACGTGGAGGAGGGCGGTGGCAGCGGCGGTGCCCAGCTGGCTCTGTGCTGTGCACACGTAGGTGCCGGCATCGGCGGCTGTCACGGCGTAGAGGCGCAAAGTGTGCTCCCGGTCCACCTCGTGCCTGCGGGTCATCAGCTCTCCGTCAGCTCCATCCCCACCCAGGGACTGGACACCTCCCACCTACCACCACGTACCTGCCCCAGGGCAGGTCCCCACGCTCCTTGTGCCACTGCACCCGTGGTGCCGGGTCACCTTGGGCGCTGCAGCCCAGCTCCACGGTGCTGCCGGCCACTGCCACTGCGTCGCTAGGGTGCCGCACAATGGTCGGCTTCTCTACAGGGTGACATCGAGGATGTGGCAAACATCCAGGTGTGACGTGCCCATCACCCACAGGAGACCCTTGCCTTACCCAGGACGGAGACGCGGGCGCCCCGGCTCTCCCTCTTGCCTGCCGCGTTGGCCGCCACGCAGATGTAGAGCCCGGAGTCGCTCCGTTGTGCTGGTGCCACCCTCAACTTCCCATTGGTGACCACATACCTGTCACCCACCAAGTCCAAGGTCACCCCATCCTTCTTCCAGGTGACGCGGGGTTCGGGGTACCCCGAGGGGGGGACGCAGTCCAGCTCCAACGCTTGCCCCGCCGTGGTCACCAGATCCCCCGGCTGCAGGCGGAAGTTGTCCCGCAGCACTGCTGTGGGGAGGGCACACCATGGGTGGGGGGGTCAGTATTTTCTTGGAGTCCTCCCACCCACATCATCCCCACTGGGTGTCCTTACCAGCCAGAATTTGTGGTGCCGTGGCCACGCTGGGGGGGTGGCAGCCTGTGGAGTGGCAAGGAGGCGGAAGGATGTCGATGGGTGCCCCAGGCGGGCACAGTCCCAGCCCCAGGGTGGGCAGGGGGTAGAGTTAAGGGGATTTTGCCCCTCCATGGGCTGCACTCACCTCCGTGGTGCAGAGTGGCAAGGCAGAGCCCCAGGCCCAGTGCCGTTGCCCAGCTGCACGCCATGCTGGCCCCAACCAGCCTTCTCGTTTCCTCCCAAAATCCCAGTCCCTCCCTGTCAGCACTGGGCCGGATCTGTCTCCGGATGGGGGGATACAATAGCCGGATGTGGGGGCCGGGAAATACCGAGGGGACGAGGGAGGTGGGTTGTGGTGAACGAAAACAGCTCAGCCATGTTGTGAGGGCGTCTGGACACAGTGGCACTGGCAGCACCTGGAGACAGTGGGGCTGGGGACACCAGTAGCTAATGAATTTAATTAGTCAGAATAAATTCCCCCCATCCTCTGCCACGTTCAGAGTAAGACGAATTAAGAAGAATTGAGCTCTCAGGTGAGGACACCATCAGTAGGGACCAGAGTGAACAGTCCAGGGTTTCCCAGGCTCTTCAAGATAAAACTTGAGTGCCAGTCAGGTGCATCAGGCTTGTGTCGTCTCAGCTGTCCCCCATGTCTCATGTGCCTCCCCCACCCCGGGGAGGGGCCCTGTTCCAAAAAGATACCCAAGGGTGCCACCACTGGCCGGGTAGTATGTTTAGTTTATTGGTTAGTAGTGCACCCCGAGCACTCCAGGGTGCCCCGGCATCCACCCCAGGTGCCCCAGAGCCCGGCTCGCTTGGCTGGCCGCTCTCTGCTTTTCATCCTAAACCTATTTCCTGGGAAGGCCTGTGGGGGGAGGTGACAGTGTGCGCCCCAAAACCGGGGATATTTTCACAGAAAACGACAGTGTGGCAGAGGGGCAGCGCTTGGGCCAGGCTTCCAGCCTGCATTTAGGGGATGGCACAGCCGGGGAGCTGGGGGGGCAGGAGCAAGCCCCCGTTTAGGCCGCCTTTGTGCATGTGTGCGCTTGGGCGAGGTTATGTGCCAGTGCATGCCCTGCTCCACGCATGGGGGGGTGTGCCACGGCAGGCATGGTGCTCTTCGACACGTATGTGCACGTGCGGTTGCTGGGCGTGCTGTGCATGTGCTCCCCTGTGTGCTCCTGCACGCTCTGAGCACACTCAGCTGCACACTTCGTGCACAAACACCTTTTCATGCATGCCAAGCACACTTGGCGGCTGCCCTGTGCGAGTGCTGCATGCAGCCTCTCTCCTCATCATGCTCTTTGCACACTCGCCGCATTCTCTATGCATATCCCACGTGCACGCTCTCTCCACATGCTCCATGTGCACTCTGCACACACTGTTTCTGCACACTCATGGTCTCTGCATGCTCCATGCATGCTCGGAGAGCACGCCCAGCGCTGGCGTGCCTGGAAATGCTGCGTATGGTCCTACCTGCATACCCCATGCACACTCTGCTCACACTTCATGCAATCTTAGCTGCATGCTCCGTGTGTGTTCTCTGCATGTGCTCCACACGGTCTCTTGCACACTCTGGGCATTCTCCCCCTGCACACTGCGTGCACACTCGCTGACCACCCTTGTGCCTGCCCCCGTGTACCCCATGTGCACACTCTGTATGCTCTCCTGCATGCTCCATGCATGCTCTCTCCGTGCACTGCCTGCACGCTCTCTCTGCACGTTCCATGCACCCCCTCCCACATGATCTCTCTGTGCACTGCTCACATGTTGTCTCTGCACAAGCGTGTGCTTCCTGCATGCTCCCTGCACACTCATCCCGGCGAGAAAGCCATTAAAGCGACGCCCCAGGAAGACGGGGGACGGAAGAGGGGAGCTCCAGGTGGGATCAATAGGAAATTAGTGACTTTACGCCGAGTGGAATGATGCCCAGTGGCAGAAGCGAGGCCGTGCCAGTGTCCCCGCTTGTTACACGTCGCCACCGAAGCGCACACAGTCCCCCTGCTCAGGCGCTGATCTCCACGGCGTTGGCCTCCTCTTGCTCCCGGATGACATGGACGCCCGCAGTCCGCAGCAGCCGTGGAGCGCCACGGGAGCGTGCTGGCGAACCTGGTGGTGACCGGTGGGTCCGCGTGGAGGCAGGCGAGCGGGCTGGTGAGCGATGGTAACGACGAGTCGAACGCCCCACCGGTCCTGGTGAGCGACCGGCCGCTGGTACCGGCGAGCTGGTGTAACCCGGTTCAACTGTGCCACGGGGTTCAGGTGAATCCTCCTCCACCTCCGGTGAGTCCTGCCAAAAGCCAACAGTAGATGAGCGTGGGATGTGTGTGAGACACTGTGCTAGCACGCTACCGGCGCTACCAGCTGCTCACCTTATCCTTGAGGATGTACAAGGCCACTGGGTTTTTGCGCTCGTGGTCGCTGCTCCGTGGGATGCCCTCGGCTGCATGGAAGCAAGGTGTTGCTCACAGTGTCAGCAGCATTGGTGGTCCCCCAACTCGCCACCACCATGCCAAGGTTGGCACTCACCCTCATGCTTCAGGCGCTCCTCATCCTGCTCGGTGTAATCAGAGGTCGGTTGTGTCTCCGCTTGTCGCTTCTCCCTGGGAAGGGAGAGGGGATGGGGCAGCACCGGCATCGCGGTGGGGGCAGTGGGGGGGCTGCCTGCGGCTCAGTCAGGGAAGGGCCCATTGCTGTTGGGAGGGAGAGATGGGATGGGGTGGAATGGAAGGAAGTAGAAGGGGGTGGGATGGAATGGGACAAGATGGGATGGAATGAGATATGATCAGATGGAGTAGAGTAGAATGCAATGGGAGAAATGGATCAAGGTGGGATGGCATGGGATGAAATGGTGTGGGACAGGACAGAGAAGTCACGACAGGATGGGATGAGATGGGTCGAGACAGGATGGGATGGGCCAAGATGGAACGGGAATAGATAGGATGGGGTGGGTCAAGATGGGATGGAAAGAGATAGGATGGGACAGGACATATGAGTGAAGGCAGGATGGGATGAAGTATGATGTGATGGGATGGGACAAGATAGGATGAGAAGAGATGAGATGGGACAAAACAGGATGGGGCAAGACAGGATGACCCCCTTTGGCTCCCACATTACCCCCAGCCGTACTTCTTGGAGGGTTTCCAGCAGGCGCAAACTGTCACCAGGGTGACGAGAAGGAAGATGCCTCCTGTGGACAGGATGATGTAGAGAGAGCTCCGGCCTAGGGGAGAGGAGTGAGGAGGGACAAGCCCACCAAAATTTTAGCTGGAAGCATCTGCAAGGGGTGAATAACCCTGGAGGTGCAAGAGGGGGGAACTGGTGGCTTACGGTAGACAGTGAGTTTCACGGGGACACTGCGGCCATGGCTGATGGGGTTCTCCACCACGCAACTGTAGACGTCATCATCAGCCATGAGGACACGGGTGATGGTGAGGATCTTCTGGTCAGGGGAGAGGAGCAGGCGAGAGTCGTTGCTCAGCGGCCGCCCATCCTTCAGCCAGGTGTAGGTGGGTTTCGTGCCATTCTCGTGTGAGCAGTTGAGGGTGAAAAACTCGCTGAGCTCCAGCACCGTTGAGGAGGCCACCAGCACTTGTGGCTTTGAGATGGGAACTGCAGATGAGTAGAGGAGACATGGTGACACCATGTCTTGGGGGACAGTTGAGCCCAGGAGACAGGAAGGGCCACATCAAAACCCCACCAGGAATGCCACTTGGCTGTGTGAGGTGGTTGAAGCCCCCAAAACCACCTCCCAGTTGGAGAAACCCCCCCCGAAAAGTGGTCAGGGAAGACATCCCAGGAAAACTAAAACTCCATGGGATGTCCTTCTTGCCCTTACTGTCCACGGTGAGGTTGATGGTCTTCTCGCCGGTGAAGGTGTCATCGGTGATGGACACCTCCACCTCATAAGCGCCTTCATCAGCCAGCTGCAAGGGGCTGATGAGCAGTGAGCCATTCTCCAGCACCCGGATGCGGTCACGGTAGTCGGGCCGTAGGTTGCCAATGATCTCGGTGCCGATGGACTGGACAACGGTGACAGGTTTGTCCCTCTTTAGCTGCCACTTGACCACCGGCTTGTCAGCACTGGCGCTGGCGTAGCGCACCGACAGCAGCGCTGCCTTGCCCGCCGTGCCGCGGACCAGCGGCGTGGGGCTGGTGATGTTCACTCCTGCCACCAGACCTTGGGGTGGAGAGACACACCTTGGGGGATGCTGAGCACAGAGAAAACTGGGGAACCCCCTTCAGAGCACCTCTAACGTGCCCAACCTGTTTCCATGACCTCTGCAAAGGTGCACACGTTGCCCTGGAAATGCACGAGGGGCGGGAGCCCTCCTGAACCCAGGTCAATGCAACGTGCTGCCAAAATAACAGAACCACCCCCAACATTGCTTTGAGCATGGGAGGTGGGTCAATGTAACCCTCTGCAAAGACGCATTATCACCCTCAAAACTTTATCAGGGGGTGGGAGTGGTCCTGCTGTCAGGTCAATGTGACCAACCCTCTGCAAAAATTTCTGTATCACCCCAAAAATGCTGGGGGGAGTGCTCCTGCAGTCAGGTTGATACAACCCTTAGCAAATATGCACACATCACTCCAAAAAATGGAGGGGGGTGGGAGGTGAGTTCATGCAACCCTTGGCAAAGATGCATCATCACCCCCCCAAAAACTGCATGGGGGGTGAGAGCCCCCAGTGCCCAGATCAATGCTGTGCTTTGCAAAGATGCCTTAATCCCCCAAGAAATGATGGGGGAGGATTTTGCATCCCGATGTCATCCCTACTGAATGCTACTGTCCAGACAAAGCCCCCCTCAGACGCAAAACTGCATCACGGGGGTCAGTGCACGTGCATCGCTCCTCATCACTGGTTTCAAGCCAAAAAAAAAGGCAGAGAAAAGTGAAAAAACATGGGTTTTAAGGGAGGAGCCTCCCCAAAATATCCTCTCTCCCTGAAATACCTTAGCTCCATCCCCCTCTTGCCATCCCAGGTGTCCCATCTATGAACCCCCCATCCAGATGCCATTATCGGACAGCGAACAAACCCCATATTGAGGAGGAGGGGAGAGTGGGAAAACCAGCTGGGGAGGGTGAAGCAGGAGCAAGAAAGGCCTTAAACAAGCCCGAAAGGTCATGGGACCTATTAGTATGCAGCGTCCGTCAGTCCGTCCTCCTCGGAAGCGCCACACTCGCCCCGCAAACATGCCCTGACTCGCCGAATTTAGGGCATCTCACATAGGCAAAACCCAGGCACGGAATGGGGATGTGGCTTTTAATGCATCCTTGCCCCCTCTGCACCTCCAAATCACTGCTCTTTAACTGTTTCTTCCCTTTTTAACCCAATTCCTCGCTTTTTTCTCCACTCTGGATAATAAATTTTGGAGTTAATTAATAAATCAGGCAACATTCCCATTTCCTACAGTATCCCTTGGCTTAGGGATACAGATCTCCCAGACTGTGTCGATGGCTTCTGTTGAAAAAAGACCACTAAAAATCCCCATTTGCCAGCTATTTCATGCAGTAAATTCTTATTTCTTTGCAAAAAGCACCACAGCATTCTTGGGGTGCCCTGGCTGCAGCCCTGGGGCTTTTTTTAGGGTCTAAATCAAAGCCAGCAATGAACCCAGCTGGTTTTGCTTTGCATCCATCTTCCTCATCTGGAGGGAAATGGGGCCTCCCCAGGGCTGCTTTTGCATCCAAACTTTGGTAAAATGGGGCAAAATTGTTGCAGGTGATTTCCTTTGTTGCCAGATGTGGGATGGGGTCGTTTGGGGTTCCTTGAACCCCAAGATGTGAGGATTTAGGGAATAAATAATGGAGGAAACCAGAGTTGCAATGGTCTGTGGCAAACCTAGAAATGGGGTGAAAAATGAGATTTTTAGGAAAGCAGGATGGGCAAGAAAATAGATTTGGAGATGCTGAAAAATGAGGAAAAAAGGGGGGTTGAGGAAGACAAAAAAGTTGGGGAGAAGCTTGGGGTGGGGGTGTTGCCAAATCCACCTCCCCATCAGGACCCGCTTGGCTCCAGAAAGTGTTTGCCCAGTTTTATTCCCAATTTCATTCTCTTTTTCCTGCCTCCCAAGCACAGGGTATGTTCGACAGCACAGCAAACCACCTCAGCCCCCCTCCACCCCCCCATTGGGTATTGGTATCATCACACCCCGGCCCTCAACCTCCATCTGGATACCCCCCAAACCCCATGGAAAAATGGGAAAACCGTGGAAAAATGGGACATCTCCCTACCTGCGTGTAGCACCAGAAGCCAGGTCAGCGGCAGCAAGCAGGGGGGAGCGGGGTGGCCCCGCGGGGCAGCCGGCGCTCCCCACATTTCGGGCAGGCTCGCCCCCCGAATCGCTCCGCTTCCCCACTCCGGGCACGTCCCTCGGAGCTCCCGGCTTGGCGCTTCGCCCAGCTAATTTATTTTTTTTCCCTTCTTCTTTTTTTTTTTTTTTTTTTTTTTTTTTTGTTCTTGCCTTTCTCAATAGAGCCCTGTGTCCTGGTGGCTTTCGCCTCCCCAGCGGCCTCAAGCTGACATTTATTTGAGGAAAAAACACTCAGATTTGCAATTTTCCCCCTGTTACGGACCCCCAGTTCCATGTTTTCCTTGTTCCAGGGGCACACTTGAGATTGGGGGCATCACCCCACCGAGCCCAAAAAAGGTTTACTGTCCCCTCTGCAGACAATCCAATGAAATTTAGGGCTCTGGACATCCATTAAGTTGGGATTTTCTTTTAGGGGAGCATTTTTCAAAGCTGGACCCCCACCCCAAAGGAGCTCCCCCTCTTTTTTTCTTCTCTTCCCAGGCTCTGAAATGAAGCTGCGTTCACATCCAGGCTTCATTCCAACTCTGATGCCAATTAGCACTAGTTTCCCGGGCATCGCTGAATAGGGCAGCGGGATGTGGGGCAGGATGCCCGAAGCCACTTCCCAACCCCCCCTCTGAGATCTGCCAAGCTCATCACCCCTATGAGCCACTGCCCGCCCCTGCCTGGAGGCTCCCTGGTTCCCAAAAAGGGGTTGAGACCTGTCCCAGAGAGAGTGAGATGCTTTGGGGGAGAGTTTTGGAAGGGGACACGTTATGGTGGGATGGTACAGGGAGGGTTTGGGGGGTTTGGGGGGAACGTTTGAGGAGGACACTAGAGGAAGATGCTGCAGGGAGGGATTTGGGGGATGCTGCAGGAAGGTGCTTTGAGGGACTTTTGGGAGGACATTAAGAGGAGCCGACTCGTGAGGGAGATACTTTGGGGGATATATATATATATATATATATGCTTTGGGGAGGCTCTGGGGGGATGCCTTGGGGGGAAGCTATGTGGAGATGTTTTAAGGGGGTACTTGGAGGGGTAGTCCAGGGGTGGTGATGGGCCACCATACGGATATTTGGGGGGCGACTTTCAGGGTGATGCTCTGTGCAGGGCTGTTCCCGGGATGCTCAAGGGGGTGTTTCGGGGGTGCTCTGGGGAGCGATTCCCACCCAGGCTGCCTCCCCATTCCCTTTCCAGCGGAGGCGGGACTCGAACCTGCGTCTCCAGGAACACGACGAGGCGGGGCCGCGGGCGGGGCCGCGGGGGCGGAAGTGGCGCCGCGATTCAAAGCGCCGGTGGAGGCGGAAGCGGCGGTTGGTGCGGCCTGGGG